>CAJQZP010000541.1:1102500-1270000 GCA_907164705.1 Parnassius apollo
TAATTCAAAAATCGGCCTTATTAAATACGGCTCGAATAGTAAGAAGGTTCCTATCTTTGGATGCCTAACTTCACCGATGGCTTAGAATTCCTCGCCGCGGTGGATAATAACAGAAATAATAATATTATTTATATAGATTGTATTTATATTTATAATATTATAGTTTTGTGATAATATATGTGATAAAAATAAATAATAATAACTCTTTCATTTCAGATATAGATCCATATAAGTTGTTAGTAATACATTGCGCACCTTAAATACTAATGTTAGTTCCTTAAATATGTGTAATTACTTTTTAACAAATCGTTCCAATAACTAAGCATATGCTCGTCACATCGCTCGGCGAACATGTTCGTAATACTGTTGCGGCCGCCACGCATTCTGCTCAACAGCGAGTACACTCTTTTACGCATTATTGCGAAGAAGTCATCTGTTCGTGCTTCTGCAAACATCCCTGATGCGTTACAAAAGCTAGGCAGCCGGTCCCTGGAAATGTTATTATATAAAACAGGAAAGTATACGTTACGCGCTTTGTATACGTTGTCCATAAGCTGCATGCGTAAAAAGATTGACAGTAGGCTTTAAGGGGTGTAATCTTGACTTCTTTGCTGCACCGTGCAAACCTAAGAATCAACATATTTCCACAGACCGACAGTGCCTTTCGCTCCCTCTCGATGTCCATATCATCTTTATAATTTTCAGTAATGTAGTGGCCTAAATATTTAAACTCTTTTACTCTACCTAGGGCAGTACCATTAAGCAAAATAGGAGGTACATTCTTTGGACACTTGCCGGCACACCGCCTGCAACTTTACAAGGCGCAGGTTTGGCCGCACATGGAATACTGTTCCCATCTCTGTGCTGGGGCTCCCCAGTACCAGCTCCTTCCACTTGACCGCATCCAGTGCAGAGCGGCTCGAATCGTCGACGACCGAGTGCTTTCTGGGCGGCTCGATTCACTGGCACTGCGAAGAGATGTTGCATCTCTTTACATTTTCTTTGGCATATACCATGGAGAGTGCTCTGAGGAATTGTTCGGGTTAATCCCAGCCGCCAAATTTCGTGAACGCACTACGCGGCAAACGTCCCGATACCATCCACACCATCTGGATGCTTGGCGGTCCACCACTGTACGTATGAAAAGGAGTTTTCTTCCGCGTACGACCTCTCTGTGGAATAGTTTACCACCGGCGATTTTTCCGGACCGATACGACCTGGGGACCTTCAAGAAAAGAGCTTACTCCTTTCTAAAGGGCCGGCAACGCACCTGCAATTCCCCTGGTGTTGCGGTTGATCATGGGCGGCGGTAGTCACTTAACATCAGGTGAGCCGCATGCTCGTTTGCCCCCTCTACTATAAAAAAAACTTTTTTCCAGCTCTAAACTCCATAAACTGGCTTTTCTTAGCATTGTATGCTAAACCATGTCTAGCAGCATAATCCTGACAAACGCGTAATAATTTTCTAAGGGCACTAACAGACGAGCAGCACTATATCATCTGCGTAACTTAAACTGTTTAAACATACTCCATATATATAGCATCCGATATACATGCTGCTCAATTCACCTATTAGGTCACTAATGTACGAGCTGAACAGGTTCGGTGAGCTTAAGCCCCTTCTCTCACCCCATATTCTAGCCTGTACGGATCGGAAAACGTATTTGCCCATTTGACATTAAAGTCCACTTCTCAACATAGGTCATGTTACAAAATGATGGTGTGATGATGATGAATAACTGTAAACGTTATTCCTAAATTTGATTTCCTTCAACTTGATCAGTAATAGATTGAAGGATCTTGATTGGTGCTAGGATTTTCAATTGTTTTTAAAGACGTTACCAATGTTCCTCGCGGGATTTGAACTGGGGGCACTCAGCGCCGCACCTCCTTGCCAAATTACTACGACACGCAGCCGTCATGTTATTTACTCTATACCGAACAGGGGATTGAGTAGATTATTTTTTTTATACGTGGTAGAGCCATGCTGCATAGATGTATAGTTGTAGCACGAATGGGTCGGCTCGACCGGGGAAGGACCACGCTCTCATAGAATACCAGCGTGAAATAGTAGTTTAATGCTGCTGTGTTTCGTATGGTGAGTGTAGAGAACCGGAGACCCTTTTTACTGGAAACGAGGCATACCATCTTAGTCCTCACGGGTGACAACGCATTTGCATTTTGATTCGTAATTGAGGATAGATGTAGATATCTATGGGCCACAGCAACCACTTACCATCAGGTGGACTGTGTGCTCGTTTGTCACCCTATCCTATAAAAAAAATTATGGGTATGTTCCGAAATACAACCCAGTACACTGGCAAATGCAAATGACGTCATCCATTGACACTATATTGTACTGGCGTACCGCCGCCATATTGCGTCGGATATCCGGCCACAACAAAACAATTTTTAATTGTGTGTGAGCTGAATGAAGCAAGCCAGAATTTGTTTTTATTTATTCAAATACAAAAAATTATAGAATAATTGCTGGTAGGTATCTCCATTAGGAAGATATAATGATTTTTGGAGCACAAAATGACAAAATAATCGCCAACTCTTTTCCAATATGGCGTAAATGTATGACGTCATATACTGTCCTATGTTTTGGAACGAATCACCAGTATAGCGTCGATTCATGACGCCATTTGCTTTGGACAGTACACTGGGTTCTATTTTGGAACATACCCTATGTTTAAGAATACCTAAATAAACTGTCTGAATCGTTATATTTACTTCCCCCTACAAAATATCGGTGCCTATTGACACAAATCGTTATTTTATTTACAAAAATCCAAACAACGAGCGCAAACAAAACGTTCGCACAAAGAAACAAATATGACAGCCCCTCACAATGCATTATCCAATCTTTAAACTCATTACGTTCGGTATTTAGTTCGCGCTTGATAATAGAATAATAAAAATTTCAACAAAAGTTTGCACGGATAAAAAACGCGGCGTTTCTCAAACAAACACTGCGGGTGGCGGCGTATAATAAACAAGTATCGGTAGTTAATTCTCATCAAAAAAACAAACCCCAAACGAAAAGCAACTTTACTGCCCTATGTTAAGGATAATAATTCTTAGAAAGGTGCAATTATTTGCAAAATGAATTAGATTTACAAAAGTGATCTTTATTGCAATATGCATAAAACTGCAAATGTTATTAAAGTAATTGACAAAGGCCTGTTTAAAGTCAATGAGACGTGTTACAACTCTCGATGAGTACTTGCGTACAACGTAATCCAAAATCGGATCACATTGATTTGCCTCGGCGTGAAGCATTATGCAGCAACCTTTTTGACTACTTGTTTGAATTGGGAAGATAGGAAGACATTTGATATGGTCGAGAAATTGCTTCATCTTTTCTGATAGACAAAGGTGTTAAGGTGTACGATACATTTAATTGAAAATGTTTGAATATTACGATAACTTTAAAATATATTATATGTTACGGCTAATCTTAGTAAAAAATTACGGTTTTATTATAGTAGAGGGGCAACGAGCATACGGCTCACCTGATGGTAAGTGACTACCGTCGCCCATGAACAACTGCCAGGGAGTCTCAGATGCGTTGCTGGCCTTTTAAAAAAGAGTAGGCTCTTTTCTTGAAGGTCCTTAAGTCCTATCGGTCTGGAAATGTCGCTGGTGGTAGTCACAAGGAAGTTGTGCGAGGAAGAAAAATTCTTGTAAATCGCACAGTGATGGACCGCCAATCATCCAGATACATAACATGTTTAAATGTTCATTTTCATCTCAGAGTTTTTCATCTTTAGCCGAAAAATGTATATTTGTAATAAGTATCTATTGTATAATGTTTGCACTCAGCCGCATCATAAACGAATTGCAACCGATTAAACCTAGTTTTATCCAACAACTAAGTTTAACCAAGCAGTTTAAAATCTGTTTATAAAATGTTTACAGTCCTAAAAACATACGTACGTATTGGCGAGTTAGAATAGCCACTACCCCATATCGTTCTGTGGGTTTCATAAGAGGCGACAAAAACAAATTGAAAAAGATGGCGGCATATTGCCAATCGACCCCCCACTAGATGGAGTGACGACCTGGTAAGACATGCAGGAAGTCGATGGATGCAGGTGGCTCAGGACCGTGCTTTGTGGCATTGCTTGGGGGAGGCCTATGTTCAGCAGTGGACTTGTGAAGGGCTGTGATGATGATGATGATGATATTGCCAATACAACTTAAAATAATAAAAATACTGCAAGCGTGGTAATTATGGTAGAATCCTTCCTGAGGTTATCTATTGGAAAGGCCTATTTTCAATAGATATATTTTATAGACTGTCCACCATGACATTATACACACTAGAATATACTTTTAATCTCAGACGAAGTAAAAACTCGAGTTTTTATTTTGTCTGAGCTTTTAATAAACAAATCAAACCGTGTAACTTCTTTTATTATTCTTTTTTCGTAAAATTTTTAGCGGATAGGGCGCGATTAAACTTAAGTTTAGACGGCTTAGCATAAAATGATACAATTAGCCTACACTCAAATTAAGCCAACTAATCTTAAATTTTTTTCAATAATCTTAAGTTAATTTTTTATTAATCTTATGTTAATTTTAATCAATTACAACTTTAAGATTGTTTTAACGATTTTAAGTTCATTTTATACTTATTTTAATTTTTTTTATTAATATTTAGGTCATTTTTTACTAACCATAAGTTTGTTTTTTACTATATCTTATGTCAATTTTGAACTTAAGTTGTTTTTTACAAACATTAAGATTTTTTATTAATCTTAAGTCAATTTTTTAGAAATTGAAAAAAATACGTTTATTTAATAAATACAAGTATAACCGTATCGGCCATTGCTTTCGTATATCCTCGATTGCAGATGCAGATGCGTTGTCAACCTTGAGGACTAAGATGGAATGCCTCGTTTCCGGTAAAAAGGGTCTCCGGTTCTCTATACTCACCATACGAAACGCAGTGGCATTAATCTGCTATTTTACGCTAGTATTATGCGAGAGCATATTTCCATTCCAGACCTAGGTATTTGGACAGAAATTTATTGATGACTTCCTTATAGAAATAAAACGTTACAAAGTAATGCCTAATTTTATTAATAAGGTATTCTTATTTCAACATCATTAAGAAATAAGGGTGACAAATAAGCACATAGTTTTACATTTTAATTTGTAAATGCTGCTGTCCGTAATCAACTATACTTCTCCTTGATACGAGCAAATAATGAGTAGGGATTTTTTTTAAATTAAATTTAAGTCAAAAATGAACTTTCAGTCCACCGGATAGACCTGGAACCAACTTTAAACGAATAAGGCTAAAGATGATGTTGTCCCCTCTGAGGACTAAAATGGAATGTCTCACATCTTGCAAGCATACTGGCTATTTAAACCCTTTAGACCAGAACACAGCACTGTTCTTTGTCAGATAAAGATAAGAGGATGATAACTACCCAGACGGACTTGTGGCGGCGCTGTCGTCGCGCTACAAGCGAAACACATCGATCCCTAAATCGCGCTATCAAAGTTCCGAAGTAAAACAGTATATATAGAATAGCTCCGAACTATCACTAGGAGCATGGAGCATTGGCCACCCTATTACTTTTCGTGATTATGGTTCTTTCCACGAATTCAGACTCCTAGATAAAAAAGGGAGATCTACCACCTACACTTACTGATGATGACGGAGAGTTTCCGATAGAGCTATGATTTTGAAACAGTCTGACGGCTAATTCTTAACTTGAAACCCTCAGGATTCGCCACATTGTGTTGACTGTTGACACGATTTGTTGTTTGCTAATATTCGCTAAAAGAGTGGCAGACGTAATTAGTAATCAAATACATTTTTTTATAGAAACAGTGTGACAAACGAGCTCACAAGCCAGCTGATGGTAAGTGGATGCCATCAGGTGGACCCATAAATATTATCTACATTTCTCCTCAATTAAGTATCAAAATGAATGCTTCGTTTCCAGTTAATTATAGGTATTCCGTGAGAGCGTGGGCCTGCCTTAGGCATACCTACCCATTTGTGCTAATACCATGATATAGATAAAATAAAAAATAGTACAAAAAATATTATTCGTCTAGTCTCCTATCTGATACCCGCTCACTTCACTGGGCGCACGATAATAGACGATAATTACGTAAATATAAAATATCAAGAACTGCAGTATAACTACACTAAATAGAAAGTTACTACAATAAATAAAATAATAAATACACAACAACTACATTTCAAGTCAATGTATAGTTTCAGTCAAGTCAGTCAGTGGTATTTCGCTTATATACCTATATATAGATATATATACACATAATAAAATAGGTAGGTACTTCAGAATGCCTATATTATATATGGTGAGGGGGGTGTCTGAGAGGCTTTTATTATATTTACCGCTTTGTGTAAAACACCGACGCGATGTGACGGCTATGCGGCCTGTGTATGTGGGCTACATTGTATTGGCGGGTACTTTTTATTTCCTTATTTTCCATAGTGTTTTTTTCCCTAGTAATAGAGTATTTTTTATTTCAAATTTATTTTAGGGAATAAGGTTAAAAAACGGGCACACAGGCCCGATGATAAGTGTATGCTTCCGCCTATGGACATCTACATATTTTTTCGATTAAGAATCAAAATGCAGATGCGTTGCTACTACTGATTACTTAGATGAAATGCCTCGATTCTAGTAAAAAGGGGCTTCGGTTCTCTAAGCTCACCATACGAAACACATTGCTACATTCCCCGGTCGGGCCGACCCAATCGTATTTACCAATGCAGCGTGGCTCTACCTCATTTAAAAATATAAATAAAATGTAAATTAAGTAAATTCAATATAAAATCTTTTTGTGCGATTGACATAACGTTAAGGTAGACTAATAGAGGATGCATTCTAGTGATAATAAGTCAGTATAGTAGCTGTTCAAATATAGCTTAAATGAATTTAAATTTATTCCAATTAATTTATAAATAAAATATTATTAGAGATTGATTGTATGGCAATTCATCGTTGTCTTCAAGGATAACAACAGATCGTGCTATTCTCCGAAGTTGGTTGTCTATGAGCCTAATTAGTTCATCAGGTAAACTGGTAGGTATACATTATACCTAACAGTATAATATATATATATGTATATGTTGTTTACATGTCTTTCGTTGTTTAATCTTCTGTGAGATACCATTTTGTTCTGTAAACATTTTAAAAATCAACTATCAGTTTTATGGCATTCCATCTAATGACAGCAGCAGATCTGTCCGGTGATAGGGAATAGACTCTGAGGTGCAAGGTATCTAGCTGTCTAGTAATCAATCCACCGGCTACTAACCAGAGATATACTTGCGCGTCTTGAGGATATTGATAATAGCGTTTTATGGATGCAATTGTTTTCTCTTGTTGGTTGATTGCCTCGCTGGTCCAGTTTCGTAAGTGCGTTTGCTCATCATGTCAAGGGTTTGAATTCCGGATCAGGACTAAATTGGTTATTGAGTTTTCTGTCAAGAAACTGCCAGAAGCAGCCCGTAGTTAAAACGTTGGCGGTGTATGGCGTAAACGAAACGGTTACTAAGTCATCCGCCGGAAGCCATGAGATTTTTTTAGCTTACTATAGCCATATCAACAGTTAAGGCATTTTTGAAAAGGCCTTTACCCTAGGCTAAAAAAGTTACCGTAACGATATATGAGCTGTCATAATGTTTTACAAAGTATCCATAGAATAAATGAGAATAAAAGAAATCCCTTTTCATACTTTACAACTCAATTCTTCAGTTTCCATCATCCGTGATACGGTGATATATCTCGGTTATACCTACATCTCGCCCTTCTAACAGCCCCTCAAAACTTCAACCCCTAAGAAATCCGCTAAGTAGCACCCCTGATACATCGACTGCTTGAGACACGTCCGTTTGTTCGTCAAACTTAGGTATCATTTTACTTTTATCTTAAATGTTTTGTAATTTCATACTATTTTATAAATTATTCGTCTGTCTATAAGATACTCGTGAATTTTTTGTAACTAGGTTATTAGCAAAAAATAAAAAATAAAGTAAGGATCCGGTTTGCATGGGCCAGTAGCTTTTCACGGGAAAGTACGTTTTTAATTATATATCAAGGACCGAAAATTGAATTACTTTTATAAGTATTATATTATTAGGAAAATTAAAACTTGTTCCTATCACTTGAAACTTGAAAGGCATAGTACGCCATAGATGTACTTATAAAAGAAAATCATGTGCGTATGTCGAGACGTGATATTTTTTCCCATAAAATACTTTAACTAAAATTCGGATTCTCTGAACAACAAGTGGAATTTAGTTTACTTTATAAAAACAATAATTGGTCTAATTTTGACCACAGGCGATACTAGTAAAAATAACATTATGATTAGCACATTCTCAGTCTTATGTTATGTTATTTTTAACAGCTATGTTATTTTTGAAATTATCACTTAAGAATTTTTTTTAACTATGTTTTCATTTGATTACAACGTTAGTGTCTGGAATGCAAGAGTGATTAAGTCTTTCTCAAGCTAGGTAGGTATGTCTGTGCGCTTTACTATACTTGACTAGTAGCACTATTTACACTTGATTATAACGGATTTTTTTTGTAATTCACATTTTCGTACTATATTTACACTATTAACAGATTTTTATTAAAAAATTAATATATAAAAAAAATATATCTAAAAAAATTAATTATAATGATTTCCAACTCTGATTCTATCAAATATATTTTTTAAACAAAACGAAAACAATAACTTGGATAGACGCATCCTGGCTAGAAGCATTCTTCGTTCATAAGAGGCGAATCCAATTTTGTAATAGCGGCATTATATCGTTGCGTCGTATGAAAATGCCCGCCTTTCATCATATTTTCCTTCGCGGATTGATCTCGGGCTTTTAACGCCTTTGTTTTTTAGATATGTCGGGAAATTTAAAGCGTATAAAAATCGAACAATTGCAATTATTCGTAACAATTAATCGAACTACATGTATGTAATAGCATGATTCACTTGTGAAGATTTTGGCTCATTCTATTTTTCAGAATTTCACTACCTCTTTGGTTTGATGTTCGTAACGTTTTAGGCTCAGAAAGGCTAGAACCTAGAGCCGTAAAGCCAGTTAATTAAAAAATGTATTTTTTTAATTTTATAGCTATTGTCTATTAAACTAAAAATATTTTGCGACAGTGAAAATCTATTGTATTCCTCAAATACCAAAAATTGTGTCATAAGGATGTAAAATGCATTTAATTTTGTCGGAATATGTTACAAAGTAAGTGCATCTTAAGAAATAACTTATAAAGAATAAGTAGTCAATGACGTCTCGATGAATTCTCCAGTGGGCATAGAACTTAATTCCTTTATGGTGGTCAACACATTACAAAGCCATTGTGTTGCTATGAGTATGAACGCCATAAGTGTGCTTCTGTTAACACAAATCCAGTGGCGAATCGTATTGAAACATTTATGTGTTTATAATGACATGTTCACACGAGGGAGCAAATTTGGCGTTTTTCATTTTTTTATAGTATAAGGGTAGAATAGAATAGAATAGAATAATTTTTTATTCAATATAGATTACAAGTAATTATTATTGAAAGTCAATATTTTACGTCACCACTGGTTAGAAAAAAAACCTCTGTCCTGGGAAGAACCAGCAAGAAACCCAGCGGGACTCTTTAAAAAAATAAATTTTACAATGTCAAGGGTCACAAAATATTTACAAAATTTATTTTGGAAACAGCTTGGAAGCGACCACCTCATTCCCAAAGGTTATTATCAACCATGTATTCATTTATATCATAACTAGCTGTTACCCGCGGCTTCGCCCGCATGGTTACTGGGAAAGGAACTATCCATTGCTTTTTGAATTTAAAGAAAACTGAGTTTTATAGGTTTGTCAGAGATGCAGCCATTAAAAGGAAACTAAGCAAATTGATTCGACAGCCTATTTAAATGTTTTGAAACACGGCGTATAGGAAAGCATGAAAATAGCCTGTTTATTCCAAATGGAAATGGGATATTTTTTTAATTAAAGGAAACTTAGCATAATTATCCGTCAGAGATGCAGACTTTTGAAAAGAAACTGAGCTAAATTGATTCGTCAGAGATGCAGTTTTCTGAATTGAAAGGAAACTGAGCCAAATAAAAGATCCGTCAGAGATGCAGCCTTTTGAGTTGAAAGGAAACTGAGCTTAATAGGTCCGTCAGAGGTGCAGCATTTGGGATTGAAAAGAAACTGAGCTAAATAGGAAATTTTGAGTTAAAAGGGAAGATCTGTGGGAATTCTGATTAATTGATTGTGGGAATTTTTGAAAAAAAAAAACTAACTGAACACTATTTTAAGACGCTACTGTACCCAATGTTATATGTTTTTCTATTCGGGGAAAGAATGTGGAGATTCTGGGCATTAGACACACGCAAACATGCAACATACAGCTGACCATGAGAGAAGCACGGTTTTTCTAAGTTGACCCCCGCTACCTGTAACGTTTGCCCTTGCGCTTTATTAATTGTCATTGCAAAACTGAGCTTAATAGGGAACTGCAACCTTTTGAATTGAAAAGGAAGATCTGTGGGAATTATAGAGATCCGTGGTATAATAACATTTTCACCTTTTCCTACGCCTGTCAAAATTGTAGCACGGATTATGTTCCGTCCAAGATGTGTCACACGCAGCCTTGTCCCGTTACATAACCGAGGAGCATCAAAATTTCGCATTAGCATGGCTGGGACGCCTAATTTTAACTGAAGCTTATGTGAGGGCACACCTGACAACTCTAGAGAATTTAGAAACTCTACGGGATATGAAGTGCTCTGTTCTGTGTCCATAACTGTGTCTACTGACAAATACTCTGTTATTTCTCCTGTTACTTCGCTTAATAAATCTGAATTTATTTTGTTAACGCTCTCATTTTCTGGTGCAAGAATCGCCCTTAATCGCATAACCATTTGTCTTCATGCATGTTGTTCATTAAATCTGAATAAACGCTCGCAATTAATTCGGAATGACTCTGTACTAAATTACAAAAATCTCTCGTCAAATTAACGCAGCCCTCAGGATCCGTTTCCAACCGCCCATCCAATTTAGTGTGTCAGCATAGTTTCCAGCATTGATATCATTATACAAATGCGCTCTCATATTCGTAGTTAAGCAGAATTTTGTCACCTTGTTCCATAAAATAAACGACTTGAGGCATGCTTTAATTTCATCTGCAGGTGTGCCCTTTTGAATAACAGGTAAAGTTTGGCGAAAATCACCAGCCAGTAAAACCACCATACCTCCCATTACATCGGTATTGCTGCGCAGATCCTGGAGCGTTCGATTTAGTGCTTCTACAGTTTTTTCATGCAACATTGTACTTTCGTCCCACACTAAAAGTTTGCATTGTCGTAGCATTATACCTCGTGCACTATTTTTGCTAAAGTTGCAGATCGGCTATTCTTCCTCGGCTAGATTTAGAGGGGAGTTTTAAAACAGAATGTGCAGTGCGGCCCCCGATTAGCAGCGTGGCGGCTATACCGGAGGAACTTACACTTTTTATCTTTCCGTACTTGCGCTAATAATAAATTTAACAAAAATGTCTTCCCAGTTCCTCCAGGGGCATCTAAAAAGAAAAGTGCACCATTTCCAGATTCAATTTGTACTTTGTCAAAAACTCGTTTTTGTTCGGGAAGCAAGCGGGGTACAAATTCGGCTACTTGCTGCTGCAAACTTGTGCAACATATTCGATTTTCCCCAATGAGGGCCATCCCCTACATGCCATGCCGATCTTTAAGAAGGCAAACTTTTGTAACATATTCTATTTTCCCACGGGAATGAGATGTTTTTCCGCGGAAAAAAGTAACCTATGTCACTCTACAGCCACCGAACTATCCCCATACAAAAAATCATGCCATACCGACGCTCTGTTGCGACGTGAAAGAAGGATAAAACAAACAAACAAACAAACACACTTTCGCATTTATAATATTACTAGTATGGATACACGCGTAAATAATCTTACTATACCCCTATAGTAAACGAGCACAGGGTTACCTGATGGTAAGTTGATGCTATGGCTCATAAGCACCTACCTTCTATTACAGCCATAGAAACCCACTGATGAACATAGGCCTCCCCCACAGATTGCCTCATAGGGGATTATGCCATCGTTAAAACGCTAAGCGAGCGGGTTGCTAATCGCAGTTTTTTAAATTATTTTGAATTGTAATCAGAGAAATGCTGCTGCCTATCACCTGTTTCAATTTCTCTCTAGGTCTAGGTATTGGTTACATAGTAATTATTAGTTAATCTGTGGTATTGGTATGATATGAGATTCATACTGCTATTTATGGAAAGCCTTGAGATTTTGGCATTTCTCAAAGTCACCTCCTACGATATCCACGTCGTGGAGTTGGGTGATGAATTCCCTTACATCGCTACTATAAAGAAGATGTACATTTTAAAACAACTGTAAGTCCTTCTTATAACAATTTAGTACGTACTTAGTTATTTTATTACCATACGAGAATATTAAATATTGTGTAAAATTAGCCCCATAAATACGTTTCATTGGCACAGGCCTTCTCTCAATGTTAAAAAGTTTAAAAAAAAAATTATGTATAAATATACGAAACAATAAAGTAAAAATATAATATGAAATTTACAAAAAAAAAAAAAAAACTTCATATTATTCCGTTCAGAACATTATTTATGCCATAAGGCTGCATATAGAAAAAATCAATCGCGGTCGTTAGTGTGAAACACCTTATCGAAAGCTGACGAAAACTTAGTAAAGCTAAGTAGTCCGAATTACGCAACGGACTATTGTATGTTCTTCTTTTGTCGATCTTCGAAGTGATTGTCCACTAGAGTGTGATTCTAATGCGATAAAGCTCTTGAAAAGTATTGTTGCCTCCACTTAAGGATCGTTCGATCGTTCCCTTCTCCGATTAGTCCCGCTCAAAATAAGTTTACAATCGGTCATCTTTGTTGGGGTATGCAACAAATGGTTTAGGATCATAAATAAATATATCATTTATTCATCATCATCACCACAGCCTATCAAAAGTCCACTGCTGAACATAAAGTTTTTTTTTACTTTTCTAAGCCAGCGCTTTACTGCTATCCCACCTGATGGTAAGTGGTGATGCAGTCGAAGATGGTGAAGCACTCTGACTTAACAAAAACCTATTCACTTTTGCCTTGGAGACATCTACATTGTAATCGAATGGACGCGCCACGCTTGGCAGAAGGCAGTTGTTACGAGGGCGACACTGAATGTTTTTAGAACTGGCCACTTGAAAGGGATATAGCAAAAAAATAACTTTAAATTTTGAAAATGGAACTCTTTGCCAATACTAATGTGTATGGTTGTTATAGGGTGCGTTTAGCAGAAAAAAGCGCTAGCAAGCGCTTGTAAGCAAAGTGGCGATCGTAAGCGGTAAGCGCTGTCAAATCGTAAGTAGCTATTTTCCTCTAGGACACGATGCTAGTTTTAACCGGGGAACCTAACCTAATTTAAATATATGTTTGTGAAGTATTCATATTAAAAACTTACCAATCATGAATTTTTAATAACATGTATATGTCTATTCATGTCATTATATTACTTAAAACTAATATTGCTAAAAACAACTTATAAACTTTACTTCAAAACAAACAAATTAAATAAGCAAAATGGCGGATTGTGTCAGCGCTACAGAAGTAGCAATCGTGTCCTGGCCGAAAACTATTTTGGCGCTAGTAAGTGCTTGCTAGCGCTTTTTTCTGCCAGACGCACCCATTAATTAGCCATTTGTTTACGATTTGGCGGCAAATTGAAGATTATCTGTGTCAAGTCAGCGTGAATTTAACGCGAGAAGATTTTCGTACAATGATTTTTTACGACTTTCGATGTCATTTAAGTCAACAAGAAAGTTATGAGACCCCTAAGGACAAGTAGGCAAAGTGCTTTTCTCAGTGGTTCCATCGGATGCAGCGATGTATTGACGTAAACGGAAAATATTTTGAAAATATATAATAAAACTAGTAACTTGCTAGTTCGTTCAGTTTTTGATTTTCTAAGAACTTTCAGTGCCCTTGCATCAAGAAGACGATGCTGCTCATCCCACTATTTATTAGGGAGAAGGATTATCTTATAATGCCACTACTGGGCACGAACATAAATAATATTATATTAAGTCATTAAGATCATAATGAAGATCATAAATATATTAATAATGATAATAATATATTCATTACTCTTGTCTACTTAAGAGATTTTTATGAAAAGCAAGTGGGATCCTAGGTTTATGACCATGTTTATCAAACAAAACAAAACAAACTGTTTACCATACCATGATTTTTACTTTTACGTCAATACCATATATAATTCTATTTACTCTCTACTTTTAAAAGACCCGTGCCATAAAATTAACAAAACTTTTGGAACCATAACTGTCTGTCTGTCACAAAGTTGTTTGGCTCTATGCACCATGCATAGAGCCGTGGTAGCTCAGATGGTTACTCGCTGTAAATATAACAGAACGCGAGAAACCCTGGTTCGATCCCCGCCGGCACCAATGAAATTGTTAATTGCAATTTTAAGTTCTGATTTACCACGTGCTCGGCGGTGAAGGAAAACATCGTGAGGAAACCTGCATGTCTGAGTAATAAGAGAAAAAAAATATTTCGAAGACATGTGAAGTTCGCCAACACGCATTGGGGCAGCGCGGCGGACACTTCCTTGCCCTAAAACACTCTCAGAAATGAGGGGAGGCCTGTGCCCAGTAGTGGGACGTATATAGTCTGTAACTTTACTTTACTTTACCAACCATGCAGCAGCTCTACAGTTGTAGCACGAAAAGGGCGGCTCGATCGGGGGGAACCACGCTCTCACAGAACACCAACGTAAAGTAGCAGCTTAATGTTGCTGTTTGGAGCATTCCATCTTAGTCCTCAAAGGTGACAACGCATTTGTTGTATCAACAACACGGTTGTGTAGTGATTGACGCCTAGGAAATCGGCCGAACCTGTTTACAGTCATATCATATAAAACATTGCTAAAATACGCGTGTATTTGTAATTCGGTTTTACTTCACTTTTTTATAGAATGCGGGTGACCAACGAGCACACAGTCCACCTGATCGTACTCGTAAGTGAATGCTGTGGCCCATAGACATGTACATTTATCCTTGATTAAGAATCAAATGCAGATGCGTTTTCGTTTAAGAACTAATATGGAATTCTCCGGTTCTTTTCACTTACCATACGAAAGACAGCTGAAATTTTATGCTGGTATTTAAACGTTGTCGTCGACAGTCCATTGGTGCACAATCATAAAAGCTTCATGGGTTCTCCTAAAAGCCACCACCCACAACAATAAAAATATAAGTTCTCTTATTTTTGAGAGAGTTATGAAACCGGGTTAAGAGGACATGTGGTCGCGGTGTAAGAATATCCGCTACCCCATATCATCCCGTGGGTGTCGTAAGAGGCGACAGCAGGAAACAAATCAGGAGATGGCCAGCAGCGTCTTACTAATAATTAAGAGTAAAGAACTTATTGCCAACCCGCTTTTTATAGCATTGTGTGACAAACGAGCACACAGTCCACCTGATGGTAAGTGGATGCTGTGGCCCATAGACTAAGCGTTTTTCGTATTTTTTATTGTTTTTCTTCTTTTGTTTATCATACACCTAATATTATCTAGATTATAAGTTGGTCTGAAGGTGGGGGCTGGTGATCTGTCATACAGGGAATCCTAGTACGGACACCAGTCTCTCACAAATTAATCGTTGCATATTAATATTAAGTTGTATTTTTATATTTATTACTAAATTTGTGAGAGGAAAGAATAAACTTCTTATTATTATTTTACACTGGTATTCTTTGAGAGCGTGGTCCTGCCCCGGTCGAGCCGACCAATTTGTGCTAAAAATATACTCAGACATGCAAGTTTCCTCACTATGATATTCTTGCCCGCCAAGCATGTCAGTCAGCACTTAAAATCACAGTTAATAGATTCATTGGTGCCGACGGGGCACGCACCCCTGTTTGCTAGCGAACTGTGAAATTAACAGCATGCGTTTAGTCACTTAGCTAACTCGCCTCTAACTTAGAACCATTCATAGACTATTCAACACACTTGTTTTTGGTACTTAGAACCTTTTTTATTTCTGGTATTTATGTTTAACCATGCCAAATTACACTAAGTCTCAGCACTAAGCCGCGAACAAACGGATCGACTGTTGGACTTGGTGAAATCAAAAAAATCCTTGTTGTGTTACTACAAACCCTAAAAAACTTGCTACGCTGACCAACTAAAGAGATGATTTTAATTGTTCGAGAGAATTTTACTAATGATTGTGAGTATTTCTCTATTTCTGAGGGAAATTATCGATATAAAATATCGATATGGTAGCATCGCAATTAATTTGTCCGTCTTACACTCATAATTTTTTCTATGTTGATGTATTTAACCTATATGTGTGCGTAAAATGTAATAGTATTGGAGATTTAGATTTGTGTATGCCATAATGACACAAAATTTTATTGAGCAGGTGTGCAGTGCTGTGCATGTAGTGTTTCCTCGCCCCGCACCAAAAGTGACAGACTTTTTATGTTCGTAGCATTAGGCGAATTTCTCGTCCATTGAGTTGAATGGAATATAAAGATGTAATGGAAGAAAAATGAAAACATAAGGACATAGGTTATTTACTACTTCATCATTATAGCATATCATTATTGATGCAGGAGGATCCACTGCTGATAAGTATCTATGGCAAGTATCCCATTTAAGCCTTCCCACGCTTGGCAGGCGTGGTTGATGGTTTTTTCTTTAGATATCAATTAAGAAGACACTGCTGCATATCTTCTGGTTTTTTTTCCTCTATCGCCTCTTGCGACATTCACGAGACGATATATATGTACATCAATGGATATGGGGTAGTATATTCTCAAGCCGCCACTGCACGTTAAATTGATACCTTGAAAATAAATCGTAATTTTGGGGGGCGTGGCTTAACCCTTTGTCAGTGAAGCTCACGGACGACTGAGTGTCAAAGTGAAAGTGATGGAATGACTTCATATTACGCAAATTATGAGATAGCTATACCGGACACGCACTTGGAAGAAACTAAGTAATCGCCAAAGAACATTTTGATTATTTTTACCAAACCTTTTTATGGATTAAAAAAATTGTTTATGAGAACTTAGATATGATTATTTACTATGCCTTAAAAATAATTCCATGAACTTATTCGTAAAAATAGTGTGGTGGCATGGAGAAATGCAACTAATTAGAACTTAATTTGAATTTTTTTTTCTATTGATGTTATCGTGTTTTCTTTTATGAAATCAAAGGTATTTGGTTTCGATATTTTACCAAAAATTGGGTTTCGATCTACAAAACTTAAAAAATATGTAAAATAGAAAAACGATCAAATTAAGGTTATTCATGCACATTTAAAAATACATCGAAACTTACGCAGGACCTATCAAATAACTTCAAGTGTTCGTAGTATTGAGGAAATTCTAAGAAATTGACTGTAATGAAAATCGCGGCATTTTTTTTCTTTTTCTGAATTATCACTTAATCTACGTTTGGAAACATTGATTTCGCTCTAACGCACACGCATAAAGTTGGACTGAATGTCGCAATTTCAATGACTACTTTTTTTTTCTTATTAGTGATGTATAGTGAACATTCGATAAAGAAAAATAAAAGTTATTAAAAAAAAAACTTAACACTGTGATTTTCTCCACAATCGTGGAGGCGTATAACACACTTAAGTAACAGACGTGGATTCATTATTTTGTAGGTTATACAAACACTTGTTCAGTGCTGGATTCAAACCTGCATCTCGTAGCTCGATATACAAACGACTAAGTGGAAAATCACTTACGCTAAGTCTTATATAACAATGAATTATACATAATGTAAAGCCATCTCAGTTATTAAATATGTAGACCATACCATCCCGTACGTGTTGCTAGAACACAGCAGGCAACAGAGGCAAATGAAACCAGAGATGGGCAGCTGCAACTTCCTGATAATCATTTTTAATAATCAAAAACCGCGGTTGCCAACCTATCTGCCAAGATTGGCTACTGTGGCAAATATTTCCCCTATAGAGCAATGTATCGGGGAGGTCTATATTCTGCAGGGGAATTTTAATTAGCTGTATTGAATGTTAATTTATACTAAGTTTACGACTTTTCCGCGTTAAAACTTTTTAATTCTCGACGTTTCGTGTGTTTTACAGCACCCATTTCATTTGCGTGAAGCCTCTCAGTTTAGAAACCCCCCGGAACTATCTCACCCCCTTACACCACTTACCATCAAACTTCTCTTTGTCACCCTATCCTATAAAAAAAAATTTAAACAACACCATGGTACAAATAAATTTTACGTTCGATATAAAATATACACACACGTCACTATTTCGTTAATACTTGAATAATTTACATTTAAGATGGCGGACTCGTTATCGGATTGCATCAGTGTCGCCAGAAACACTTTCGGTGTCATTATTTGGTAACATTATCCTCGTGTTTGTCCGAGGGCTGTTTTTGTTGGTATAAAACGATTCCGCCGTATTGAGACAATCTTGAGATACTTTACACTGTTTTTTTTGTGGGATTAGCGCCTTTGTGTCGTTAAAAGTAGAGCATTAGGGATTTAGTTTAGAATTTAGATGGTAAGAAATTCGGTATGCAATGTATTAGTTAAATAATATTCTTCTACGTCAGTCCGTAAAGGTCTTGTATTAGACGTATCTTCCTTCGTTGTAGAGAGAATGTTTCATAATCGCCAAGCTAGGCAGGCGAATTTGAAATCACTGTATATAGACGTCTCGCACCACTGATGCTTTTTTTTTAGAATATACGTGACAAACGTGCACACAGTCCACCTGATGGCAAGAGGATGCTGTACCCTTAGGCATCAACTTTTATCCTCGATTAAGAATCAAAATGCAGATGCATTGTCACCCCTGAGGATGTAACTAGGGTGAAATGCCCCGTTTCCAGTAAAAAGGCTCTTCGGTTCTCTACACTCATCATACGAAACACAGCAGCATGAAGCTGCTATTTTACGCTGGTATACTGTGAGAGCCGACCCATTCGTGCTACAACCATAGTATAGTATATAGCCGCAAGTAAACATGAAAATTTTATTACCATCAGACATGTATATTATATGTATTATGTGTATAAATATATATATATATATATATATATATATGATATGCTGTAAAAGTTCATTGTGTATACTTGCTCTTCTCTTCTCAATATAAGAAGTGATAGTGGGGCAAGTTAAATAAAGTTATTTTTTGTAATAGACCTATTACAAAATAACTTTATTTAACCTTGTACGGTTTTGACTTTACTAGACAAATAAGCTAAAATTTTTTATAAATTCGAATTTTTCATTGATTTAAAAAAAGGAGGTAATCGATTCATAGAATATTTTATGTAAAAATTATATGTAATATGATATCTCGGAGGTTGGTTAATCGAATGATTTACCGATACCGAGCTTATCGATATGCAGCATATATATATGCGACTACTTTCACATTAGCGCCATATAAATTTGATGTATATATATATATATATATATATATATATATATATATATATATATAATATGGTAGAGCCACGAACAGCTTACACTTCTTAACTTTTCCTTGCACATCTGCAGACTGCAGATAACATATTATATGTATTTGGCCGTAAAAGAAAAGTTAAGAAGTGTAAGCTGTTCGTGGCTCTACCATATTATATACATATGTAATATTCAGCCCGGGCAGCAGCCAACGTTCCGAGTGGTAGTTCGGAGCTATTCTATATAATATACTGTCTTACTTCGGAAATTTGATAGTGGGATTTATGTTTTGATGTATTTCGCTAGTAGCGTGACGACAGCGCTGCCACATCACCCCCTTGCCTTGCTCAGACCAGCTCAGTTGATGGTGCATTCGAGTTGTCGACGAATGTGTGAGTTACCAGGGATTGCTTTATAGTCTGCGGTGAGTACAAAATCAGGCAAGTAATCAGTGAGAGTGCTGTGAAGCAGAGGCGAGCAGCAAGGCTCTGAGCCGTGCCGAACACTGTAGTGCAGAGAGTAGCTTGAAGGAACAGGAAGCATTATTCCAGTGCTGCGATCTTGTGAAGCTAGCTGGCTTGCAGGATGTGAAGACTGCAGATAATATCTGCTCGGGGAGGAATGGATGGGGAATACTTGAGAAACAATATCTAACGTTTTTTATTTCAATAAAGTGTACAATTACTTCAAATAATGTTTTAATTTAAAATAGTCTACAATAACATGCACCTGAACTAGGATAAACCTGTCTGTATATCAGGTGTATGTGCTATTAAATACATTAACAAATATTTTCTGTTTCTTATATAAAACGAATAACATACCAACTAATTAGGGTTATTTCGGTGAAAAATATAATCAATTAACAAACTTATGATATTGAAATTGTAAGAAAAATTCCTACATCTTTTATATGAAATTTGTAAAACAGAATTATCTGAAGAAGATTTTGCCATAAGGTGTAGTTTGGCTCTATGTTTCATGTACTTAATCAGACCGGGTGTAATCCAAGGCTTTAAGTTATTATTTTTTTAGCTACTGGGCTATATGAAGTACTGCTAACGATGGCATTTCATACTTTATTTATTAAGTAAGTAAGTCAATGTCTGGACTTTAGCCTAGTTTATAAAACCGATGACGTATCAATGAATGAGGACGATGACGAAAGAAGCTTGAAGTTAAAGTTTCCGAAGGTTGTTGGTTCCGTTTGCGTACGTGTTCACATCACGTCGGGGTCATGAGTTTGGCCGTAGTAGGAAAAGGGGAAATTTCCCGCCGGGCAAGTTGTTCAGCCCAGGGAGCAACCAACGCTCCGAGTGGTAGTTCAGAGCTATTCTATATATTATACTGCTTTACTTCTGAACTTTGATAGCGCAATTTAAGCTTTGATTTATTTCGCTTGTAGTGCGACGATTGCGCTAGCACACACATACATACATATATGTATGTATGTGTGTGCTATAGTAGTGCGACTGCTAATCATGAGGTCCTGGGTTCGAATCCCGGGTAGGGCCAAAAATTAATTATTGAGTTATTCTGTCAAGAAATTCTCAGTAGTTGCTCGGAGTCAGGAAGTTGGCGGTATCTCACCCCGTCCTCGGAAAGCACGTAAAGCCGTTGGTCCTGCGCCTGATCTCTCTCCGGTCGTGTCGGTTTAGCGTCCCATCGGATTATGAGAGTGAGGGAATAGACAGTGTGTCTGTGCTTGCTCATACACTTTGGCACTATAATCCTGTCATGCGCTGATGGCTAGTCTCCGTTGAGGCAGGCCGCCGTGGCCGAAATTCGGTCTGGAGGACATTATTATTATTATTAACACACACACACACACACACATATATATATATGATATCTATATAGTATTATTATTATTATTATTATATTATTATTATTATTATTATATTATAGCTGATACCTGCTCGCTTCGCTGGGCGCACTATAATATATTTTTTGATGAGGATATCGTAAAATCCTTTTGTAAGTACGAGTCAGTCTACTAGGTACCTTCTTACATGTTTCTGTCGCCCAACAGCAGAACGCGCATTGATGAGTTCCGGTCTGAAGGGAGAATACTTTAATTTGTGAACCATTCCATCTTAGTCCTCAGATGTGACACCGCGTCTTTGTTTGAAGTTCGTCTCCATGGAATATAACCACTTACATCAGGTGTACTGTAAGTTCATTTGACACTTCACTTTTATAAAAAAGAGTGAAATTTCAACTGTTATCGTAATGCGTCTATTAGGTTTGCATTGTAAGAAACACCTCAAAGCCAAAGGTTTGTACTTTTCCATTAATGTTCGCATCGACAAAGATTCGATCGCATATCCCACGGCTTTGTAGGCAGGTAAACAGAATACTAGGCTGACTAATCGCTGTCTCATAAAAAATATTAATTTAAAAAATACAGGACAGAGTGAAAAAAACAGCGGCAACTACGATTCTCTCATGTTTTCTATTTAGTATTTCTGTAAGCCTCGTTTAAAATATTCAACTATGTCTTCACATCACAGAATATTTATTTATAAGTGTTTTTATAGAAGCAGGGTTGCCAGATGAGCTGCGTAATTCCCTTGATCAGGTTACAGAAGTCGGGTTGATAAATGGGCTACAGGATGCAGGAACTTGAGCAGATAGACACATCAGGTAGGATATATGTCTACCTGTTCAAGTCCCTACATCCAGTGTAGCAATACTGCAGTCCATAGACCACCTACATCTATCGTCAATTCAGAATCAAAATGTAGATATAGGCGTTGTTAAGACCGAGAAGAAATATCCCGTTACAAGTAAAAAGAGTTTCTTGTTTTCGCCACTCACTATAGGAAACACAGCAGCATTATGCTGAAATTTACACTGTTAATATGTACGAATACCAGCGTAAAATAGTAGTTTAATGCTGCTGAGTTTCGTACAGTGAGTGTAGAGAACCGGAGACCCTTTTTACTGGAAACGAGGCATTCCATCTTAATCCTCACGGGTGACAACGCATCTGCATTTTGATTTGTAATCAAGGATAGATGCAGATGTCTATGGGCCGCAGCAACCACTTATCATCAGTGATCGTTTATCACCCTATCCTATAAAAAAACGAGCATTATTCTTCCCCATTCGTGCTGAAGCCATAACATGTTGCAGCGTAGGCCTATCATTTGTAACCTGTAAGTAGGTTTTCCATAGGCTTTAACTTTAAAAAAGATATTTTGCATACAATTTTCAAACATATCTTTTGAAAACTAAATTGGATATACAAAAAAGGAACAATACGGCTACAAAAACTTTCATTAAAACCACTCGGAAGCACTTACACGCACAAGGTACACGCGGGCAAGCGACACGCGCCTCCCATTACTGCTCTAATTAAATAAAACGGACGAATATGCGCCCGTGTGAATGTGCCTTGTTTGTTATTCCATCGTTTTTTTAGAGGCGGCGGGAAAAAATAAAAATTACACTATCGGCACTATTTGTTTTAGTTTGAAGATATAATGTAATTTAATATAACTGTGTTAGTGCTTTAATTATTTTGAGTTTTTATTACGCCTGACAAGCGTGGCAACTATGGCAAAATCCTGCCTATAAGGCAATCTATGACCTATTTTCCAAAAATAGGCAACCGAGGGGGAGGTGAGAATGCTCATAGCATACTACTTCCCACTAACTCAACCTTTAGGAAAGAGCCCCTAAAAAGAAGATTTAAAGGATAAGGGAGAAATCAGAAGCTGTGGGGAAGCCTATGTAAAGCTGTGGGCTTTTATAGGCTGTTATCGATGCATAATAATGTTTGCGTTCATTGTATTATGCCATTTATCTTCATAACATTCGCTAACGTAAATAACTTCATTTTTTTACAATTGTTGTTAAAAAGTTGTACATTTATTAGTATTTTACAATTATTTATTCTTTGTCAAACAAACATTTTAAATTATTTCTAAGCGCGTGGATACTGTAATCATTGAAAAAAAATTGATTTAAAATATAAGATTGACAAACAAACTTAAAGTCCTCTAAACTTAAACTCCTGCAAAAGCTTTTTATTAAAGAAGGCTATTATATAAAATTTAACTATATAAAAATTAGTAATTTTAATCTATGGTAACCGCGGTTAACTGTGGCATCTGGACGTTGAGCATCTCAGTCCTCCCCGTGACCATGGGTGCTGTCAAATGCTCGAATCGTCGGGTATATAAAAAAATTAATATGCGGGATAAATTCGGTAAAAACTAGTATTATTTAAATATGTAGTTTTCGCATAAATATAAGAAATCATTAGGCTACCATAATATAGTCTACCATATACTCCTGAGCAAGGTAAACTTTACACGTTTACACGTCCTTCAGCATTGGCACAACAATTATTTCGTCTGCATTCATTTGTGTTGGTGAACTTTACATGATAACAGGATTGTATGGAACGGTTGTTAAATGATTAGTTATAGCAATAGGAAAAGTCACCAATCGCACAGAATTCGCCAGAAGCGATTTAAATTCTTTTCATTAAACATTTTTAACTTTTACCCGACTGTGGTGTAGTCCAAAAGAAGGGGTAATATTTTGGGCTGTTAGGTATGTTTGCACGTCCTTTTTTATGTTCGCTCGTAACTCTGAAATTAATCCTTGGATTTCTACAGGTTATACCTAATAATATGGCGATCAATAAATCTTGTGGTTCATATAATTATAGTAAAAAATAATAATTGACATGAATTTGAATTGATTAACAATAACAGCTCAGTCGAGTTTTTTATTAATTTGGAGGCAAAGAAGCCTGGCTCACCTGATTGTAAGGGATTACTACTGCCAATGAACAACTGAAACCACCTGAAACCAACTGAAACCAAGGGTATCGCAGGTGCGTCGCCAGTCTTAAATTTTTTGAATTATTCGTTTTTAATAATAATTTACTTGTCAATGCCGTGTCTAGACCTATTAAAACTCTTCAAGCACTCGATAAGAGTACCGACTACGGCCGCGTGCATCGATACTCCACTTGAAAGCATTGTTGCGTGTCGTTCACTTTTCACCACCGCTCTTGAAAACTAAACTCTCATGTAATCATTATAGCGGACTTTAACAATGGGCTCACCTAAAATGGGGAAACATCCCCGTTTATGCGTTATTGTCGAGACGAAATCTTTATGTAATCATTATCTCGTAAATAGTTGGTCTGGCTGGACATAGGTTTAAATTTTTTCAGCATTGTTTTTATTCAATAGGTTTTGCATAACATAACATAAACACTCACGCCTGTCACCCGGAGGGATAGGCAGAGACTACAGACTTCCATTTCACGATCCTGACATATCTCTCTCGCCTCTTCCACATCCATATACCTACAGATACATGCTCGTCAGTTAAGGGTACTCCTGATTTGGTCCATTTTTAATATATCGCCAATTTGGTCGATAAACTTTCGCCTAGGACGTCCCTTTCCGACTCTTCCGTTCACTTCTGCAACATATATTTGCTTTGTCAGTCTTTTCTCGTTCATTCTTTCTACATGACCAAACCACCGAAGCATTCCTTTCTTAATCCTGGTCACCGTATCATCTTGCAAACCACACTCTTTCTTTTATCACACAGTTTCTTACCCTGTCACTTAGATTCAGCCCCAACACACTCCTTAGCGACCGCATTTATACTGCATTTATTCTACTCTCGTGCTTCTTCTGCCACACCCAACTTTCACTCCCATACGTTAAAGTAGGGACTAATACAGCACTGTGAATTACCATACGTGCCTTTTTGACACATTTTTTCATAATAGAGTGTAGAGCCCCATTTACTTTATTTCCTGCATTCACTCGTCGTTCAATATCCTTATCATATCTCCCATCCCTGCTGAATACACATCCCAAATACACAAACTCATCCACTTGATCAAATAACTCTCCTTCTATTCTTATTTCACATACCGTTTTGCTTTCTTCTCTTTCAAAAACCTATCACTTTCGTCTTACTTGCGTTCACTTTCCCTCCCCTTCTTCCCCTTTCTTTCAATGACCTGTTCATTAATGTAACCATCATTTGCAACTCGGTCGCCGACGACGCAAGTATGACTTGATCATCGGCGTACAAAAGGTTGATGGTTAACTCACCCATTCTTAACCCGCATTCTTCAACTTTCAAATTTTCCAAACTACTGTCCATAAATAGGTTGAACAGCCACGGGTAAGCTACACAGCCCTGTCTGACACCTTTACCAAACCAGTCCGAGTAGGCCCCGTTGATCCTAACACAAGCACTCGAGTCCCTATACAGAGACTTTAATGCCTCTATCAACCCAGCGCTCAACCTAAATGAGTTCAGCGTTTGCCATAACACATCCCTTTCCACTCTGTCATAAGCCTTTTCGAAATCACAACAACACACAAACACTACCTACACATTTTCATCACGTTTAATTAAACTTATTTTTTTAATTCCAAATAAAAAAGTAACATCAAACGCGACTAAATTCGCAAAAATAGTTTTATTAATTGTTTTTATTCTTTAGTGTTATATTGAGACTTTCTCCTGCATTAGGGAGGCGTTTTACTACATAAACTCAATTCCACGTCTTAGGGTTAGCTCCAAAGCAATTATTTATATGCCCAATTCGATTCCATTCCCGCATACCTGGAAATCAAACTCGTACTAGTGCAAACAAACACTAAAGAGTTAAGAGCGCGTCAAAGGTATATTTCGAAAGTTGTGAAGATTTATCATAATCGATATTGGCAGGTGGAAGTACAGTTGCGGTTCCTGAACCTCCACATAATGTGGGTGGCCTTCATCCAACAGTGGATTGTTTTTAGGCTAACTAATGACCATGAAGAATATGTTGGTATATATTATAATGTCCTCTAGACCGAATTTCGGTCTTTTTAAATTTAAATTAGGTTTATAGTACCCAAGTGTATGCGCAAACACATGTGCACTATCTATTCCCTCACTCTCATGGTCCGAAAGGACGGTAAACCGACACGACCGGAGAGAGATCAGGCGCAGGACCAACGGCTTTACGTGCTTTCCGAGGCACGGGGGCGAGACACCGCTGACTTCCTGACTCCGGGCAGCTACTGACTATTTCTTAACGGAAAAACTCAATAACTGATATTTTTCCGACCCAGGATTCGGACCTAGGACCTCGTGATAGCAGTCACACTACTACAACCACTAGACTAACGAGACAGTCAAAATATATGGTATATATTCATTAAGTATTTGAAAACGTTACATACATATCAATCCCAGTGATAGGCCTCCCTATATTGTCTCATAAAATTTTGCCAAGTCGACCTTAGCTACATTATCCTAAGTTATTAGAAATTTCAGGGCTGACCATTGAACTTGGCGCCCATTTATATCTCACTTCTTTTGTCGTTGAAGTCAACAACAAAGGCATATATCATAATATTGAACTTGGCTCTCATATTGAACTTGGCTCTCATTTCACATTTATGTTTTTAATGGGATTATATTAACTAGACTACCTTGTTTGTCTAGAGGTCGTAAATGCGGTTGCTCTACATGAGGTCGCGGGTTCGAATCCCGGGTTGGGGCAAAATTATTTATTGAGTTTTTCACTCAAGAAATTCTCAGTAGCAGCCCGGAGTCAGGAAGTTGGCGGCGTTTCACCCTCTTGCCTTGGAAAGCACGTAAAGCCGTTGGTCCTGCGCCTGATCTTTCTCTGTTCTTGTTGAATAACCGTCGCATAGGACTTTGAGACCGAGGGAATAGAGAGACAAAACACAACTCTGCGTACATTTTTTACACCACAATCTCGACAATAATGTGCACCACTTAAGATGACCCGAAACAGGCACAAAAAAAGGCACATTTCGTACTTCAATAGCGACAATTCCATACCGAGATAAGTAGGTTAGTGATATTAAAACAATGTTGAACGAGTTAGAGGGAGATACGTATACACTTACTACGGCTGTATCGTGTCTGAAGTTTATAAGTAAACAGTAATCTTCTAAAGGTTGTGGACAGACGCGTACTTTTTGATAGCGACCTTTAGAAGGTTTTGGACAGACGAGAGGGTATAATCTTTTGTTGAGACTGGCCGCTGTGATCAAAATTCGGTCTGTAGTTTCCCACTCTTTTCTCGTTAGTGATTTGCAATCTGTTGTTTGTAATTGAAAGAAAGACGACTACCTTACGAATTTTAAAAAACATCGATCGTCCAAATTGTTATTACGATGATTCAATTGAAACGGTGGTGAAATAATAATTTATTCACTCCATATTAATCTAAAAAGCAAAATAAGAAGATTTTTCCGCGCCTCCAGTGTTGCCATCTCCACAAATTACCTCCAGCGGCGCAATTTCACCCTTAAACCCTTATAGGGGGGTGGAATTACATCGGGCCCGCTTCCAATTTAGTCAGTAATGTAAAAGGCTTTAGGTAAATCAGAGGTGTTACTTTATGGGACGCTGGTTGTACAGAATACGCTCATTTTTTTATTTCAGTCAGAGATATTAACCCACCCTTTTTGTTAGAAACGTCGCGTCAGTTATTTTCGCTTTGTAAAGAAATCCAAAGGGTAAATAAATAAAGGTATAGCAAATACTTCTTTTTTTTTTCAAGAAAAATCTGTTAATTTTGTGTGATTTTGAAAATTATTTTTTTAATAATCTGTGGAGAGCGAAAATTTTAAAATAAATTTAAATTTTGTAGGTATATTAGATATGTGTTTTATTATTTATAATTGTGCATTTGGAAGTAAAATAGAGCTTGTTTAATATTAATTAAAAAAAATGAATCATGAGTACGGTCGAATTTCGACCATTAGGCAACCACTAGTGTCAATAAAAATGAAAATGTTCGTTTGTTCAAAATATTAACTCTTCGAAATTTATTCAACAGGTGCTTTAAGATTTTGGTACAACGATGCATTCGAATACGCGCGTGTTTTTATATACTTTTTTAAAACTTTTATTCACAACCAGTTTTTTAAATATAAATTGTATGCGTCTAATATGGACGCGCACGAGTTAAGCGCGGTCTAGAAGCGTTGCTCGTAAACTAGTTTTATTATAACGATATATTCAGCGCGCCATTTTCGCGGATTTCGCTTGCGTTGATATTGTTCCGTTGAATTTGCGTTTCTCAAGTTAATGGAAACGAATTCGAAGTGGCTTCTAAAGCGATTTTTTGCTTTATATGTTTTTCGTAGAGCGTAATGGCGTAAAATCAGTTAAATGAATTACGAATAATATAAATGTTTATTTTATTCAAGGGAAATAGTCTTAAATTGGGTATAATACATTTTTATATGGGTATATCTGTTTTTATTATGTGCCCCATTTGCTTAAAAAATAAGTAATAAAAATAACATTTCTTATCTGTAAAAATATAAGATCTTTTTTGTATAGAATAAAGGTGACAAATGAGCACACGGTGCACCTGATGGTAAATGGATGCTGTAGCCCATAGGAATCCACATTTAGTCATGATTATGAATAAAATGGAGATACGTTGTCTCCCTTGAGCACTAAGATGGAATGCCTCGTTTCTAGTAAAACGGGTCTCCGATTTTCAATAGTCACCATACGAAACACAGCAGCATTAAGCTGCTATTTTACACTGGTATTCTGTAAGAGCGTGATCCTCCTCAAGCCGACTATGTGCCTCTAACACGTGTAAAAAAGGTAAGTTAAACGAATTTGCGTGCAGTTTTCACTTCAGGTTTGTGTATATGTAAAAAATTGCTTAAGTTCATATATCAGGTGGACATTAACGGTTTTATTTGTTAATCCAGTCGGGAAACGTTTGCCAACCAACAAATTTATTACCACCACCAAAAAATTTTCCTGGCTGAACCCGGGCCGGGTCGCTAGTTATTTTATACAATAAGACTTTTGACTTTTTTATTTTTTAAGTGGTAGAGTCACGCTGCAGCTATATTATGATTGTAGCACAAATAGGTCGGCTCGACCGAGGTAGGACCACGCTCCCATAGAATACCAGCGTAAAATAGCAGTTGTATGCTGTTGTGTTGCGAGTGTAGAGAACCGGAGACCCTTTTTACTGCAAACGAGGCATTCCATCTACTATTTTATTGACGTGGTAGAGCCATGCTGCAGCTATATCAATTGTATATTTGTAGCACGAATGGCTCTTTATTAAGCTTCTATTTTACGCTGGTATTTCGTGAGCGTATTCTCGCACCTTTAGACGGCTAAGGGCAGTAGTGACAGTAAATGATGATTTGATATTTATAGAACGTACTCTGAAATAATGTAAAATATAGAATTACAAAACTTGAAAACGCTTAATGATTTCTTATATTTACGCGAACACTACACATTGAAATAATACTAGTTTTTTTTTTATACTCATACTGTGTAGATCGGAACAAAAGTTAAATTTTAATCTATGGTAACCGCGGTTAACTATGACAGCTGGACGTTGAACATCTCAGTCCGTCCCGTGACCATGGGTGCTGTAAAGCTCTCGAAACGTCGGGTAATTAAAAAGTTAAATATACGCGATAAATTCCGTAAAAACTAGTATTATTTGAAAACGCTTTTTATGAAAAATGTTACATCGCTAAATTTTCATTTAAAAAGGACATCAAAATATAACGTGCCTTTTTTAAATTATTCAGGTATCATGCCTTCTCTTTACCATTACGTAATAAAACGTGAATGAAATAAATAAATTCTCTCTTACACGGCAAGCGCGGAGACAGTGAAAGTTAATTTGAAAATGGGATAAACTGGCAGCCAATGGGGTGGGGGCCCGGGGGACCGCCGGCCAATGGCGGTGCGGGGATTTTCGCGCGCTGAATTTTTATTAGCCAAGATAATAATGCGCCATTTTGTGACAGCTTCTGTTTTTCGTTTTGACTAGGCCCTCCACACATTCAATTTTAGTCCTATTGAGTAATTGGTATAAAAATATTTACGGCCTGTCATATTACCGTAATATAGGCAAATTACAATGGAAACACTTTTAATTAGCTGTCAAAATGACAATTTTCAAAAAAAAAAATACGTATGAGATGGGCCACAAATAACGTCACAGTATCTTGAATAAAATAAACGTCTTATTTGAATATTATAAGCAATAGAAATCTAATTCTACTTAAAACGGAACAAAGATCTGCATTTGAGGCCCTACTTAAACTAAAAGCCAGGTAAAGAAGAAAATTAAATATCTACGCTATTCATTTGTATGGAACACCAATTTGTATGTATACTATATAAGATAGTGGACTACAACATAGTCTTCCAATATAATTATTAGGTGGAGTCATAAACAAACATTCGATTTTATTCAAAAATAAGATATCTGAGTGATTGGCAGCGGATTTGAAACTAGCTTCTATTCATCTCTAGTTCTCCATTTTATGTGGGCCACTCGGAAAGATAAGGGAAAAAAGTTCTATGGTTACGAATATAATTATCAATATTTTTTAAAAATCTCTTTTTATTTTTTTTTAAGAATCTATTCAAAGTTTAAAGCATCTGAACCAATTTTCTTCACACTGTTTCGAATCCGCCTTCGACACCTCTTCTACGGCCTGCTTGAACGGTGCTAACGCATCTTCCGACGATGATAATCGTATAGGTTTCAGCAGATTTTATTTTATTTTTAGAATAAAAAGAAGTCACATGGTTCAAAATCATAGCTGATCAAGGCTGTAAGGAGAAGGTGATGCAGTTGGCTGTCCAGTCTCACGTTTTGAGTGAAGTGTACGCGGGCGCGTTGTCATGGTGAAGTAGTAGGCCGCGGAGTCCCGTATTCGACCGTTTGATGTTCACGGCAGTAACAGTAAACACTTCTGCATTTATAGTATACCATTCAGAATTGATTCTACTTTGAACACCAGATGCTTGTGTTTCTCGATCGCTCCACTTTGGTAGGCACGGGTTCATCTTAAAACAGTCATACTGTTGACTGGCGCTTCATTTCTGGATCATATTGATAAACCCGAGATTCATCACCAGTTATAATGTCGTAAACAAGGCAAGATAAGGCTGCTTTAAATTAAGTAATCATATCATAGCATTCCACTCGGTCTTGCTTTGAAGCATAGGTGTCATTGTGTGGCATCATCATCATCATCATCATTACAGCCCTTCACAAGTCCACTGCTGAATATAGGCCTCCCCCAAGGTATGCCACAAAGCACGATCCTGAGCCACCTGCATCCATCGACTTCCTGCATGTCTTACCAGGTCGTCACTCCATCTAATGGGGGGTCGCCTACAATTCGCATACCGGTACGAGGCTGTCACTCGAGAACCCTTCTTCCCCAATGGTTGTCGGTTCTTCGAGCTACATGGCCGGCCCGTTGCCACTTCAGCTTACTAATCCGTTGGGGTATGTCGGTCACTCTGGTTCTACTGTGGATATCCTCATTTCTAAGTGTATCACGCAGAGAAACTCCAAGCATAGCCCTCTCCATAGCTCGCTGAGCGACGTTGAGCGTTCTCACACGGCCAGCAGTGAAGGACTACGTCTCGGTTCCGTAAGTCATCACTGGCAACACACACTGGTTGCACAACTTAGTTTTCAGGTTTTGAGGTATACCTTGTGTGGCACCGAACGGAAATATATTTTCCTCATTTTGTGGTCTCGTGAATACAGAAATGCTCTCGATTCAATCTGCAATGTCTGAATCTCTTTAAAGGTAGGTAATTAATATTTTACTACTAGCACGATTGACAGTCGTCAAAAGGCGACCACTTCTTTTTCATCTTTCAACTTAGTCGGTTTTCAGAAAACTTTGTTACTAACGAACTTGTCAGAAATTTGGTTTATCGGTCAATACACCGTTTACCTAAGAAGGTCTTGAATCCATAAATGTGATTTGAATGCTATCAAACGTTTCGTACAAAATTATTCCGACGCAGATCCAATCTTCAATAAAATACGATATTTCATTAACAAAACGTAGAACGAAATTCATAATTGGAAAGTTTGTATAATTATGTGTAAATAATCGTATTTTATAATAAATAGCAACCGGTCAGTACCTCATACAAAAAAATTCTTTTTTCCGCAAAACTTTCTGGGTGGCCTCTGGTACATTGTCAGTGTGTGGGATTTTGGATTTGGCATTTTTGAATAGAACCTTGCGCAAGTGAGATTTTCTCGAAAGTTTTTCTCCTGAAACAAAATATTCATGGAAGTTACTGAAACGTAGTGACTATATTTTTTATGTATGTGCGTTGCAAATGCGTTGTTACTGCTGAGAGTTAAAATTAAATTAAATGCGTTAGCAGTACAAAAGGGGTTCTAGTTCTTGTTTTTTTTTTATAGAAGAGGGAGCAAACGAGCATGCGGATCACCTGATGTTAAGTGACTACCGCCGCCCATGATCAACCGCAACACCAGGGGAATTTCAGGTGCGTTGTCGTTCATCATCTAAAACACAACAGCATTATGCTGTTCTTTGACATTGATATTCTGCGTCAGCTTGTAAGCGTGATCTTTTCCATGTCTAGCCGAACTATTTACGCTGCGAACATAATACATTACTGCCTGTCTCCACGTGTACAACCTCATGAAAGTTACAACGAGCGTAAAAGTTGAGGGTAATGATTTAAAAGTTATGTATTTAAATATTCATGTTCTTAGTTTTTTGTTGGTTATAGTGCGCTAATAAAAAAAACCGTTTAATTTTAAATGTTACATGATATGGCACGGTGTTCGCCTTACATTTCACAGTAATCGCGCAACCATTTTTATATAAAATTGAGGTGCATTGGCAATTTAAGAATATTCACCACTCCATATCATTGTCCGTGGGTGACGTAAAGAGGCGAGATAACTCTTACTGTCCGTGGCAACTATGGCAAAATTCCCTATGAGGCAATCTATGGGGGAGGCCTGTGTTAAGCAGTGGAATACCATGGGCTGTAATCATGGGATGAAATAATTTCACAGTCCACTAGAAAAGTGATTACTGAAGCCAAAGATACCTGCAATCATCTTTAAATCAAGACGGTGCTGTCACTTCCGAGGATCATGATAGAATGCCTGACATACTGACTCATTATAATTTGCAGACTGGAAGACCGCCAGGCACTGCTGTTTGACAACAGAAATATGTATGAGAATCCCCCAGACCGACAGAACAGAAAAACCCAATAACTGATTTGGACCCAACCCGGAATTCGATTTCAGGACCTCGTGATCAGCAAACGTGTATATGACCACTAGACCATTAAGGCAGTGTGTCTGGCAGCTTAAGAAGGTAGTACCTTCCCAGAAACCCTGGGCAGAAAAGAAGTCCTAAGACCTATTGAATCCTTAAGGCTTACGTTTTCATTACTTCGTTAAGGACGGCGACTCTTATTCCACTGTAATATATTTTGCGCTGTTGAAATCTTTCAATAATATTTTTATTGACAAAAAAAGGTTTCGCTGTTTTCAAAAATGCATACAGAGCATCAAAAAGTTGTAAAGAATGTTATGATTTTGTACATAAAAAGATGGTCAACCTAACTTGAACGCTCGATGTTGCCACCTCGAAATAGAAAGCGACGTAAATGGCATACGTGACCGAAAATACGAAATAGTTAGGATCTTTCTCTTATCGATTGATATAAGGTGATTGTACAGAGTCTATATATGAAATATAAACCAATTTGATATTTTTATATAAACTGTCTCAATATTTTTCATTTAAAATTTTATAATATTGCTGCTACCGTACTAGGAGTACTACCATATAAGTTGATATAAATAGTAACGTTAAAAGAATACTTGCTTCACTTGGGAACGATTTATATACAAAAATTGCACGTAGATAAAGATAGAGCTTAAATAATATTTTTAGGTCATTTATATATATTTTTTGCATGATTCGAACCTGCGACTCGCAGCACTGCAGCTTAATGCTTAGCCACTGCGCTGCTGAGCCGTCGAATACATTAAATATCATAAATGTTTTATGAATAATATAGTGAAGATGGCTTTTTGAATCGTACATTTTTGACCGACTATAGAACAGCATGTAGACAGATACAATGTGGTGTGGTGTTCCAGTACATGCAAGTATGTAGGTACGTGATGGTGCTATACTACCTTACTGCTTTCGCTTCGGCTTACAAATTGGTGGCCAAAAAAAATGGTGGCCGCTCACGGGATAGATTGATGACCTGATTCCTGTATCCTTTATACATGCAGTCATGGATGCAGACGGCACAAGTGGCATTTTTTGTGGGAGAGCGTTACGAAAAATAGATCTTTGAAAATGCTTTTTTTTGTAATAATAATAACAGACCGAATTTCGGTCACGGCGGCCAGCCTCAACAGAGACTAACCATCGGCGCAGGACAGGATTATAGTGCCCAAGTGTATGCACAAGCACAGGTGCACTCTCTATTCCCTCACCCTCATAATCCGATGGGACGGTAAACCGACACGACCGGAGAGAGATCAGGCGCAGGACCAACGGCTTTACGTGCTTTCCGAGGCACAGGGGTGAGACACCGCCAACTTCCTGACTCCGGGCAGCTACTGAGAATTTCTTGACGGAAAAAACTCAATAATTGATTTATTGGCCCGACCGGGGATTCGAAGCCAGGACCTCATGATCAGCAGTCGCACTAATACAACCACTAGACCACATTTTTTATACAACTTAAGTGATTAACGAAAATACTGTCCACCTTATGGTACGTGGATACTGCAGGACATCTGCAAAACAAAAAAACCTACGGACGTGTCGTCACCTTTGCGAACTAAGATGGAATGCGCCACAGCCTATAATTATATACTAATAAATACTGTCTGTCTATACTCTTCAGAAAAGAAAACACCAGTACGAGCACTGCTATTTGACGACAGCAATAGATTAGATAGGTTCGGGGGTGCTAAGTGATAATTGTCAATTTGGTCAATTTGATTTAATTGTTTAAAACTTTCTGTGCACACTTTATATTTTCGTTGGATTGATATTTGTTACCAAAAGCGATTTCGTATCTTATTAATATTACTAATGTTTAACTATGTTGGTTTTTAAATCATCGTCATTCAATCACGCGGAATAATACATATTTTTATCACAATTATTACTAAAGCTATTAACAAAAATAATTTTGTGTAAAATTTTAGCATTTACTTTGCATTTACTTTGCAATGTAGGAAATAAAGTAAATGGGGCTCTACACTCCATTGTGAAAAGTCAGAATGTGTCAAAAAAGGAACGTATGGCAATTCACAGTGCTGTATTAGTCCCTACTTTAACGTATGGTAGTGAAAGTTGGGTGTGGCAGAAGAAGCACGAGAGTAGAATAAATGCAGTAGAAATGCGGTCGCTAAGGAGTATGTTAGGGCTGAATCTGAGTGACAGGGTGAGAAACTGTGTGATAAAAGAAGAGTGTGGTTTGCAAGATGATGCGGTGACCAGGATTAAGAAAGGAATGCTTCGGTGGTTTGGTCATGTAGAAAGAATGAATGCGGAAAGACTGACAAAGCAAATATATGTTGCAGAAGTGAATGGAAGAGTCGGAAAGGGACGTCCTAGGCGGAAGTTTGTCGACCAAATTGGCGATATACTAAAAATAGGCCAAATTAGGCAATTAATTAATTACCCTTAACCGACGAGCATGTATGCGTAGGTATATGGATGTGGAAGAGGCGAGAAAGGTATGTCAGGATCGTGCTAAATGGAAGTCTGTAGTCTCTGCCTACCCCTCTGGGTGACAGGCGTGAGTGTTTATGTATATGTATGTATTATTTTAGCATTTAATCGTAGACATTGATTTCCTGATTTTTGTAAAAAATATGGTTGCTTATTTCCATTTCTATGCTAATAATAATATCTCAATTTCTTTGAATTTGAAATATTTTCAAAAGTATAACCAATTTAATATATTCAAAAAAATATATTTTTCTTTAATTTATTTTTTATGAGTTATCTTTCTCTAAATAACTAACTATACTTATTTAATATTATGTTAATGTATCCATTTAAATAGAGCTCAATGGAGCAAAAATTTTAACCGAGTTAAATCGAAATTATGAATGCATTCAGAAATAAAGTCTCCGCAGTCGAGATTGGCTGTGTGGTGAATTTCCTTCGCCTGCGGGCGCGGGCATAGAGCGAGCCGGGACGCGGCTAATTATTTCCCGCCCTTTCCGTTTCCGAGCCGACGCTCGATCGCCGGTTTTCGAACGAGTTACCTCCTTATTTGATGAAAATATAAAATGCTTTTAATTTGCATTACGCTTATATTCATAACTCATAACTTAACACAATTTACTTATCAATATATTTTTTTAATGTTTCCAATGTTGATAATGGTACTTCTTTATATCAGCTTGTAAAAAAATAAAAGACATGGGACTCTTCCGTTAGGGTTTTTGCCATAGTTGCCTCGCTAGGCAGGCGAGTTCGTGGCCGTGTTTTTTTATTATTTTAGTTGTTATCAGGAAGATGTATATATATATGATGATACTACCCATCCCCTGGTTCTCGATGTATATCTCCTGTTTCAGTTTCCCTCTGACGCCTCTTACAACATACACGGGCCGATAGTGGGGTAGTAGTTATGGTATATGGGGTAGTGGATTTTTTTACACCACTGCCAAACAATCATCTGTTGTTCGAGGTATTTGGGCGACTTATTTGTTTATTATCCGACTTTTTAAAAATTTGCAGCTTTAGCAGTTTCATTTAAGAGACGCGCCAAAGGGCTTATTCGTGACTCTGATTGTCGTAAGGTAGCCAATGTCTGACATGCTGGAGCTATATTACTGGTATATTTGTAGCACGAATGGGTCGACTCGATCGGGCAAAGACCACAGATACCAGCCTAAAATAAGTAAATAAGGTAAGTGTGGAGAACCGGAGACACTTTTACTCGAAAGAAGGCCTTCCGATCTTAGTCTTCACGGGTGACTACGCATCTGCATTTTGATTTATAATCGAGGTTAGATGTAGATGTCTTTGGGCCACAGCAACTACTTACCATCAGGTGGACTGTGTGCTCGTTTGTAAACTTTATAGTATAAAAAAGTATATTATACATTTAGTAATTGAACACCAAGAGGCTTTTTCTCATTTCCTGTTTTTTTTTTGTTTTCATTTGAATTAAACATTTTGGTTGACCGTGCGTGCAGGTTGTAATGACTTATCAGAAGCGTCAACCTTTCCCTGTGTCTCAGCTAGTGTGACAGCTAAAACTGTGTCAATCCTTTATTTATTTTATCTATTATTTTTTTTATAAATTGTAAGCTTGACTACACCACTTGTCATCAAGTAGTGTAGTCAAACTTACAATTTATAAAAAATATGTTTGATAATTTTAGCTTCGTAAATGAATTGAATCTTTATCGACGAAATTGTTCAAAAAATAATGGTATTAAAGTTTAAAATATACCCTTGTCTTAGAAAGGAGATTAAAAATATAATTCGGAGAAAAAAATCTTTCAATATTTTAAGTAGTTATTTAAAAAGTGTAACTTTTAAATATGTACAGATACGCGACCCATTTTGCTTAGGTTGCTCGTTTTCCGTTTGCGATGTTCTGGTAACACAGCAATCGCGAGTTGCAAACAAAGATGTGCCGCCATAACTACTAGATGTGTGATTAAAACCGGCGAACTCATTATGAGACATCTTAAAGAGGGAATGTCTATCCGACAGTCTTTAGTGTGCTAAACTTTGAAATGCACGCAGGAAAACTTTGATAAATTCTAAAGAAGTCGTCTGTTTAGAAGACTCTAATATTAGAAATCTTTGGTCTTTCATAACTAACAAGTACCTGGTTATAGACGCATGCTCATTTGCCCTTTCTTCTAAAAATAATAATGCGTTGTAGATGAAATGAGAACTAAATCTTATTTATACTAGACATTAATAACGCAACAATGGGTGCAATAATGTTAGAAGCTATAAATAAGAAGTGAAATTCCACGGCTGGACATTGACCTCTCCCGTTGTAGGGAGTATTTGCCTTAGATCTTAGAAGAAATGCTCACGCTTCACAGGCGGATGAACAACCGCAGTATCAGACTTTTTACCTTTGACGTTGATCTCCGTCATCAGCCTGGATTACACTGCCATCTATTGAAAGCTAGTGTCAGTTCTGGGTATAAGGTCTGATGCGGCGCTGTCGTCGCACCACAAGCGAAACACATCGAAAGCTAAATCGCGCTATCAAAGTTCCGAAGTAAAACAGTATATATAGAATAGCTCCGTACTACCACTCGGAGCGTTGGCCGCTCTCCGGGCAGAACACCTTGCTCGGTGGGAGATTTCCCCTTTTCCTTTCACGGCCACAGGTCTTTTTAAAATTTCCGTAGTTGCCTTTTACGAAACCCACAGGACGAAAAGAGGTGAAGGTTTCGCTAACGACGCCATTTTACCTGAACTTATGACACAATCAAGGGTGCACTATTACTATGAAGAAGGAACTAAAAAGAAGGTAAACTTGGACTCTTAGGTAGTGAATGAGCTCTATACTGAAAAATCTATTTCATTATCTTATTATATTTTACTGCCAGACCTAAAACTTTAAGACGAAAGAAGAAATTTCAACAATGAAGTTACAAAAGAGCCATCATATATAACGTAGAGCCGTGGTAGTTCAGATGGTTAACGCTCGCTGTAAATATAACAGAACGCCAGTAACCCGGGATTGATCACCGCTGGCACCAATGAAATTGTTAATTGCAATTTTAAGTGCTGATACCACGTGCTCGGCGGTGAAGGAAAACAGCGTGAGGAAACCTGCATGTCTGAGGAATAAGAAAACAAATATTTCGATGACATGTGAAGTTCGCCAACACGCTTTGGGGCAGCGCGGCGGACACTTCCTTGCCCTAAAACCCTCTCAGAAATTAGGGGAGGCCTGTGCCCAGCAGTGGGACGTATATAGGCTGTAACTTTTATACAAACTAATGAAAACTAATATCAAAAGCTATAAAATATTGACTGTTCCTAAAAAAATCATGATTTTTTCATTATACTCATATGCACAGATATAAGGACATCTGTATTATTTATATATTAGCCCTTGCTATATATTTTAGAGTTATTTCGTACATAATGGGTCAGGGAAAAATTACTTTAAAGTCGCGAAAAAAATTTGTGACGTTTATGGATCTAATGCAGTGTCAGTAAGAGTATCACAATGTTGGTTCAAGTTAAGTTAAACATGCATCTCGCTCTGGTCGCACTCATACGGATGAAGTCGATGTCATTTTTGAAAAATGGAGCAAGATCAATATATTAGTAGTTACGACATAGCCGAGGTATTGAGGATTGACCACAAAACAGTTTTGATCCATTTAAAAATGTCTGGATATACAAAAAATCTCGATATTTGAGTACCAGACGAGCTCACTAACGGAAACCTAATGAATCGTGTACTCATTTGCATCTCTATTTAAACGTAATTAATGTATACCGTAATGAAACCGAACCATTTTTGAAATGATTGATCACTGGTGATGTATATGGACACCTACGAGAAGAACGTGCGAAAAAGATCGGGACCATAGGGTATTTCAAGCTCCACAGACTGTAGCGAAACCCAGATTAACACTCAATAGGGTGATACTGTGTGTATGTTGGGTTTGAAAGGGCATCGTATATTATGAGTGTTTACCGCCTGGAAAATCCATAAATTCGGATCTCTACTGCCAATTCGTCTCTTCATAGCTTCAGTCTCATGATACTGAAGCTATAAATTGAAGAAAAAAAACGACCGGAATTGATCAGTATAAAAGGAGTTGTCTTTCATCATGATAACGCCAGACCACACACATCTTTGGCCACTTAGCAAATATTGAGAGAGCTTGGTTGGAAAGTCTTAATGCATTCTCCATATAGTCCTGACCTTACACCCCCAGATTTTGACCTGTTTTTGTCTCTTCAGAATTCTTCGGGTAGAGTTAGAGTTGGAGTTAGTGTTAGGGTAGAGAGAGGAGTGTCAAAACTACTTGTGGCATTTTTTGATCAAAAATCCCAAGATTTCTACAGCAAAGGGATTATGTCACTACCTTCAAGATGGCAACAAATTATCGAAAAAAAGGCACATATATATTATAACTAAATATAATTAAATTAAAAAAAATTTCGAATTTGTATATAAAAATCGAAGAAACTTTTTCACCGACCTTTACACCGTTACAGTTTTATTGTATATAAAGTAAAGAAAGTAGTGAGACTTCGTATACTGAGCTATATGTAGACACAGGTATTATCACGAATAAATAGTATATGTTACAAACTTTTGCTTACATGTGTAGGGTTATATATAAGGGTATCTTAATTAAAAGATAGTTAACAAATTGAAACAACTTTTCCTTCAACTAAATGAAGGCGCATGAGGAGCTTCTCCCCAACCGGCTCTCAACATTTACGAGCTGTAGAAACAAACAGACGTCATATAAGTTCTGTATAGGTAATTAGTGAGTCTCTCTTAAGGCAAGTTTGCTTATTTCGGCGACTCGACTTCATTTAAAAGGAGTTAAGTGTACTGCGACTAAGATAATTTGATACTTGACTTAGAAATGTTAATTTAATTATTACTATGGTCACTATTACATTACACTACTAATGCTAAATAATGGACTAGGTGGTTGGACTTCTTCTGCGTGGGAATCTGTCTATGTAGGCAATACCCTCTTACACCTTGGACACATCTCTGGCTACTACTATTGTCCATGCAGTAGCCATATACTATAATGTAAACCGGTTTGTTCGTGAGTTCAATTTATAAACAAAATTTAACATAACATAACATAAACACTCACGCCTGTCACCTAGAGGGATAGGCAGAGACTACAGACTTTCATTTGGCACGATCCTGACACACCTCTCTCGCCTCCTTCACATCCATACACCTACGCATGCATGCTCGTCGGTTAAGGGTACTCCTAATTTGGCCCGTTTTCAATAAATCGCCAATTTGGTCGATAAATTTTCGCCTAGGACGTCCCTTTCCGACTCTGCCATTCACTTCTGCAACATAAATTTTCTTTGTCACTCTTTCCTCATCCATTCTTTCCACATGACCAAACCACCGAAGCATTCCTTTCTTAATCCTGGTCACAACATCATCTTGCAAACCACACTCTTCTCTTATCACACAATTTTTCACCCTGTCATTCAGATTCAGCCCTAACAAAATTTAAACAAAATTTATGTTTATTTATTGACTTTGTCTATAGCTCTATAGATATACATATTATAGATATAATATCGTCTTTACTGTTACTTGTTCATGCTGACATCTTTCTCAAACTGTCTGATGTTCCTCGCCTTTACCTATCTATCCGCACATGATGTAAAAATCGAAAGGAGGGTAGAATGCAAAGCCAGAAATAGAAGCATGTTTGAAATACAACTAAACAAATAAACAATAAGCCCAATGGTAAAAAAATTGTAATTAATAAGAAAAGAGTTGACCACAAAACGAAAAAAAAAATACACTGTCACTTTCATAACTATTATGAATCTAACGACATCCTATGTAAAAATCCATTTAGGTGTATAAGCTACAGAGTGTGACGAAGAAATAGACACACATACATTCTTTTAAACATACATACATATGTAATAGTAGTGACGCAACGAATACTACTTTTACGAATACCAATACGACTACGAATAACTCGCCATGATATTGAAAAACTCATTTATTGGATGATGCTCTATTGTTCTAATAATTAATAAATTTACAACAGGCATTTTTTTATTCAAAAAACAAAATTTGTAGATTTTCTGGTTTTAGACGATTTCTTTTTTCAGTCTGGGTGTTCCCAGCCGTTGAAAAAAGCTTTTCTGCGGCGACTGTACATGGTTTCAGTGAAAAATATTTTTGGGCAACTTTTTTAAGCCTTGGAAAATGGACATCTTCTCGCCATTTCTCTATTTTTGATTAGAGTTGCGTACAAAATATTAGTTTTTAAATATTCGTGATTACTATTCCCCGAATAAGTATATTCGGTAAATGTCTACTATTGGCGAATACGAATATTCGTATTCGTATTCGTTGCATCACTATGTAATATTACACGCGAAAAACATGTGGGACAGTCGAGTAAAAAGCGGAATATATTTTTCTGAACAAATGTTGGCATAAGTGGCTGTACAAATAATTAAATTAACAGTATATAATTACATTTATTAAAATGACAATATTGTACAGATATATATTATTTTAGACAGACTACTATAACTTTTATACGTGGTAGAGCCATATTGCAACCATATTAGTACTATAGTTGTAGCACTAATGGGTCGGCTCGACCGGGGTAGGACCACGCTCTCACAGAATACCAGCGTTAAATAGCAGCTAAGTGCTGCCTTGTTTCGTATGCTGAGTGTAGAGAACCGGAGAACCTTTTTACTAGAAAGGAGGCATTCCACTTCACGGGTGAAAACGCATCTGCATTTTAAGTATTTTTTAATGTCCAATGATTATCTTTGCAGAGACAATTTGCCGAATGCCGACCAAGTATTTGTATTCTACACAAGATTGTGCATTCTCGTATAGATTGCCCAGAGTTACTAAGTCTAATTAACTTCAATCCCGTTATACGACAACGTTTTCAAAGAATTTTCAGGTTAGACGTACACAAGAATAACACTTCCTTTTTCAACACTGTTGTCAAAATTTTTCGTGATTACGACGAGATTAAGCGTAATAACGTACATATAGATACATTCGATATTAGCCTTGTTAGATTTAAAAGAAATTTAAGTGTTTCTCTTAATATTTAATGTATTTTTTAACAGGTTTATTTTTGCTACGACTAAGATTCTACTGCAGTTATATTATTATGTTGAGCCGTTGTAGCTCAGATGGCTAGCGCTCGCTGTAAATATCATAGTTTGCGAGCGAACAGGGTTCGATCCCAGCCGGCACCAATTAAAATTGTTAATTGTAATTTTAAGTGCTGATTTACCACGTGCTCGGCGGTGAAGGAAAACATAGTGAGGAAACCTGCATGTCTGAGAAATAAGAGAAAAATATATTTCGAAGACATGTGAAGTTCGCCAACACGTATTGGGGCACCGCGGCGGATACTTCCTTGTCCTAAAACCCCTCTCAGAAATGAGGGGGAGGCCTGTGCCCAGCAGTGGGACGTATATAGGCTGTAACTTTACTTTACTTTTATATTATTATACTGTGTACACTTTTTTGGATTGTAGTTTAGATCAACACAAATGTACTTTTAATTTTAGACCTTTATATAACTACTCTCTGTTTGTGTACCTTATTCAATAAAATAAAATAAAAATAAAAACAATTCATAGTCGAGGACAGACGTACATTTACGTTAGTCACCCTTATCCTATAAAAAACTGCAATGAAAATTATTATATTATTAATTAACTGGATCATGGATGGCAATATAACTGTCTGGTATATAATGGTTATAAAATACCATTGCCACACAGATTGACCACAGATGTTAGGCAGTGCCAATCAATCGCCAAGCGTGGCCGTTGTGGTAAATTCTCCCTAATGTGGAACACCGTGTAGAAGCCGTGTAAAAATATCCTCATCCACGTATCGTCCCGTGGGTGTCGAAAGAGGCGATAGTAGGGAAACAAATCCTTTCTTATATCTACGAAACAAACCAGAAGTTGGGCAAGCAGCGTTTTACTGATAACAACTAGAAAAAAACTTTGATTGCTTCCAACTTATTCAATCTATAGGCCTATGCTTAGAATTGAACTTTTGATAGACTTTTGGGACTTTTAATATTGTTGCGAACCATAATTAATGCCTGGTACAAGGCGGGTGATTATTAGCGCCATTTAGTGTCAAGTAGCAAAAATAGGAGCGTCAATACCTTTCTTGAAAATTCACTAGCGCCATCTAGTATGGAGTAGCAGAACTAGGAGAGCATTCTAAAAAATCCCTCGCTAGAACTTTCGACATTCTACTCGAACATTCTAGATGTTTTCATTGGAAAATACCTATAAAAGGCTGGTAAGGACCGCGACCGAGTCAGAATTGAATTGGCAATACAAGCAAGAACGAAAGCGAAGACTTCGGAGCGAAATAAAGTGAACTAAAGTGATAAGTGTGATTAATTATTAGTGTGTTTCAAGTTTTAACTGGTGTTCCGTAATTAAAGTGTCAATATTTTGGTAACAATCGCGAATATGAAGTAATTCAATCGGCAGTTTTTATTGTCACGAACCCTAAGCTCGTAATTTTATTGCTATTAACTAATTAATGAAATAATAAACGTTTCTTTTTCGATTTAAATTCATCGTGTCGAATTTAAGAAAGAGAAATAGACATTTTTTATTCAATATAGATTTTAAGTACCTAATATTTATTGAAATTCAATCGTATGTTTAATTTACCACGGGCTTAGAAAAGAAACCTCTGTCCTGGGAAAAACCATCAAGAAACCCAGTGGGATTAGTTTGAAAAGAAAATGCAGCTTAACATCATAGGTTACACAAAAAATAAATGAGAAATAGTTTGGTAACGATCACCTCATTCTCAGGGGTTATTACCATCCATAAACTCATTAATATAGTAATAACCCTTCTTATATAAACTTTGATAATGTTTTTGAAGTTTGAGGAGGTCAAATATACTAAAATTTTCTGGGATTTTATTGAAAAAGGGTATAAACAGGGTACTAACTCGATGGAGTTTAGTAACTGGTACTAATAGCTTGTATTTGTTCCTAGTATTTGCAAAATGAATATTACTTATTTTCAACGACTTCAAAAAAGGGAAGACGTTCTCAATTCGACTGTATTTTTTATGTGTGTTACCTCAGAACTTTTTCCCAGATGAACCGATTTTGATGGTCATTTTTTATTTGAAAACTGGTTCTTCTCATGCGGTTCCATATAAATTTGATCAAGATCTGATCAATAGCTTTTGAGTTATCCTTTAGAATGCGTATTTAATTGACTTCGGCTACAATGATGATGTTGTCATTTTATTTATATTGAAGTAGATTGTACAAGATTTTTAATTTCACAACTTGTTCTGAAAATACTTTTATTTTTGTGTGCATGCTTTTATTGTCACCTTAGCGTAATACAGTATTCCTTATTACGATCCTTCTTTAAAATTTATTGTTGTTTTCCCTTTTTTTCCACACTTATTTTATTTGTTGTAAGCTAAATAAATATGTAACTATTTATTTGTAATTTTGCTAAATGTTTATCATTTTTGAGTATCAAGAAGGCTACACCGGAATATAAGAGTTTATTCATGCTCTTTAGAAGAATATCTCAAAGGTGTAGGAAAGTTACAATATGCGGTACTGTTGCAATCAAAATGCTTGATTAATTAAATCATTTTAAAGTGAGATTTGAAAAAAAAAACTACGGAAAAGATGAGCATGGTTATTACTTGTTGTACATTATTTGTACATTATATTCTTTACTCTCGTGTTATTTTGAGGAATAAATATCAATTCCGTAGCACAATTAATAGCTAATTATTATATTCATTTTAGTAACATTGTTCTTTACTCCTTAACCGTCTAACCCATATCATCCTGTGGGTGTCCAAGGAAGTACACAAGGAGACAATTGCATGTCCATAACAACAAATAAAAAACTGCGGGTGCCAATTCGCTTGCTGGGCAAGTGGCTTCTATGGCAAAAATCCCCCCCCCCCCACGGGACAATCTATAAGGAGGATGTTCAGCAGTGGACTTTGATAGAACAGAATTAATATGGTGCTTGCTTGTTACGTATTCCGAATAATTTGTATTAGTTATAAAATAAATAGTGCACTCAGGTTCTTTGCTTTTAAAAAGAACAAATTTTTCATTTCCAGGATAAGTGGTGTTAACTGTCTTCAACTGCTAAAAATGGCAAGTTAAGTCAACGAGGCTTAGGACTGTGCTTTGTGAAAATCATTACACAATTGATGGCACTGGTTTTAATATATATATATATATATATATATATATATATATATAAAATATATATATATATGTATATCTTGGTTATTTTTAAAAGAGTAGCCAAATTTTAATCATAAGTTCTAATTACATACTGTTACTGCAGTTTTTGAAAGTACGAGTACATAAGGCTTCTTATTTTATTTGAAATTATCCCAAATTGAATATGATTTAAGGGCAACAACGCGTAGGCCTAGCGATCGACCCTTACTAATGTGTGCATGTGCACTAAAATCAATTAAAATAATGCATTACCACGCATTATGAATTTAAAAGAGAAAAAGGACAGAATGTTCGAGACTTTTTTAAAATTTTTCTTCATCTTTTGTCTATAATACTTATCCTAAACATTCGCTGCAAATTTGCATTTATATATATATATATATATATATATATATATATATATATATATATATATATATATATGATCGTGACGAAAGTTTGTTTTCCAATGTGATGTAGATCTTTGAAAGAAATGTTTTAACTGATATGTGGAAATTTCATATACGATAAAAAATAAATGATAGATAATTATTTGGAAAACAAAAAAAAATCTGTTTCAAAATATTTACATTATCTTAAAGACTTTGCCATACGACTGTACCGTTGTATATTCGCGGAGATGCTTGTCTCCCGCAAATTTGGCCGGGCGTTGCTTAACATTTAAATGCTGAATCATACCCAGTTTCTCTCCCCCAACACCCCCGAACCGGGGTAGATTAATGAGGATAATACTCTATAATGTTTTTTATTCCATTTTTGTCTTCTACATTTAAATAAATGTCATCTCTGAAGTTTTAAGCGAAAAGTCTAGTCGTTTAATGAAAAGTACGTTTTTAAATGCTAAAAGCCGTGATAGCTCAGTGGTGGGTTGCTAACCATAATGTAATTATAAAACAGTCAATAGAATTCGATCACCTTAATTGTTAATTTAAGTGCTGATTTAACACTTGGAAAAACTGTATCTTTTAAAAATGAAAATAAAATCGCGGACATAATATGCAAGACACTGACACTTAACTCTGCTCTGTTTCTTTTAGGAAAGTGAGGAGGCCTGTGCCCAGCTCTAGAACGTGTATGGATGTCTTCATTTTACGTTATCAAGAAAGAAAGAATTGCGTTTATTCCAGTTTAAGTATGCAGCACAACAAGTAAAAAGTAAATAAATGCAAAGATAAATAAAATTAAATGTAGTTGACCGACATTATAAATTTAAGGAAATACTATACATAAAAAAAACCCTGTACTGCAGCATGAAACTGCGTAAAGGACCGGACGCAAGTGCACTGGTTTTCAGTCCAGACCATACCCCGAGGCAACTCCGACGGCTGAGTGTACGCTCGCTCTTGATGTGTTAAAATATAATTTTTTAAATTTATAAATGATGTAATAGTAGAATTAGCATTTCTTTTTCTAACAGGATACGTGTGCATGCAATGCCTATAGTTTTATATTAAAAAAACTAAGGTAAATAAAAACACAACTCGTATAAGGGCCTCAAGGGCCAAACTTTTTAATCCTTACATATTGCATATTAGCTATGTTCATATGTATATTTTAAAGCGGGCAACGTTAAACTAGCGAGACATCTGGCACTGCAAACGCCAATGTATTAGCGTGGCGATTAAAATTAATCTTTCCTAATGGTAGAGGTCACTCTGCAGCAACGGTATTTTACGGTTAGCGAAGAAAAAGATATTTTTACTTTCATTCTATTTGTTGTAAGTGAATTACAGGTTTATTAATAGTTCATTTCAAAGACGTCACGCTGTGTTGCCATCGTTCTGGAGATTTTAAGAGACCAAATGGCCTTCTCAGTAATTTTCTCTTTGACTTGTACTCTCACAGACATGACATGGGATACTGGTTCTGCTTATGTAGATAGCTAACTGTTTATCTTTTTCAAACAAATTAAATTGGCAAACGAAGTTACAGTCCAGCTCATAGTCAGTGGCTACAGCATCCCATGGACACCAGGCAGGAAACAAGGAAGGATAAATTATCACTTATGAGTTTTAAGATATCTAATTTCTCACAGTCTGTAGGTTTATTGACTTTCTATACCCTTCAGACGAATAACTATCACCTGTCAAGTCTTTTCAGCACAAAACTCCAGCTATCTTCTGATGTAAAATACTTAGGTCTTACCTAAGATAGTTAACTAAACTGGAATAAACACTATAATGTGACTGCATTGGATCAGGGGACACAAATAATCCAGGGGCAACGACGTAACAGACGAACTAACCAAGAGAGGATCGGCTGTGGCCGTTATAGGGCCGGAACCCATCATACCAATACCTTTTGGTAACGGTCATTCAGTTATATATTATTATAAAAACAATTCCTTGGAGCACTCTCTGTGGTAAATGCGATAAAATACACTAAGAGATGCAACATCTCTTCGCATACTACTGCTAATAGTACTACTACAGCTTACTGCCTCGTCGGTCCCGAGATGGTAAATGTGGCTGTTGATCATGGGGGTCATGGGCTGGGTACCGACGGGCCATGAGAGCAAATAAAAGCTGTACTTGCACATGCACTCGAGCACTATAATCATGTTCTGCACAAGTAGCTAGTCCTCGTTGAGACTTGAGATTTTTTTTTTATAGGATAGGGTGACAAACGAGCACACAGTCCACCTGATGGTAAGTGGTTGCTGCGGCCCATAGACATCTACATCTATCCTCTATTACAAATTAAAATGCAGATGCGTTGTCACCCGTGAGGACTAAGATGGAATGCCTCTTTTCCAGTAAAAAGGGTCTCCGGTTCTCTACACTCACCATACGAAACACAGCAGCATTAAGCTACTATTTCACGCTGGTATTCTGTGAGAGCGTGGTCCTTCCCCGGTCGAGCCGACCCATTCGTGCTACAACTATATTATTAATATAACTGCAGCATGGCTCTACCACGTTAAAAAATTTGAGATTGACCGCTGTGGCTAAAATTTGGTCTGGAGAATAGAATTGTTGTTCCTATAGCCCATCACGTGTTAGGAGGTTTTTGTAATGGATTTTTTGAAAATTGTCGCTGTAATTTTTTTCGTTAAATTTTTTATGTTGATGATTGCCCATTTTTTATCCTTATGACCTGGAGTAAGTCCTCTTGATGACAAATGGCCACTACAGCATATAGACCCGTGGCCAAAATCCAACCAAGTACTTAGTCTAAAGTGTCACCCCCTAAGGACTAAGTTAAAAAATTTCATGACCTGCTCATTATGTACTGTTATTTTTTTACCTGCTACATGGAATACAACAGTTGGTTCTAGATAATATTTTTCTAAGCAATAAACATTATAATCATATAAAACATCTTTACGCGAGCAAAGTCATATCCGCAGTATCTCTACCGCCTTCCTTCCCACGCGGGACAGCGTCGCAAGTCGCAAGAAAGTAAACCGGGGTAAATTTTAAGTAATTATAAGGGACGCACTAATCAGCCGGGTCTTAATCACGACGAATAAGTCCCGGACGGCAGCGCGGGCCTGTGCGATCTTTATCGTTGGCCTCCAAGCTTGCTATCTTTCTCTTGCTATCTAAGTTTGAATTTAGAACATAAGATATTAATATTTTTAAGGTTTTTTTTTATTTTTTTTAAGAAAAACTTATGTATGCTGCCTGTTTTCAACCACGGTGAAAACTATCGAATTATCATAAAATATAGGTTAAAAGGATAAAGATTGCAAAACTATACTAACATAAACTACAATCAAAAATATTTCAAATAAACAAAATAGAGGGATAATTAAGGAAAGTAATGAATTTAATCAGGAGAACTTAGAGCCTTTGTCAAAGAAAAGCGGATACAGGGTGGTCCAAACAGTGAGGTTATAAATTTTTTTTTTGATTCCTCACACCTAGGGGTATCCGAAAATACCCTATGTATGTTCCGCGATTTTTTGTAGTTTTCGAGTTATGATTTTTTTTATCCTTTTTTTTGAAAATGTTCACCCTAAACAGCCCAACATTAAAAATATGTAATTGTGAGATTTTTTCCAAGTTTTTTTATTTGTAGCATGATCCTTATGAGTTGACCTATTATGCATAAAATAATTAGCTTCCTAACATTCACCGAAGATACACTAATTTTAATCGAAACTTAAAAAATTTCTGTCAGGAGAGTGGGGCTTCAATTTTCAACATTAAATGAAAAATAGTAATAAATGATTTCATACTTTCTAATTAATTTCAAAAACTTGGCAGTACCTTAATCTTTCATAATAACATTAAAAAAATGACACTTAATAGACCAGTTTTTCTGTTACAGACTTCTGAAGTTACTCAGGCAGGAAACTACCTGAATAGTTAATTTGATTTAAAAAATCTTTTTATCATTTCTAGGGCTAAACTAAGATAGTAAATGCTTCAGGTTAGCAAAAATAACATCCAGTGTCTTTACTTATTGTTTAAATTTATTGACAACAAGGTATCATTTTACTACGTTCTGGACAAATGATTTCAAGATTCATAATAAAACTAGTAAATAATTTAAGATAAATTTATTTAAAGTAAATTTTCGAAATGACGGCCATTAACTTCGATACACAGTCTACATCGTCTTAAAAAATTTGCTTTTAGTCTTCGAAAAGCATTCGTATTTTCTTTGGTTTTTTCTGCGCACTGTCTCAATTTTTCCCTTAATTCATTTTCCGAATTAATTTCTCTACCATCTCTTTGTAGAATCCCTTAAATCTGGTGAGCGTGCAAGCCATTCGATTGGCCCTGCACGCCAAATCCACCTTCCTGGGAAAGTTCTGTTAAGGTGCTCCCTCACTTGTCTTTCAAAATGGCAAGCAGCACCGTCATTTTGAAATATCATATCCCTCCTCGTTTGTAAATTAACTTCAAACAATAAACCATTTCAGTTATTTTGTAGAAAGTTCAGGTACTGGGACCCGTTCAACCTAGCCGACAATTCAAAGGGATTCCATTTATGACTCCTGACCACATGTTGATACTAAATCTGTTCTGAAAATTTGACTGCCTTTCTTTTTTTGTGTTTTCAATGGCCCAGCTATGATAATTGTGAATGTTAAAGACGCCAGTCCTTTCAAACCGGGATTCATCCGTCCAGAGTATCTTCTTAAAAAAAATCCGGGTCTTCCGCAGATCTTTCCAGCATTATTTGGCAGAAAGCAACACGCCTTAGATAGTCTGCGTCGTTAAGTTGTTGAACACGCTGAATATGAATTGCGTGATATCCCTCTGGAAAAAAAAATATTAGTATTTTTATTGTAGGTTGTCATTGTACACAATACTAGAGGTACGTACCGATAGAGCACGTGAACGTGAAACTAAAAGTTGGGATTCGCTAGAGTAGCGTCCTAGCGCCTATTTTTGAATTACGAGCGCTTGTTTAAGGGTCTCTACATATCTCTCTTTTACACACACACACACACACACACACACACACACACACACACACACACACAACACATTAGACATCGACAATCCACAGTAAATTAATTGAGTGTGATTTGAAATGGCAGTGCAGCAATGTGTTGGGATTTTGAATAAAGAGGTCTACAAAATAATAAAATGCACTCACCTGATTTCAGTATTCTTAAACTTTCTGACGGAGAAAATTTATTTTCTTTTTGTTATAGATAAGTTACCTAAATTTTCTCTACCTAGAATTTATTCTGTTTCGTGGGAGCAGTTTACATATATTAATTTCATAGGAATAAACATCTAGACCCGGAACAATAATTTGTAGGACATATAGGTACTCATAAATACTTGTTCGATATGCGGGATTGCAACCCGCGGCGCTACACGCTTGAAGCGTTTTCATTGGGTGCTCATTGCTAAGCCACTGCACCACGGAGCCGTCATTTCATCATCATGCTGACGTGAACCAATCTCATAAATACCACAAGTTATAGAAAAAAAGAAGACGTGCCTAAGCGGTGACACTTTAGAGATGCGGGTATCGTCTTCGGATTCTAGCTGGAGTCAAGAAATGTTTAGACACACAAAAGTTAGTTTTGGATGTGTTTTGATTGTTTTAGCACGTTTTAGCCAATGACTATAGATTTAAGGATGATAAAGAAAACTAATAATATTAATAAGCTAATATATAAGCTCTGGGTTTTATTATGTTAGAGGGATCCGGTAGCTTTTGAGTTTAAGCGCGTTTTAGTCAAAGACTAGAGATTTCAGGATCAGGAAAGACTATAGATTAATTAAAGACTGTGAAGAATTCAATTTTAATCCTCAGTGCGATAACGCATCTGTAAGCCTTCTTTGTTTGAATTTGGTTTCAGGCACAGGTGTTTCAGGTGTCCAAGGACCGTAGCCTCTCCAGCCAGCCTATAGCTAGGCAGTATGATCGAATGTCAGTTCAATTTAAAAAAAAAGTTTAAAATAGAACAAATCATAATATAATTCAACTATATAAGTTAAGTAATTAGGTTAGTCTAACGTAAATAAAACTACTGTACACAATAATAGAAATCCTAAATAAAGGTGACAAACTACGTTTCTGTAAACGTTGTTCCAAAGGCATATCACAAAGGGAATTGGGCAACACGAGATTTCCATCAAACTTGTTACGCCATTGTTTGTTACAGACAGTAAGTGAAACGAATGGGCTTTACGACTTATTGAATTCATTTTTAATAGCATATGATTAGTTTTGTTATCAAGTAACAATTATTGAAATCTTTGTTTCAGAGAGAGCACAAGAGATCTGTGACAGAAAATATCTGGCCGCCGAGTTTCAGTACGTCAAGCAAGTATTGCAAGACAACAAGCTTGGGGTCTCGCGCCTACGTCACAGTTTCCGAGTGAAGCCGGCCACAGTTAAGCTATGCCTGCTGTACTACCGTGTGTCAAAGGATTAACAGACAAGGTTGGCTACATCTTGAAGCGAGATTCCATTTAAACATACTACAAGTCTTCAAAGAAGGTTAGTAAGTTTTTACCATTCATCAAATGTAATATTTCTCTGTATTCTATGTAATAAGTTAACTGATTAACTAATTAACGAGGATTCATCTTGGCCCTCAAGGGTGACAACGCATCCGCATTTTGATTGTTAATTTAGGGTGGAGTGCAGATGTCTATGGACCGCAACCCCCACTTACCATCAGGTGGACGTTAAACTCACATACCACTTTTATTCTTAAAAAAATTGAGGGAGAGAGGCGCTTCTTAAACGAGGTAATTAATAGGTCAATCTTGTTGTTATTAATTTAAAGTTGTGATAAATAATTCCTGTAGAGTGTCGTCTTCAAACTCAGGTTAGTCGGATACATGCAGACATCTTCCACCCATAGTAAAAAGTGCATAAAAGCTGGTGCTAATTTAACAATTAGTTGGACTAAGAGTTGTTCTAGCTGGTTTCCAGTAGATACAGAAAGCTTAAGAGCAAATTTGCAAGAAATATTCGTACATTATTCTTTCCGCTGCCTTCCGCCATCAAAAAGAGACACGTTGAGCAGGTCTTTCCCCCTTTGCAAAACATACTATGCTGTCGAAACAGTTTTCTTAATTCTTTGTAATGCGCAAAGCAAAAGAATTCAAGAGCTGGCTTGGAATAGGTATTAAAAATAAATTTAATTCTAGGAGCTAGCTCCTAATTTATTATGATTCCCACAGTATAATGTGCCTAACATTATACTTTATTTTATTCGTCACTAAACTTACGCAGTTCTATTCACGTCCTAACATAGCGGATGCAATTCCGTCGCGCGCTCAGTCATGCCCCATTTATATCGCCCTTATAACGGAACGCAGCCCGAACTGGTAAGTCTTTGAGGTCGTTTGAAAATCGAACCCGGCAGCGTCAATCAGACAAATTGGAGCCTGCCAAAGAACGAAACACGTTTGCCGTCCTCGGATAGAGCGGCCATGATGTTTTGATACTAGGATATTTTGATCTTTATCTGTACATATGTCTATCTGAGTTGCAGCACGGCCATAATAGAATTTACTGTCACCAGCAGTTTTTCGAAAATAGCTTGAGATGGTGCGGATGCTCTTGAGCAGCGGACGGTGATGATCACTTATCATCGGGTATCGCAAGTTTGTTAAAACCACCACATTTATGAGACCGTAATCATGAATTCTAATTAGTCTGGCCTTGACCTTTAGTCTTATTCTGATCTCGACAAAAGTTAGCATTAAATGGTACTGTCCGTAGAGTTGGCTGGTGTAAAATATGGTGATTCAGCAAGGAATGATAGCCAGCGTTCGTGGTACAATAATATGGTATACAGTCCGTATGTAGTTTAGATAGCTGGTTTTGTTCTTGCCTAAATACTAATTAGGTGGGGGGAAACCGGACAGAGGGTGAAACCAGATAGTTACTATTTCATTACCCCGCGTATAGCTGGCTCGTTCTAGCTAATAGAGAAATACGCGCGAACGTTTAGTCAGTGCTATTGCAGATGGCGGAGTCGGTAACATCTCTGCGCGTGCGTCTATAAACGAAAATTAAAAACAGAGGTAAGTTATCTAATATTTTGTTTTTTTGAAAGTATTATCATTAAGTTTAGCTATGTGCTATCATAAACAGCTGTATATTCAAAGAAATAATACATATTTAAATTTCTAAAACGGTATTTGGTATCGCTATGAGTGTCAACATAACCTGTTAATTATTGCAATTTCAAACATGGTACCTGTGGGGTACAAGCGGACGGGGTGATTGCGACCATCCGATTTCACACCGATTGATTTGTATGTAGGTCTTGTGGGTGTTTGTTTTACATCTTCTTTTAATTGCTATTTTCTTTTTACTTTTTACAGAGTGAGAGTGTCAGCATGCCACGAACATATGTGAGAAAGTCAAATAGGGTTCAATGGTCGGAGTCAGACATGCTTTTAGCCAAAAATTCGGTGATGGAAGGTAGAATGGGATATCTTTTAGCGTCAAATACATACAATGTACCTAAAAGTTCATTAGAAGATCGTATAAAGAAGATAAAACGTGGAAAATCAAAATATGAAGTGTTCCGAAAGTGCCCTGCTACTGAAAAATGCGTCTTTACTGATGAGTTGGAAGATATGTTAGTCGAATATATCAAATTATGGAATCTCGACTATTTGGCTTGACTAAAACAGATCTGCGACGTTTGGCATTCCAATTAGCTGAGAGAAACAATTTAAACCATCCTTTTAATAAAGAAACTGGACTCGCTGGCTTAGATTGGGTTAGTGGATTTCTAAAACGACATTCTGAATTGTCGCTAAGATCACCTGAAGCTACATCAGCTGCAAGAGCAATGGGATTTAATAGGTCTGTAGTGTCATCATTTTTTTAATCTTTTGGATACCTTTATGTTAAGCACGCTTTCAATTGCACGCGAATTTATAACATGGACGAAACTGGATTGACCTCTGTACCAAAAAAATAGGAAAAATTATATCGGTGAAAGGTAAAAAACAAGTTGGTGCACTAGCTTCGGCTGAACGAGGACAGTTGGTAACGGCGGTGCTTTGCTTTTCTGCAGCTGGACATATATTCCACCTCTTATGGTTTTTCCTCGAGCACGAATGAAGAGTGAGCTTTTAGATGGTGCACCACCGGGCACAGTAGCTGTATGCCATCCAAGTGGTTGGATGCAACAACATATTTTCGCCGAATGGATGCGCCACTTTATCTCCTATGTAAAACTAAGAAAAGAAGATCCCGTGCTTCTTGTCTTAGATGGTCACGCCACACACACTAAAAACCTAGAAGCTATTGAGTTAGCTCGTGCGCATGGTGTCATAATGCTCTGCTTGCCACCTCACTGCACGCATCGCTTACAGCCACTCGATGTTGGTTTTATGGGGCCATTGAGCACGTTTTACTCGCAAGAAATCCAGTTATGGCTTCGAAATCATCCGGGGCGTGTTGTCACCCAATTTCAAATAGCATCTTTGTTTGGAACTGCTTATAATCGTGCCGCTACAATGCAAAATGCAGTGTCTGCTTTCGCCAAAACCGGAATTTGCCCTCTGAATCCCAATATTTTTACAGACGTAGATTTTGCACCATCACAGACAACAGAAATATCATGTGTACCAACCACAAATGAAATCTCTCAGGATTCATTGCCTCGAGAAAGAACTCCATCCCCGCAAGCAAGAACATCTACAGAAGGACAAATATTTCCAGATCCTATAAGTCTTGTATCGCCGAAAGATATCATGCCGATTCCTCATTTTAAAAAAACAATCCGGCCATCGACGCGTCGAGGAAAAACAGCAATTTTAACTGAATCGCCGTATAAAAATGAACTGGCTGGAAAATCTACGCAATCAGTTATCAAAATAAAATTTAAAGGCAAAGGTAAAGGTATCGGGAAAAAGACCAATAAAGAAAACAATCAAGAAGATTCGGAGTGTTTGGTTTGTGGTGAAAAGTATAGTCTAACTAAGTCCACAGATGAATGATACCAATGCACTGCTTGTCTTGAATGGGCTCACGAAAGTTGCATTGGTTGTTCTGACCAAGAATTATTATTTTTTGTATGCAAAAACTGCGAATAATTTAAGTATTTTGTTTTATTGTTAGTATCTGTATTCACCCCTATAATATAAAATGCCTATCCGGTTTAACCCATAGGTGTGGGGTGAATTCGGATTTGTAATTTTTGTTTAAAATTGTTCTAGTTTGTAGTAATTAAAATTGATCTCAAATATTTTCATACCAAAGTTATGCCTAAGGTATACTCAAACATTTGTGATATTGATTATCTCAATAAATAACATAGTGATTTATTTATTGTGTCTTTTTCTTAACTATCCGGTGTCCCCCCACCTTCCCCTAATTCAGCAAGGAAACGTAGAAAGCGTTCTTGGCACACTACTGCGGAGGGTAGCTCTAATTTTCAATTTTTTTAGGTATTTCTTATTATAGTAAATAATGTTGTTTATTTAAAAAAAACATACGGTTTACATTTATGATTTACATGTATTCTCTTTTATGTGGTTCAAATTTAATTAAATAATATTGTTAACTTTTCAGTATAAATAGCAAACGATCACAGCCACAGTATGACAAAGAATATAATTTAATAATAGGTCCTTACATATGAAATTGGCGTTTTGTACGGGAGGCATATACAGTCAATTTTTTTTTGTAAAATACATTTAATTAATCAAAGTATGCACCGATGTTAGCTATGTACTTTTGCCATCTCATAGGTAGTTCATTGATCCCTTTACTAAAAAAAACCATGGGGGCGAGAATCAATAAATACTTTGAAGGCAACTTTGAATTTTTTTCCTTGTAAGAAGTTGTCTAAATTCCGGAAAAAATGGTAATTTGTTGGAATAAGGTCTGGGAAGTACGGTGGATGTCGCAAACATTCCAATTTTAGCTCATCTAACGTAGTGGTTGTTTGTTATGCAGTGTGTGGACTTGCGTTGTCGTGAAGCAGCAGTGGCCTAGAGCAATTGACCAATCTCATTTATTTGCAGCTAGTTCTTCCTTTATGGTTAGCAGTAACTGATAAAAGATATCTGCCGTAATCATTTGGCCAGATTTTAGAAAGCTGTAGTGAACGACGCCGGCGCTAGGCCATCAAACACTCACAAGTAACTTTTTCTGAGTCAATTTTCATTTAGGGTAGGGCATTTGGCTGGGTCTCCAGGGTTCAGCCATTGTGACGAGCGCTTCCGATTATCGTACAGTATCCACTTTTCATCACAAGTAATGATTCGATTTAAAATCCCTTCATTTTTGTGTCGGTCGAGCAAAGTAAGACAGCAGTCGACGCGTGTTTGCAAGTTCGATTCACTCAATTCATGAGGTACCCATCGTTCAAGTTTTTTTTTACTTTCCCGATTTGCTTCAAGTGGATTAATACAGTTTTATCACTTACCCCGAAGCATGCAGCTATCTCTGAAGTGCTTTGTGATGGAACCGCTTCCACAATAGCCTTTTTTAATTCTTCATTTTCCACTTTGGTCACCGGCCGTCCACGGCGTTGGTTCTGAAGGTCGAAATTTCCAGAACGAAAACGTTGAAACCAAAAACGTACCGTAACGTACTTTTTGCGGCACCAGCGCCGTACACATCATTAATCCTTTGAGCTGTTTCTGCAGCACTGGTGCCAAGGTAGAACTCGTACTCGTAAATATACCGATATATTTCATGTTTTCCAATATACGGTGATAAACGACGCCAAAGAAAAAAATAATGAGGAAAAAACAAATGAATGACTGTTTTCAAAAGTCAACTGTATCAGCTAAATGAATTTATAAATTTAAATTCGGAATTCTTAACCAAAGAGGAGATATTTCAAATCAAAGTGGTCAGTACGACAAAACGCTAATTTCATATGTAAAGACCCAATAGAATATTTTTATTCAGTATAAGTTCACTACGATACTTTTCGAGTCTTAATATACATAATAGTAACGAAGTATAATCGATTCGAACGTAGCGGTTCTGTGCTCTCTAGCTTGTCTGCCCAGAAGATTTGTGATAAGGGTAACAGATTTAAGTAATATTTGCCAATTATCGTATCCTTAAAAATATCTATAGAAATTCAGACTAGAAAAAGTGTTGTAGAGGTGAACAATTTTTGAAAATATTTATGTATCTAATCAGAGAGCAATTTTTCCGGTCTGACACGATTAGCGACCTTTAAGAAAAGAGCCTACTTATTTTTAAAAGGTCGGCAACGTACGTTTAATACCCCTGGTATTGCATTTGTTAAAAAGCAACGGTAGCCACTTATTTACTTACTTACTCGTTTGCTTCTACCTCTTATATAACGAAAAACCAGGACACCTCTAAATAAGGACGGTCCTGCAGAAATCACTATATGCAGCTACCCTAACCGTGATTCCGATTTCAAATTCGCTCTGACGTTTGTAATTTCAAAATGAATGGGCGCAATAGCACGATGCGCCTTCTGTCTTTTTGATGTTAAAATTTCAATTTAATTTTTTTCATCTGTTAAAGGATTTTTTTCACGAATCCAACACGTTCGTTAAAAGGTGTTCACTTTAGTTATTATTTATTTGTATTTTATTCAAATTTTAAAGTATGATCGTTATTGAAAGCAAGTTTTATTTTTTTAATAGTTGAAAAATGTATTACGTAATACTACTTAAATCAGTCTTTGTTGAAAACTTGACGGACATCTACAAAACATTGCATTTATTAGCCTCAAAACCACACAGGATGTAAGATCTGCTTAGCCAGAAGCACGTCGGGGTGGTTACCACTTTATTGCCAATTTTTCCGCCAAACAACATTGCATCCACTAGAATACTAGCGTACAATAGCAGCTAAATGCTGTTGTGTTTCGTATGGTGAGTGTAGAGAACCGAATACCTTTTTTACTGGAAATGAGGCATTTTATTTTAGTCCTTAGGGTGGAAATGCATATTTGTTTTGATTCTTAATCGAGGATAGATGTAGATGTCTATGATCCACAGCATCCACTTACTATCAGGTGAACTGTGTATCGCTTGCCACACTTATTCTATAAATAAAGAAGATACTGCACCTTATTGCAAAAAGTGGGTTATAATTATTACTTTCACGTTCAAAAGCATTTTGGAGTCCAGATAAACCACATCCACCTTTTGTACCAGCTCTGTTATAAAATCAAGAAGGTTCGCTGCAATGCATCGGACAGTAGTGTCCGTATATGTACGTACACGCGTTTCTGGTTAGCCTACTCAAACCTTGACAGGTATCGCACGGGCCCCGATAAATAATATGTTACATCTGATATCTGTTACATCTGACTCTCCTTCTATTCTTATTTCATCAGATGTTACATCTGATGAAATAAGAATAGAAGGAGAGTTGATTGATCAAGTGGATGAGTTTGTGTATTTGGGATGTGTATTTAGCAGGGATGGTAGATATGATAGGGATATAGAACGACGAGTAAATGCAGGGAATAGAGTGAATGGGGCACTACACTCTATTGTGAAGAACCAGAATTTGTCAAAACAGGCACGTATGGTAATTCATAATGCTGTGTTAGTCCCTACTTTAATGTATGGTAGTGAAAGCTGGGTGTGGCAGAAGAATCACGAAAGTAGAATAAATGCTGTATAAATGCGGTCTTTAAGGAATATGCTAGGGTGTAATCTGAATGACAGGGTGAGAAATTGCGTGATAAGAGATAAATGTGGTATGCAAGATGATGTTGTGACCAGGATTAAGAAAGGAATGCTTTGGTGGTTTGGTCACGTAGAAAGAATGAATGAGGAAAGAGTGACAAAGCAAATTTATATGGCAGCTGTGAATGGCCGAGTCGGGAAGGGACGCCCTAGGAAAAAGTTTATCGACCAAATTGGCGATATTTTGAAAATGGGCCACGTTAGGAGTACCCTTAACCGACGAGCATGTATGCGTAGATATATGGATGTAAAGGAGGCGAAAGAGGTATGTCAGGATCGTGCCAAATGGAAGTCCGTAGTCTCTGCCTACCCCTCTGGGTGACAGGCGTGAGTGTGTATGATATGTTATGTTACATCTGATCTTGCTTTGCGAGTATGAAGCTTAAACTGTTTCACTAACAAGTGGTAAGATTCAATACGACCGAATAAATGTATTCGAAGTCAATTAAATACGCATTATTAAAGATAACTCATAAATTACTGGTCGGTTCTGGTCTGGTACTACGAGAAGCACCGGCTTTCTGATAAAAAAGAATCATCAAAATCGGTTCACCCAGATAAAAGTTGAGAGGTAACTAGCACACATAATAAACATGCAGTCGAATTAAATACCTCCTCCTTTTTGAATTCGTTAAAAAAGTACCGTGAATTATACGAAAGTAAAAAAAGTAAAGTTACAGCCTATATACGTCCCACTTCTGGGCTCAGGCCTCCCCTCATTTGAGAGGGTTTAGGGCAAGGAAGTGTCCGCCGCGCTGCCAAATGCGTGTTGACGAACTTCACATGTCTTCGAAATATTTTTTTTCTTATTCCTCGGACATGCAGGTTTCCTCACGATGTTTTCCTTCACCGCCGAGCACTTGGTAAAACAGCACTTAAAATTGCAATTAACAATTTCATTGGTGCCGGCGGGGATCGAACCCGGGTTACTCGCGTTCTGTTATATTTACAGCGAGCGTTAACGGCTCCTGAGCTACCACGAATTATACGAACTATGTATTATTAGAGTCGCATAGACTAACCGCGAAAACATCCTGAAAATAGACGATGTAAAGTATTGACTTTGATAAATAAAGTCAAATTTCGCGAAGACTGTAGTACAGGAAGTACTTCTTTAGTTAGGACTTCTTTTAACATACCATACCATAGTTTGAGCCCTAGAAGAACATACCACTTTTTAATAAGACAGTGCAACGTTCACATAGTATGGAAAGTTAGTATAATAACTGGCTGTGAGATTTCCCTGGGCGAATGCATAAGGCCCCACGATCCATGGTGCCTCATAGGTTCCCCAGTTCCTCCTCCTGTTGTTTTATTTGTATTATATTATTAACACTGTAATAAGTGCCCAGGTCCGCAAAGAGTCTAACACCCGTATTTATAAACAAGTAAAAGTAATTACTTAAGTAACGATTTGTATTCGATAGTTAAGTAATTTCTCCAAGTTAGAACTGTCAAAACTAAGAATACTAATAAGTAATAGCCACCATTTCAAAACAGAACAGAACAGAAACTTTTTTATTCAATGTAGATTATAACAATACTTATTGAAAGTCAGTTTTTTCATTTACCACTGGTTCGAAAAAAAAAAACCTCTGTCCTGGGAAGAACCAGCAAGAAATCCAGCGGGACTATTTTTTTTTCAATAATAGCTTACAATCATCTTTACAATTAGCAACACAAGACAAATTAGAAATAGCTTGGTAGCGATCACCCTTCCCAGGGGTTATTATCATCCTTTACTTAAGCACTACTTTGAGGTTATTTTGGATAAAAAATGGAAACTTTGGATAGCATTGGAACGGTTTTTGTTGATGTAGACAATATAGATGATGATATTATATTACAGGAGATAGCATTTTATTCTTTTAAAATTTAAAAATCAAATGCTATCTTATGTGTATTATATATATATATATATAATATAAAAAAAAATATATATATATATATATTGAATAAATAATCATTTGAGCAGACATTAAACAAATAAGTATAATAATCAAACATTATATCCATGTTGTAAGTATTACCTACACTATTTACTTGTACACATTTAATTTTGTCTAATAATTATTATTTTAACAGAAAACAAGAACTACTTAAACATTTTTATTACTTTTACGTTTATTTCTTTAGAGTTGAATTTTAAAATAACGATTTTGACAACCTGGCGCCTAGTAACCGCTCACGGGGTACCGAAGTTGCCACGATAGGTAAATAGATCTTAACTAAGAAGTCCGGTTGACAACCCTTTCATGCCATCTCACATCTCCAACTCATCTCCCTTTATAGGAGTGACAGATGATTACATGAGTATATGTAATTCTTTTTTCGGGATAATGTTGTTTCTGCTAAATAAACCTTCTTACTTTAAAAAGTTTAGACGTTATCTAACTTAGACATCTTTTTACGAATATTTATTTTCGGTGCCATAAAATTCGTGTTAATCGTCGTTCGTAAGTTTTAACATACGGAATTTTATGCCTTCGAATTGTTTGATATTTCGAAACCTTTGACAGTAAGCCAAAACATTTTTCAAACTTTGTTCATAATAATGAAGAACTATGTTTATGAACACAGAAACAACCACCAAGCGTAGTGTTACTTGGGCATTTGCTCAAGTAAGTAACGTGTGTTACTCAACTATAGAATGAGATTTTGTAATTAAGCATTCTAATCTTAAGTAATGACTTAACTAAGAAATTACTTGACAACAAGTAATTACTTCTTTATAAATACGGGTATTAGACGGCTCTGCTTAGAGGTAACGTAATATCAAGTCGCAGGGAGGATACTTTCAAAAGTTGTCAACACCATACTAACCAGTTGGCTGACACTATACCATAATATAATATTTTATCGTATAACACTCACGGAACAAATAATAGTAGATTTGTGAAGGGGTGTAATGATGATGATAATAGAAATCTTACTTCCTAACACTTACTACGTTAGGGATCAAAAGGAAAAATATGTGCAAAACAGTAATCGTTTATTGTAGTGTTGTGGTTGACTCTGTGGCTCATAATATTTTTATTTAACTCTGGTTGCTATCCTGCTTCGAAAATCCTGACAAACGCCTGATCTGCAACAATCCTTACAAGTTTTTTTTTTGTAAAATTAACATAACAAACCCATAGATACACATTCAAATTCTATCAAATTATCAAATTCACATATGTTATTACCCCTGTAAACCGAAATGGAATGTTTCGTCAACATTTAAAAAGGTATTCGGTTCTTAACATTCACCGTACTAAATACACCAGCATTATGTTATTTTGCGCTAATATTCTGCATGAACGTGGTTTTCCCCCAGTCGTGTGCTTCGTAACTTCAATTAGTTAACGGCTAAAATAATATTTCAAATTACATATTTCCTTAGCCTATCGCCTCTAAAGTGTCATCAATACGGCGTTCGAAAACAACATGGCGCCTGCTAAAAGTCAAGGTTTTTTTTATAGAATAAGGGTGACAAACACACAAAGCACACAGTCCATCTGATGCTGTGGCCCACAGACTATATTTATCCTCTATTAAGAATCAAAACGTGTCATCCCTGATGATTAAGATGGAATGCCTCGTTTCCAGTAAAAAAAGATCTCTACACTCACCATACAGTTTTAACAGTGGTAGAGCCACGCGGCAGCTTTGCTGTCGCACGTATGGGCCGGCTCAAACCGGGGTGGTACCACGACCTCACAGAATACCGGCGTGAAGTGGAAGCTCTGCTTCCGCGTTTCGTCTGGTGAGTGCAGGTGGCCGGAGGCCCAAACCCCCCCCCATCAACATGGTAGCGGAATTAAATGATAGACTACCCCAGGAGGGTACCAGCACCCCTGGAGAATCCTTCGCTGAGCATCCACGACCATGTTTCTCCACTTCTGAGCGTGGGTGCTCAGGCTGCCCCGCGTATTCTGGGGGGGGGGGGGCAATATTCCGCTCAAGACTAAAACTGCTCGGGGCAAACGGAGCAACAAGACCAAGGCGACCCCTGCCACGCTGTCCGTGAATTTCTGCAATATCAGGGGACTTCACTCTAACCTAAACGCCGTCCACTACCATCTCGAGACGGCGAGGCCGGCTCTGCTCTTTCTGACCGAGACGCAGGTGTCCTCTCCGGCTGATGTCTCGTATCTCTCCTGCCCGGGGTACAAACTGGAACACTCCTTTGTGCCTCGGGCTGGAGTTTGCGTTTACGTCAGAGAGGACATCTGTTCTCGACGCCTCGGCAGACTTGAAGATTCGGACCTGTCCATTCTTTGGCTACGCGTAGACAGCGACGACCATCCGCGCGTCTACGGGTGCCTCTATAGGTCCCATAGCGGTAATGCCGAAACAGACCGACTCTTCGACCACGTCCAAATGGCTGCAGATTCGTTGCTACAGCAGATCCCCTCCGCAAAGATCGTGATCCTCGGCGACTTTAACGCCCATCACGCCGAATGGCTCGGTTCACGTTTAACCGATCATGCGGGGAGATCTGTTCATGATTTTGCCTTGGCATATGGTCTGACACAACTGGTTACTTCGCCTACGCGGATTCCAGATGTGGAGGATCATGCACCTTCCCTGTTGGACCTTCTGCTGACCTCTCAACCGGACGGATATCAGATTTCCGTCGACGCCCCTTTAGGCTCCTCGGACCATTGTCTTGTCCGGAGTGTGGTGCCACTCACGCTGAAATCGCGGTTGCATTCTGCAGGCTGCCGCCGTGTTTGGCACTATAGGTCAGCCGATTGGGATGGGATGCGGTCTTTCTTTGCATCCTACCCTTGGGGGCGGGTTTGCTTCTCGCCGGACGATCCCAACGTTGTTGCGGATTCTGTCGCTGATGTGGTACTTCAGGGTATGGAACTTTTTATTCCTTTCTCTGTGGTGCCCATTGGAGGCAAATCTCAGCCATGGTTTGGTCGCTCCTGTAAAATAGCATCATGCTATAAGCAGGAGTGCTACCGAGCCTGGGCTGACGCATCAGCGTCCAGGGATGTAAACACCAGCGCTCTAAAAAAGAAGTATAATTCCGCCTCTAGGTCCTTCAAAAGAGTCATTGCCAAGGCAAAGTCAGAGCACATAGGCAGAATTGGCGAGAGACTAGTTCGTCTTCCTTCTGGAACCCGTGCATTCTGGTCTCTCGCCAAGGCTGTCCAGGGGAATTTCTGTCAGCTATCTCTTCCATCTCTGCACAGGGAGGACGACTCACTGGCCCACACCGCAAAGGAGAAAGCCGATCTTCTAGGCTCTTTCTTTGCGTCTAACTCGACTCTCGATGACGGGGGGAGTACGCCGCCAACCATCCCGCGGTGTGAGTGCTCCATGCCGGGAGTGCAGTTCACTCAGCGCTCGGTTCGCAAAGCACTCCTCTCCCTGGACATCCATAAGTCGAGTGGGCCTGATGGAATCCCCCCAATTGTGCTGAGGACGTGTGCTCCAGAGTTGGCACCGGTTTTAACACGTCTTTTCCGGTACTCCTACTCCCTAGGCGTAGTCCCAAAATCATGGAAGACGGCTTTCGTCCACCCGATCCCTAAAAAAGGCGACCGCTTAGACCCGTCCAACTACCGGCCTATCGCCATCACCTCCTTGTTCTCCAAAACAATGGAGTCCATTGTAAACTGCCAGCTCACGAGGTACCTTGAGGATCACCAGCTGATTAGTGACCGCCAATACGGTTTTCGCCGTGGTAGGTCAGCTGGTGATCTTCTGGTCTACCTAACTCACAGATGGGCGGAGGCAGTAGAGTCCAAGGGGGAGGCATTGGCCGTTAGTTTGGACATTGCGAAGGCCTTCGATCGGGTTTGGCACAAAGCGCTTCTTTCGAAGCTCCCATCCTATGGGCTTCCGAGAAATTGTGCGATTGGATCACCAGTTTTCTTGCGGATCGGAGCATCAAGGTCGTTGTAGACGGTGCAAGCTCCGATTGCAAGCTTATTAATGCTGGTGTTCCACAGGGCTGCGTGCTATCGCCAACGCTGTTTCTTCTGCATATCAATGATATGTTGCAAACCCGTAGCATTCATTGCTATGCAGATGACAGCAATGGTGATGCTCTTTACACCGGCCGAGCCAATATTTCTCGGGAAAACGTCTCCGAGTGCCGGGACAAACTTGTGTCTGAAGTCGAGTCTCTGCTGGACAGAGTCTCGGATTGGGGGCGACTAAATCTAGTCCAGTTTAACCCCCAGAAGACACAAGTTTGCGCGTTAACCGCTAAAAAGAACCCCTTTGTCGTATCCCCTCAGTTTCAAGGCACTCCCCTTGTTGCCTCAGCCAGTATCGGAATCCTCGGCGTCGACGTATCGAGTGACGTGCAGTTTCGTGGTCACTTGGAAGGGAAGGCCAAATTGGCCTCTAAAAAGCTTGGCGTGCTCAGCAGAGCGGGACAGTATTTCATGCCGGCACACCGCCTGCAACTTTACAAGGCGCAGGTTCGGCCGCTCATGGAATACTGTTCCCATCTCTGGGCTGGGGCTCCCCAGTACCAGCTCCTTCCACTTGACCGCATCCAGCGCAGAGCGGCTCGAATCGTCGACGACCGAGTGCTTTCCGATCGGCTCGATTCACTGGCGCTGCGAAGAGATGTTGCATCTCTTTGCGTATTTTATCGCATCTATCACGGGGAGTGCTCTGAGGAATTGTTCGGATTAATCCCAGCCGCCAAATTTCGTGAACGCACTACACGGCAAACGTCCCGATACCATCCACACCATCTGGATGCTTGGCGGTCCACCACTGTACGTTTCAAAAGGAGTTTTCTTCCGCGTACAACCTCTGTGTGGAATAATTTACCACCGGTGATTTTTCCGGACCGATACGACCTGGGGACCTTCAAGAAAAGAGCTTACTCCTTTCTAAAGGGCCGGCAACGCACCTGCAATTCCCCTGGTGTTGCGGTTGATCATGGGCGGCGGAAGTCACTTAACATCAGGTGAGCCACATGCTCATCTGCCCCCTCTTCTATAAAAAAAAAATACGAAACACAGCAGTATCAAGCTGCTATTTTACGCTGGTATTCTGTGAGAGCGTGTCTTTTCAATTATTATATAGATTACCGAATTTGGATTGGTATTTTAATAATATATGTATAGTATAAAATATAGGTTTTTGGTTTTAGTTTTATTATTATGGTGATATCATATATGTCGGAGTGGAAACCTCGGGGTTGTTTTTATGGTGAGGCAGCACCACTGTCCGCATTTGACAAGGGTTCAGTCGTGCTACCGTATATTGTGTCCATTATAATGAAAGAGATCTAAGATCACACACTTTTAAATTTATACCACAATAACTTTATTCTACCATTAAAGTTACAGCTTATATACGTCCCACTGCTGGGCACAGGCCTCCTCTTATTAGTGTCCGCCGCGCTGCCTCAATGCGTGTTGGCGAACTTCACATGTCTTCGAAATATTTTTTTATTCCTCACACAATCAGATTTCCTCACGATTTTTTCCTTCACCGCCGAGCACATGGTAAATCAGCACTTAAAATCACAATTAACAATTTCATTGGTGCCGGTGGAGATCGAACCCGGGTTACTCGCGTTCTGTTGTATTTACAGCAAGCGTTAACCATCTGAGCTGCCACAGCTCAGTCAGGAGATACTTATTCTACACTTATTTTTATAAAAACTCACAAATAATAATCACAAAGCTTTACCAGGAAAATAGAACTACACAGAGCACGAGTGCAGGAACTGAAGTGAGTCTATTCCCGCGTTCATACAATAAGGAAAACGTAATAACGACTTAGGTGTGCTCTGATTGGTCGACGATTTGATTGGTCAATACTTCACTAAACAATAACTTTTTTTGAATTCATTAGGTTACTTAAGTAATTTCAATTACCAGGATTAATAATCAAATCGACAATTATTTATTTCTACAATTTAAAACAATATTTGAGTTAAAAGTGGATAATCGAATAAATAGTTGTTTTAAGAGGAATTAGTTGTCAATAAAGAGGGATTTGTAAACCAAAAGAGTTTTAAAGAACTAGCTAGTTACATGTTATGTTTCTGATAAATTGCTGTTATTAAATTGTAGTATTAATAATTATACACTGTTGATTATTATAATTTATAACAATTAAAAGACAATGCAAAGTTTAGGCTTCGTCAACAGAAGATGTCCTTGCGGCGACATATAATATTTGAATTTTACGTAAATAAATGAATAACACACATTATGTATGTTACCGACCAAACCCGATTCAGGCCAAACCGGTTGATCCGACGCGTGTCAGGACATACTTAGTCCAGGACAATTCAGTTAGACCTAAATACTGTAGGCTTAACTAGTTTAGCTTAGGCATAACTAAGTAAATGAAAACGATTTGTGTTAAACGTTGATATTTTCAACGTGTGATGTATTTTAGTAATTGGTCTTAACTCTTTTAGTTTGTCTTAAATACTTGCTTATTATGAAAGGTCCTTATAATTTTTTGTATATAATATACTTTAAATCATTTTGTGCATGATTCCTTTTTTATAATTTCAGTTAATTTGTATGGTCTAATTATCTTGGCTAGGCTAGGTTATGTAATGATTCAATCAGCTCTGACTAGTTAAGCCTAAAGTATTTAGGCCGAACTAGATTTATTTATTTATTTAAAAACTTACATGTAACACCTTAAGCTAAAGGGTACATAGGGCGGACTTAATGCCATGTGGCATTCTCTGCCAGTCAACCCTGGGTGCCAAGGACAATTGTTGGCAGGTGCGATCATTATACATAAATAAGTGAACATACATACACAATGCATTTAAATATACACACATATAATATAAATATACGTACAATAATACACACACATATATATATATATAAATATATATATATATATATATATATATACAACATGTAACATAATTAACGCACTTTGAGAAAGTAGTTTCTTCAGAATCGTTTACTGAATCAATTCCTATCATTTTTAATATAGATAATTTTTTATCTCAAAAATAATTAAAACTACGTAAATTACAGTCACACTAAATCTGTACAGTCAAAACAAACTGAAATGGACCGTAACTTAAGGTAATAAGACTTTTTAGAGTGCAGTTTTATTTGTATTGTTACTAATTCTGCCATTCAATAAAAATAAAGAAAAATGAACTTTATTTCAAGCAAGTTAAAGTCTTTGCGTTCGTGAATTTGTACTGTGACCACAACATTCTTCCGGAATTAGTATAACTAATTTGATAAATAATCAGTGCATAAAAATGTTTAACTAAAAATTCAGTGTATGTATTATGATTATAACATAATATACTATATATATATATATATATATATATATATATATATATATATATATATAGATTATAAACTTCGTAAATGAATAGATTGTCCTGGGCTAAACTAGTATCAGGACATACGACGTGTATGTATACGTCGTACCATCTTTTACACGTCGGATAAACCGATTTATCCTAGGAGAAACTAGTTTCACCTGAAATCGGATTTTGGCCGTCAACGTATACACATTATAGTGTATTAAATTACTTGCTACGACAATTACAGCGTGGCTGTACTACGTATCAATCAATAAGACTTGTCATTTTAATATTATTAAAAAAATCATCAAATTTTCTAGACCTAGATGTAAAAACTGAGTGAACAGCGTGCGGCAGGGCGTTCGACGTTCATGATAAACACGCACTTGAGCCTGAGCCTGAGCCTGAGTATAGCACCTACGACGGAGCTACGGCGTAGTGGCACGTTCGGCATACAATTTAAACAGCTATACCGAGGACACTGTGGTTACAAGAACATGTGTTTATCAGGCACACCGAAGGCTCCGCCTCTTTACACAGCCTGACAGTAAAGTGGCTGTATAGTGGTGGCATAAGTCAATTCACTACTCCATATTATCATCCCGTGGGTGTCGTAAGATTTGACAGGGAGAAACTCAAACAGTATATGAGCACCAGCGTCTTCCTGATGACAATATTAATTACCAAAATTCTGGGTAACCCACCCGTCAAGCGTGGTAACTATGGCAGATATCCTATTTATAATTGATAAGGCAATCTGTAGGGTAGGCCTATGTATAGCTATGAAGTTTTCTAAGAAGGATGAATGACAGTGATAGTGGAAAATGTACTTAATAGACTTTAAATTAACAAAAACCTTTTGGTGTATAAACATACAGCTATTGGGATCAAAGGTCACAAAATTAAAATCACTTTTCCAACATTTAAATCTTCATGTAACATTCTCAATCGGGAAGCAATCAATGAGTCGCATATGCTTACTTAAAACCTCCTTTCCAATCGGCCCTCGTTATTTCAATCTGGCAACACTAAATTACCGAATAACATGTTGAGGACAAAACGCTTTTCAATCTCCACTAACAATATTCCCCCAAAAGGGAGTCCCTTTTGTACGACGGGCCCCCAAATGCCAATCTGGGAAGATTGCTTTTTTTCTTTTGTTAGTTTGAATACGCGTATGTAGTCCTGAATCGCGCAATACAACTCCACGGAGCTCTTTGTAGGTGATTAAATATTGTACACGATGTTAACTTCCATCGACATGCCTTTAATCATCTTTATTGGCGTGCTGTAAGGTTCAAAGTCAAATAATGTCAATGGTTTTGAGGTTACTTGGAAGTTTGCCGCGTTCATAAAATTCAGAATGGTTATTTAATGGTTTCTTGAGTCACATACGATTTGCTCGGTGATTAATTTTGTCGTGCGTCTCTTTGAGTGTTTGATTCTCTGATGGGTTATTGAGACTTGTATAGTGATGACGTACTTATTGATAAATGCGTGGATTTTTTAGGATTAGGGCTTTACTGTTATATTTTTTAGTTTTATATCACTAATCAACTTTCGTTTTATTTGGCTCCGATTCTTGGATGTAGGATTTAAGGTTCTATCAGTCAGGAAGCGGTCACGCGTTCAAGCGTTCCACGTTCGCGTTTTGCGTTCGAGCTTTCAGTTGCTGACGAATCACGAACGCCTATGTTCTGGTAGACCGACGCGGTCAGAATGCCTGCTGTCTGGGTATGTCTATATAACGTAATACAACACAATGAACGCAGAACGCGAACGCGGAACGCTTGAACGCCTGAACGGCTTCTGTCTGAAGGATCTATCAGACAGAAGCCGTTCAGGCGTCGATCGAAGTCGATGGATGCAGGTGGCTCAGGACCGTGCTCTGTGGCATACCTTGGGGGAGGCCTATGTTCAACGGTGGACATGTGAAGGGCTGTAATGATGATGATGATGTTGATGAGTAGGTCTGCTTAACCGGGGAACAACAACCGCTACAGCGCAGCGTATCAAAAATCCACTGCTGAAGAAGTTTCCCCCATAGATTGTCTCATAGGCGAGATATTTTCCATGGTTAGACTGCCTCGTTGGTCCAGTGGTTGTAGTAGTGCGACTGCTGATCATGAGGTCCTGCGTTCGAATCCCGGGTCGGGCCAAAAAATTAATTATTGAGTCTTTCCGTCAAGAAATTCTCAGTAGTTGCCCGAAGTCTGGAAGTTGGCGGTGTCTCACCCCCGTGCCTCGGAAAGCACGTAAAGTCGTTTGTCCTGCGCCTGATCTCTCTCCGGTCGTGTCCGTCCCATCGGATTATGGGAGTGAGGGAATAGAGGGTGCACCTGTGCTTGCGCATACACTTGGGCACTATAATCCTATCCTGCGCCGATGGCTAGCCTCCGTTGAGGCAGGCTGCCGTTTTATTTGCCATAGTTGCCACGCTTAGCAGGCGAAATGGCAACCACAGTTTCAAATTTTTTTAGTTATTATTAGGAAGATTCTCCTGCCCATCTCCCGGTCTGTTTCTTTCGGTCGCCTCTTACGACACCCTTGGGACTATATGAGGTATGCCACTATACGATCAAAACCTCCCACAGAATCAACGTAACATAGAAATTAAATGTATATGGTGAGTGTAGAGAACCAGAGTTCTTTTTACTGGAAACAAGACATTTCAACTTAGTCTTCAAGAGTGGTTTACCCAAATAGTCTCGATTTAGGATCAAAATTTATTACATTTTGATTCCTAATCGAGGCGAGATGTAGATGTTTGTGAGCCACAATATCCATTTACTATCAGGTGGACTCTTCGTTCGTCATCCTTATTCTATAAAAAAAAACATGTAGCTCGAGGAACCGACAACCAATGAGAAAGTAAATCTTTCGAGTAATAAATGGAGCGATGAACTGGTAAGATATCTCAGAATTGTGTTTTGAAACATTCTTTGGGGGAGTCCTATATTCAGAAGTTGACTTATGAAATTCTGTAATGATAACGATGACGGTGATAAGTTAATTCATATTTATTTTATTGTTACATAAACATAAAAATTCGAGTCTTATGAAATACTAGTTGTGCCCTGCTGTTTCACCCATAGATATCACGCGTCTGAGCCTGACACCTGGTTTATAAGGGCGTTCACAGCTGACGCAAAATATACACAAATATACAGGTGATAGATATAGTAAAGTACTCTAAGTAGTATCTACTGCCGCAGAGTACTATGACGATTTCTTTTAGAGAATAATCATGAACGAGCACACATTCCAGCCGATGGTAAGTGGATGCTGTGGCCCACAGACATCTACATTTATCCTCGATTAAGAATCAAAATGCAGATGCGTTATCACCCCTGAGGACTAAGGTAGAATGTCTCGTTTTCAGTAAAACGGATCTCCGGTTCCATATACTCACTATACGAAATACAGCAGTATTAAACTGCTATTTTACGCTGGTATTTTGTAAGAGCGTGGTCCTTCCCCGGTCGAGCCGACCCTTTCATGCTACAACCATAATATAGCTGCAGCATGGCTCTACCACGTAAAAATGCATCCAATTTGATCCAAAATACAAGGCATAAGAGCAAGAGATCATTACATGTGCTATGAGTAGCTCTCCATTTCTTTGTATATACATATGTACTTACTGATTTTTTTTACCATATGGAAAAAGTAGGGTGTAACAAGTGAACGGAAAGCCTATGGCACTGATATTTTATAGCTCCTCTACACGATGGGCCAACGCTGGCACAGCGAGATGGCCATGCGATGGTTGAAACGCATCTACACGATGGCGACATTCAGTTGTGATCGAAACGTTTTTCGAGATGGACGTGGAAGAATTAGCCGCTGCGGCAATATATTTATACAACATGTAGTTTTTTTATTGTCTTTTTTTAATGTGCACAAGAATAGAGTTATCAAAAAGAAATGGCGTAGAAAATGGTGGATGTTATCTTCTATTTATCGCAATAGAACTAAATATGTCCTGAGTCAATTTAGTTTCCTTTAAACAAAAATAAAAAAATAATTATAATTAATAACTTATTTATTAATAATAATAATTTAATAAATAATTATTAATTAATTATTAAAAATAAATAAATAAAAAATAAAATATGTAGGTATATGTTATGATTTTAGTAGCTCTATGATTAAAATTTTATAACTTCATTAATGGCCACATATTCGTCATTTTTAATTCGCTAATTAATAAACGAAGCACGAGAAGACATCCACACGCAAACGTCGCGCAAGCGCGCACAACTCGCCATCCCCAAGACCATCGCATGCGCCATAAGCCATCCGACACAACTACGCCCTCCACACGCTGGCCCATCATAGTGGGCTATCGCGTTGGCCCAACGTGTAGAGGGGCTATTACATGTTTTTGTAATTTTACATAAAATTTTGGTACTAAATATATAACAACATATTTTGAACTAAAAAAAACAACAATTAAAAATTATCGAAATAAAACAAGTCGTACCTAATTAGTGGTATTTATTGATAGATAATTTTCATAATATGTTAATGTAAAATAAATATAAAATTGTAAAATATCAGTGCCACAAGCTTGTTTTCCGTTTACTTGTTACAACCTATTTTTTCCCAGACGGTAAAAAAAATCAACCTGTATAATACTCGTATAATTTTTCAGTACGTGTTTGTGACTAAACTCATAAATGGATAAACCGATTTTGACAATTTTTTGTTGTATGTTTTAATGGGTTCCTGGATCATTTAGATTCACAAAAGGACCCGGTAGGTGGCGCTATTGTCAAGATCCAGAAATCACTTGTGCAAAGCCGAAAATTGAGACATTTGGTTTTCCCAAAAAACCGTTCGATTATTACTCTTGATGATAATGGGTAAGGACTCTGTTTTTCAATAACGACTGATAGTTTCCTAGCCTTTAAAAAGGTGATTTTTAAATGAAAATATTGTTACAAACTTGGGGTTCGTAACAAAAACTGCCGATTGAATTCCCAAAATTGACACCTTAATTACCAAACACCAATTACAACTTAAAACACACTAATAATAAATACAATTCTCAGTTGTATTGCTTCGAAGTATTCGCTTGGAGCAACAATTCAATACTGACTCGGTCGCGGTCCTTACTGGACTTATAAAGGGCCTCTTCTACTGAAACATCTAAAGTGTTTTGGTATATACCGGTCCCGACTGACTAGGTGTAGAAAGTTCTAGTATGAAATTTTCGAAAAAACTTTTTTTGGCTGGCGTGTGTTACCACTCGCCACGTATCAGGCATTAATTATGGCGCGCAGCAATACCTTTTCTGTCTTAGCTTTTCTTTGGCCGAAACATTTTATTTATAAACTTGATGATGAAGTAACAAACGAACATATAAGTAGACTATTTGATAGCGAGTGGTTACTGGATCCCAAGGAGCACGGATAACTGCAAACAACTTCAAACAAAGAAAGCCACAAATGCGTTGCTGCCTCTGAGGACTGAGATTGAAAGTCAGCTGTCTCTCTTCTTCTTCTACTCTGTAATTATACTGGCTTCTATACCTTTGAGTTAGGGCCTAAAATTTGTGAGAGAGGTGGGACCCAGTCTCACAGAATAATTGAATTCTGTGTTTCTTACGGTAAGTGTAGAGAACCGGAGACCCGTTTTACTGGAAACGACGCATTCAATTTTAGTCCTTAAGGGTGACAACGCATCTTCATTTTAATTCTTAATCGATTATGAATTTTGATGTCTATGGGCTACAGCTTCCACATACTATCAGGTGGACTGCATACGAGCATACAGTCCACCTGATATTATGTGGTTGTTACCCTTATTCCGTAATAAAACCTAGTTACACGGGTATTATGCATAGATCTAAAAACGTCCCCTTCACTTTGGAAATATTGCATCTTTTCCAAACAACGCTTATTTGATCTTATTAAAAAATGTACCAGGTTGCCCTACTTGGGCTGACAGGGCCAATAAAGAGTCTCAGCATTAGTATAAAATATAACTCATTTTACCACCGATACTTCCCATTAGTGAAAACATGTCGTACTTCGATATAATTATTGAAGTATGCAAGAGTCAAGTCTACCCTTCACTGAACAGATTAAATCACATTATAGGCGGCAAAGAAAGCCGAGTCGAGACAGTACCAATAATAGATACATCATATTTATTTTACGTCATTTTCCATCCACAAACACATACATTCTCACAGCCTCTGGGGATCATATTGTAATAGATAGACCGCGACTCAACTTTTAATATGAAAAATGCCATTATCATAAATGACAGCCTACATTCGGAAGTTGAATAAATATGTAGAATCTTATTTTGAACTTTATTAAAAGGAAATAAAACTTGAGATGCGAATCTTGTAGGGAATACGATAGCAATATAAATATGTTTTCAGAAGATGTTGTGAAAATAACGACTGCACCCTTTCAAATGAATTTTTGGCTTATGTTGTTTCAATAAAGTGTATAATTGCTTGATTTCAAATGACTCGATTGTAAATATAACATTGCACACATCTGTATCTTTCACCTAACTTGTCATCCGAATAGAAATTGTTTCATATTCGACGCGGGCTCTTTTTTCCAATAAATATTAATGAGTTTCGCTGTTATTGGATTTTTTTCTCACCTTTTAGTTTGATTAACAAAGTTTCGCATTTCGATGGGAGAGTTTAATGGCTTCTGAAAATGATTATGATGTTAATAATGTCAGTTTTCACAATCGCGTCTTCTGCTAAGCAGCTTTTTTTAAATATATTTAGGTATTATTATTTTAGGTAAATTAATTATTTTTATTTTAACGCACCTGCAATTTTCTTGGTGTTGCCATTATGTTGGCTTTTTGAAAAAAATGTAAGAGGGTGCAACCTATCCAGACGGACTCCTAGACAAAAAGGTCCTACAACCTAGAATCAGAAGAAAAAGTGTTTTCTAGTAATTTTTAAACTAGTCATCGGATTTTGTGGGAATTTGTCATAATGAAGTACCTACATATATCTTCACAATTAAGGCAGCACCTTGGGGGCTATATTATTATTATAGTACCATAGAGTCGGTCAGACTGCGGAAGGACTATGGTCGCAAAGAATTGCAGCGTATACTAGCAACATAATTCCTTTGTTTCGCATGTCGTATACGATTACATTGTGGGTCAGTGCAGTCAGTGTGCTATATCATCTTCAACTGCATCATTACTTACCATCAGGTGCTATAGTAGTCAAGCAGTAGCTTAGAATAGTTAAAAATCGATATAGTTCGAGGTATTTCTTTCTTGTTTTAAAAGTATTAAGTATTTTTCTTAATTTTCCTATTGTTTTTATAGCACGCAGTAATTACGGCAAAACGTTCCAACATTGAGATTCTGGGGTAACTAAAATCCGCTCAAACCCCAAATACTGTCACATTTTCGGTATGGATATCTTGAGTGAACCCTAACACACATTTTTTTCCTATAAATAGCACGGGGAATCTGTTATGATTCATCATCATCATCATCGTTACAGCCCGTCACAAGTCCACTGCTGAAAATAGCTCTTCCCCAAGGAATGCTACAAAGCACGGTCCTGAGCCACCTGCGACCGTCTTCTCCCTGCATGTCTTACCAGGTCGTCACTATACCTAGTGAGGAGCCACCCTACATTTCGTTTACCGGTACGAGGGTACCACTCGAGATTACTCCAAAATGAAAGGGTTTTTGTAGGCCAGCATTGTCAAGAAAGAGGATAACATGTTTTCGAGGCGGTGAAAACAGGTTCTTGCACATACGTTCTGAACAATGCCCAATCTAAGATCAGTTTGTATTTGATGGATTCAGAACTAACGAGATTGATTTTGACAATGCAGAAACACCCTCTAAGGGTGTTTCTGCATCATAATTTATTTTATTGACGGTTTGATCTAGTTTTGAAGAAGATTTAATACATATGTTTATACTCTTGTTGACATTAGCAGTATATAATATATATAAAAGGGGTCCAAGTACTAAGCCTTGAGGCACGCCTCTTGTAATCTTCCCTTGTTTGTGGTCCTTGATTGGACCCTGGTATCATATGTTTTAGTAATTTCCACTCATTGCTGTCTCCATAGCATTAAAATCAAACACATAATACACAAAATAAGAAGACTTGTATAGAAGTAATGGTTAATTGATAGAACTAAATGCTCGACTAAAGTTGAACACATTCCTAGATTCTGAGAAGCAAGCAGATTATCTACATCATCAAGTAGAACTGCTAAAATGCCGTGCTCCTTTTGAAATCCAGATTGAACACGATATATACAGTATGCCTTAGTTTGCAGATGATTTTGCCAGCGAATAGTAGATTTTCTGACGCCACCACTACACAGCAATCTAGCTGTACCTAAAATATCAGTACTTTTGTTTAGGAAACAATTAGACAAATAAGTATAGAGGAGTACAGTACTGCTGTGACACAAACCTTTAAGCTTCGAATCTATATACAGAGATCCAATGTCCCCAATGCGCGCGAAACAAATAAAAATGGCGCGTTTTTTTCACTACGCTGTGACAAAGGCGCAGCCGTCAAATGCCATTGCTTAAATGAGAACGCAGTCATTCGAGAGTGTGGTGAAATGGAAAAAATCATCGGAATAAAATGTCATTCGTTTTTCTCGGCGAAAATGTACGGTTCATTAATTCAAAAACAGTTTATATTTATAACCATTAAACTTTAGTTTTAAATTAAACATAGGTTTGATGTAAAATAATGAAATTACACTTTACAATCCTGATATTAACCAAATTAGATATGTTTAGTTTTTGTTTTGTAATATTATTAGTCCATTAATTTTTTGCGAAAATAATGGAGGCACCAATGACGATGCACCAATGCAATTTTAGGTGTTGATTTACTACGTGTTCGGCGGTGAAGAAAAACATCCTGAGAAAACCTGCATATCTAAGAAATAAAATATTTCGAATACACGCAAAGTCTGCCAACACGCTTGCCATAACTCAGAAATGAGTGAGACTTGGGTCCGATTGTGGAACGCAGAAAGACCGTAACTTTACTTTTAGTTAGTATATCTACGCTTGCATAAAATCACTAATTCGATTTTTTTACTTTTAGCTTAATAAGCGATCGCACTAAAATTTTCTGATACGCGGGCAAACAGAGTTCGCTCCGGCATCACCACAGCTTTGTCTACAAGGTCGTTAGCCAAAAAAAACATAAAATTCTGAAGTATGTAGAAATAGAAGTAAATAAGTAGAAATATAGAAAGAAAATATACCTTCATTTATACACAAATAAATGATAATTGTTAATTAATAGCTAATTTCTATTAAGTAGTGTTTTATTAATTATTAAGTACGCACGCTGCTACCTACTTACTGTACATATTATAAAACTATTTCTCTCTGCCATCATTATTATAGTTAAACTCCGCTTTGCATCTTATTATTTTTATTCAAATATTTAAATTTGTCCTCAACTTATAGTGTGTACATAGAATAAAGAAAAAGAAAATGTATCTAATAATTTTTACAATATCGTTATGCGAAGTTTCGGGGATGTTTGACGACAGCTTAAGCCGACAGAGTAAGTTGATGATGATAATTTCCCAAGGCGACAAAAAGAAAGGTTTTATCACCACTGCAGTACGTGTTCTTTCACTAATTCCACGACTGTTCACAAACGTTGGCATTAAACATCATTTGAATTGACAAGAACACCTTTACCTATTAAAAAAATCAACGTCTTACTTAAAAAAAATAGTACTCATCGTTCAAACATGGAATGTTTATTTTTAAAGTCGCAAATATGTAGAAATTTAGTCCATACATTTGGCGCTAAGACGAATCGTGCTGTCAAAATTCTGGTGTCGATAATACAGGAGAGCGGAAAGCTTCATCTAGGATAAGGGTTGTGTGGTAAATTTGAAGTAAGAGTAATAATGTATTATTAAAATGAAAAAAATAATAATTTAAATATGTACTTTTTAACGACATGATTTTTTTCGTGTTATTTTATAAAACAAAAAGAGAGCGAAGAATAAAATGTAGAAACTCAAACCTCTGGTCACATAAAAAACGAAATAGACTAAAGAATGAACATCAAATTATAATTTACACTTTATATGTAAGATAAGAAGTGTTAAAAGGTTATAAACCAGGTTTTGACTACGACATTTCCGGTATGTTTAGTTTTTGTTTTTTGTCAGTAGGATTTTCTCCTGTATAGAAGCGATTTACATACACAAATGCATAAAGCCACATACTCAGACGCGGGACGATTATTTGTAGGTAATATGAACACTTATTCCGTCTTGGATTACGGAATCGGTCCCGCAGCCCTGCTGTGCCGCGATCAAGTGCTTAGCTACTGCGCTACGGAGGCGGTTTGTTGTAGAACAGCAAACGTGGGACTCAGATAACGTGACAAAAGCTGTTCATGCTATACTTGATAAGATAAGATAAGATGTTGGCAGTGTTGCCAGGTTGGGGGTTTTTCCCTTAAATTTAATAGATTTTTGACGCCTTGGTGGACAATCTAGGGGAAATATTTTTTTAGGGGATTTGTTGAGGGGATTTATAAAATTCATTAAATTTAAGTTGAGAATAAGAACACTGAAATCTACTTTCAACTTCTATTGTATTGTACTGACCGATATCGTATACGGTTTTGTCCACAAGTAGAAGAAAACCGGAAAAAGGAGAGTAGTAATTTATTTTTTTAATTTTTTAAAGGTATATTGATGTGATTTTGATATGAGATTGACTAAATAAAAACATTCATTTGATATATTTGAAAAATATACTATTTTATCTGGTTTCCCCTAATAGAAAAAAGGTACTCTGTGCTCTTACTGCATACCCCCTGAACGGGTTCCAGCCTTGTCGTGGCGGAGGGGGGGCTTAGCAGCCGTGGCTTGGCTTGGTCACCCGCGGGAACAAAGAGAGCCCCACCCGGCTGGCCCGAGATGAAGGGCTGGCTCAAGGTGGCCACTCCGAGTGATCTTGGCGAGCCTACTCTAGATGAGTATTTTTGGTCTGCAGTAGCCGAGGTGGAGTCGTGGAGGAAGAGGAGAGTAAGTACGGCAATACGCCACTCGCCCTATCTTCCGCGACCCTGTCGGGGCCACACCGTTGATGAGGAGCTGCGGAGGCGTAGGTGTCGGTATTGCGAAGCATCGCTCTAGAGTAGGCAACCCTCCACAGCCGAACCTTGGTTGGTGGTGGAGCCATAGACCAGATCGGCCGCTGGGGTCAGGAATGCTAGTACTTCTGAGTGCTCGTTTTTCTTAGGCCCACGGCTTTCGCGCATCGTACACGGGGACGTCCGTTGTAAGTTGGATGCCTCTGTGAAAGTCACGTCAAGTGTTCTGATTCTGTTCTAAAGGAGATGGAGGAGGAGTAGTCCTCACCCGAGAAAGGGCCACTATGTAGCGGCCGGCGATGGTGGGGCTGCGGATGTGTGCGAAGGCATTTCCTTGGCCCAGCCAATATGCGACGAAGGTGGAACCTGTCCTTAACCCCGCGAGGCGGGTATGCGTAGGCATTTTACCATGTTAACAAAAAAGTGACAATCTAGAAGATCTATAAGAAAAGTTAATTTTGAAGATATCGTTTTAGTTTACCTCCTTCATAAGCCCGTAAATCAACCACTGGGCACGTACCTCTCTCGTTGTAGGAAGAGTTTGCCTTAATCTTTATACTTGGCAGAGCGCATTGATGACGCAGCTTCCCGTCGCCAGCCTTAGTATTTTACGCCTGGCGTAAACGAGATGATTATACCGCCATCTATCGGAAGCCATAACATTTTCTAGGAGTTTCCATAGCCATATTATTACAATAACGGGACTAAATGGGGTGAAGGATTCACTTACGCTACCACCACATAGCAGCAGTAAAATATCGGTGTTATTGTAAATCTACTACAGAATTGAAGAATGAAGAATTGTCGCTGTTTTTTTACATTACGTTTTTTTCATCGTACTTCCAGAACAATTCGTTCCAGCCATCATAACATTTTTATACACAATGAATTTCTTTTTCTTTTCTGTCGTCTTTCCAGCCAACCCTAGCGCGCGGAACGCTGTGATTGGAGCGCGATGTGACGTGCCGCTGGGAAATCAGCGCGGTCGCGCCTCGTCGCGCATATTTATTTGCTTGCCTGTCAGTTGAGCATAGAGTAATGAAATGGAAATTTGATGCTTTACCCGTCGAAACCAATGAAATTGTTAATTTCAATTTTAAGTTCTAATTTACCACATGCTCGGCGGTAAAGGAAAACATCGTAAGGAAACCTGCATGTCTAAGAAATAAGAAAAAAATTATTTCGGAGACATGTGAAGTTCATCAACACGCATTGGGGCAGTTCGGTAGACGATTCACTGTCCTTTAACCCTCTCAAAAATTAGAGTAGGCTTGTGCACAGCAGTGAGCCGTATAATATTATAATTATAGCTTCATTATTAGGTAGAAAATTTATCTACTCGCCAATCTCATAGCTACTTATTTATAAACTCGTAAGTACCATTAAAGTTCAATGTGCCTTGCTTAGTGATGTACAAATTAAAGCAAAATAAACAAAATTAACAAACAAATATGAGATATCAACATCGCACTTCTGGCATAGCCTTCCTTTAATTGCCGTATATTTCTCCTAAATTAGTCAAATAGTCTACCTGCCACAGCTACAACAGGCCAACGACACATGCAACAAACTTCAAATAAATTAGACAACAAATAAGTTGTAACGTCTGAGGACTTAAATGAAATTCTAAAATATATCCTTTTACCCTTTAAATCGAAACACACTCCGGCATTATAAAATATGCAAGTGACTAAAAATTCATGATGATTTTTTTCATTAATTTCAATTGAAATAGCATTGAAAATTTAATCATACTCGGGTGGTACATCACAGGAACCTCGTATACTGTGTATGTATAAGTCCTTGTCTACAACGATTTTTAAGTAAAATAAACTTAATCGTGAAGAAAGATTTAAAAAAAGTTTGTTTATAATTTTTTTAATTATCTTCTAAATAAATTTAATGTATTACTTTTAAATCAGTTTGTGTTAAAATAATATTGAAATATGTACAATAATAAAAAACTAAAATAAAAAAGCTAAAACTAAAAACTTAAACTATGATACAGCTCTACGCCCCGTGGTTTCGTGCCAAAAACGTTGGCTGCGTTTCCTTGTTGAATGGCTACACTTAGCCTTTCAGCGAGAAAAGAGCCAGCCCGCTTATCACCAGCAGCGACGAACAGTCGCGGATACAGTTCCTTTAGGAACTTAGATAGATAGATAGATAATTAACACTTTATTGCACGTCAAAAAAAACTAAACATAATTAACAAAAAAAGGAGAGAGAGAAATGTGGTACAATGGGTGGTCTTATCGCTAAGAGCGATCTCTTCCAGACAACCTTTAGATGGACAAGATTACAAGAAAACAATAAAAACATATGTCTTAGTAATACTGACTGTACTGATAGTTTATACAGCAAAATGGCACAAAAATCTAGTCATCTCTCAGAGACTCATACCATATCATATTTGCGCCTTTTACCCGCTTCAGTTGCCTCTGATGCCACCCCGATTCTAAACGAGGTACCCTTGAAATGAGAAGCTGCTAAAGTGTCTATGCAAGTAGCATGCCACACTAGGTACAGTCTGGTTTTCTGCCATCGTTTCTAAATTTTCCACAAGGCTCTAATACCGAGGGAACATTTATAGAGATAACAGCTCTTCGGATGACGTTGTTCAAAGAACTGTGACGTGAAAATCTACCATCACTTTTTTACATGATATTTCGTGGCGCTCAAACTCGTCGATGCTGCTACCACAGGGGCGCTGATGAGGTTAACAAATCACCGCTCCTAGTTAGTTTTCTACGCTGATGCACAAACTCTTCCCCTCAAGTAATGTGCCGTGATTACTTGATGGTAAAGTGTGTAACCATTGACTAGATTCCGTAGTCAAAACAGCTAGAAAACGGGCCTGATCTTGTCGCTATGGAAATTATGAAACAAATCTTTCTGCACACTCCATACTAACGGGATATCCCACAATTTTGTTCATAAACTTCCAGTTTATTACACAAACAGAACATTTTCTCCGGGATAGAGCGTTTGCTGTCTGACCTGCTTCCACAGCAAAGCAGCGATCTACTTCATTATTTAAAATTATGTTACACAAGTCACACTCTATGCACGAAAGCAAGGAAAGCAGGCCATGCAATGGAGTTGGGTTGATCATTACGTTGCTCTAGAATTTAATTACTCTGTGAAGCCGCGAGTGAGTCCGCTTCAAGCGCCGCTCGTGTAGTACCGTTCATTTCCCACTGAAATCGCTTCACAACAGCGTCGCCAACTGCCCGACGAATTTTGTGACACCTTCATTTAAATTTAGAATTGGCCATTTTATACCTAACTAAAAATAATATTAATAGTCATTAAGCTCATTTGTAAAATATTTTTATTTAATTTAATATAAAATTATTTCAGCTTATGCAATCCTTAAACAGTTCATTGAACTTTCCATACGGTGAAAATTTATTTACAATGAGTTTTCTGATTACATTTGAATTTTGACAAATAACGGTCCTACTCATAAATTCGACGTCTATGTAAGAAATATTTAACGTTGCTCTTTTTTCTTCATTAAATAACAATATAAAGAGACAGGTACAGCGATAATTAATACTTAATTTATGTAAGCGATCAACGATTTCAAGGAAGTCCGATATAATTTGTTAATTTAAATCATATTGATACAGCAGATAGGAATATATTCATGAGTTCATATTCATTGTTGTACCGTAAAGCTTTGTGTAAAGCTTTTGACTTCTAAATATTATTACATTTGTACTACATCTTGTAACCTTTTTATATTATATTATATTCATATTATGTGATAGTGCCATGTTGCTGGATGCTCGAACGAGGAAGATCTATGCCCTCATCATCATCATCATCATCATCATTACAGCCCTTCACAAGTCCACTGCTGAACGTAGGCCTCCCCCAAGTAACGCCACAAAGCACGGTCCTGAGCCACCTGCATCTATCGACTTCCTGCATGTCTTACCAGGTTGTCACTCCATCTAGTGGGGGGTCGCCCTACACTACGCCTACCGGTACGAGGCTGCCACTCGAGAACCTTTCTTCCCCATCGGTTATCGGTTCTTCGAGCTATATGGCCGACCCATTGCCATTTCAGCTTACTAATTCGTTGGGCTATATCAGTCACTCTGGTTTTACTGCGGATATCCTCATTTCTGAGTCTATCACGCAGAGAAACTCTGAGCATAGCCCTCTCCATATCTCGCTGAGCGACCTTGAGCGTCCTCATACTGCCAGCAGTGAAGGACCACGTCTCAGATCCGTAAGTCATCACTGGCAACACGCACTGGTTGTACACTTTAGTTTTCAGAGATTGAGGTATACCTGACGAGAAGATATGTCGTAATTTCCCGAACGCTGCCCAGCCGAGTTGAATCCGTCTATTGACCTCTCCGTCGAAGTTGGACTTACCTAGTTGGACTATTTGTCCCAGGTAAACGTACTCGTCAACAATTTCGAGCATAGTGCTACCAACAACTACCGGCATAGGTGTGACATGGACGTTAAACATGATCTTTGTTTTGTCCATGTTCATCTTAAGACCTATCCGTTGGGAGACACCATTGAGGTCATTGAGCATAGTGCTAAGGTCCTCCAGCGATTCTGCCATAAGGACTATATCGTCAGCAAATCGAAGGTGAGTGATGTACTCGCTATTGATGTTTATACCATATCCTTTCCTGTCCAGTAGCTTGAAAACGTCTTCCAACGCAGCGGTGAAGAGTTTCGGGAATATAACGTCACCCTGTCTTACACCTCTCTGCAGTTAGATAGGTTTCGAACTTTGGTTCTGTACTCGGATAGCCATCGTAGCCCTACTGTACAAATACTTCAGCACTTCGATATACCGACTGTCAATTTGGCACCGCTGAAGGGACTGTGGCACCGCCCAAATTTCGACGGAATCAAAGGCTTTCTCATAGTCCACATACGCCAGGCAAAGTGGCAGATTGTACTCTTCGGTCTTCTGTACAATCTGCCGCAGGGTATGTATGTGGTCTATGGTACTGAAGCCTTTTCGAAAACCGGCTTGTTCGGGAGGCTGGAAGTCGTCTAGTCTGCGTGCGAGACGATTCGTAATGACTCTCGAAAACAGCACGTAGACGCGGCTCAGAAGGGAAATCGGTCTGTAGTTCTTCAGGAGAGCGTTGTCGCCTTTCTTAAAGAACAAGACCACCGCACTTCTGCTCCACGCCTCCGGAGTAGTGCCACCATGGAGGACGGAATTGAAGAGCTTCTGAAGGACTTCAAGTACCGGTGTTCCACCCGCTTTCAGAAGCTCCGCTGTAACTCCATCCTCGCCTGGGGCCCTGCCGTTTTTAAGGTGCTGGAGAGCCATTCTAATCTCGCTCAGATTGACGTCCGGGATATCATCGGAATAGTGTAAGACTTGCTTTTGGATCATTACTCACACTTGCGTGCGGCTCCAACGATCATGTGTACAGCTGCCCATAGAACCTCTCAATCTCACTCAAAATCTCAGGTGTCCCGGAAACGATGCTGTCACATTAAGTCTTCAGCTTTGACAGTTGGTTCTTTCTGGAAGACAGATCTCTGTCAAAGACTTTGGAACCATTTGGAGATCCGTCTGTTCAGTTGCCTTTATGATGTCAAATCTGTTGACGATTGCAGCCTCATCTCCTGTCTAACAGCCATGAGATTAAGAGTGTGTTCGGAGAGTTTTTTGTGTTCTTCTGCGGCGGGTCTTGCAGAACTTAGCTCCGACCGCATGGACAGTTTCCACGAGCTTGTCATTCATATCGTCCACTGCATTGCAATCTTCTAGGCACTGAAAGCGGTTACGTAACTTGAGCTGAAAGGTTTCGGGATTCTGGATTAGAGCACGAGGGGGACGGAGCGTTGAATTCATTAGACGAGACCTCTACAACTTAACGTTTAGGTTCAGTGTGCCTCTAACCATTCGGTGATCGCTGCCGGTTTTCACCCTTGCGATCACTGAGACGTCACTGAACATTTGGCGTCTGGTCGTCATAATGAAGTCAATCTCATTTTTCGTCGAACCGTCGGGGCTCGACCAGGTCCACTTCCTGTGGGGCCGCTTCTGGAAGAAAGAATTCATCATAAAGAGTCCCTTTTTCTCTATAAAGTCAGCCAGCTGCTGGCCCCTATGGTTCCGTTGCCCTATTCCAAATTTCCCTAACTTCAGCTCACCGCCTTCTCTAGTGCCTAGTTTTGCGTTGAAGTCCCCCATCAACACCGTGTAGTGGGTTTGGGAGAAATGCATGGCTCTAGAAATATCCTCATAGATTTCCTCTACCTCCTCATCGGGATGTGCCGAGGTTGGTGCGTAGACCTGTATGAACTTCACCGAATACCTGTTGGTGATTCTGAGTATCAGGTACGCGACCCTCGTCGACACACTCCCAATCTTTACAACGTTGTTGACGAGAGACTTGTGGACGATAAATCCGACACCTCCTTGGGACAGATGGTCGCCCTCCCGGTGATAGAACAAGTTGCCGGACTCGAGGATTACCGTGTCCTCCCCCTCTCTTCGGACCTCAGATAATCCAATAATATGCCAGCGCAACTTGTCTACCTCTTCTTCCAGCTCCAGTATCTTCTCGTCAGTCCTCAGGGTGCGTGCGTTTATACGTTGGCAGGTCGAGTCGTCGTAGGTGGCAATCGAACCTCCACCGGAAATTCTTAGCACCCCTTGCCCCGCCGTTACCATGGTCGCCACCGTAGCCAGGAATAGCGTGGCCGCCGGGGACTTGGGGCCGTTTGTTTGCGTCGTTGCTCATGGGGGGATATTTGCCATAGTTGCCACGCTTGGTGAGCGGGTTGGCAACCGCAGTTTTTTATTATGTTATTGTTGTTATGAGGAACATGCTGCTACCCATCTCCTGTCTGTCTCCCTCTGTCGCCTCTTACGACACCCACGGGAAGATATGGGGTAGTGGATATTCTCAACCGTCGCTACACGGCTTGCCCTCACATGTATAAAATAGCAGCACAATGTTTGTATTGTTTTGGTGTAGTAAGTGAATAGAAGCCGGTACCCATTTATATAGTATCGAGATATTCCATCTTAATTCAGATTAGTGAAAACATATCAGCGTTTTAATTTATCAATCGAGTAGAGACGCAGTTGTCTGTGGTTGTGAATGGTCTATGAACCATTAGTTGAAATATGCATTGGATTATTATAATACATACATACATGAACACTCACGCCTGTCACCTAGTGGGGTAGGCAGAGACCACCGACTTCCATTTGGCACGATCCTGACACACCTCTCTCGCCTCCTCCAATACCTACGCATACACGCTCGTCGGTTAAGGGTACTCCTAATTTGGCCCATTTTCAATATATCGCCAATTTAGTCAATAAACTTTCGCTTAGGATGTTCCTTTCCGACTTTGACGTTCACTTCTGCAACATAAATTTGCTTTGTCACATTTTTCCTCATTTATTCTTTCTACATGACCACAGAAGCATTCCTTTCCTAATCCTGGTCACAACATCATCTTGCAAACCACACTCTTTTCTTATCACAAAATTTCTCACCATGTCACTCCGATTCAGCCCTAACATATTCCTTAATGACCAATTTTAATATTTTCAATAATATTTTTGTAACAAATGAACGAACAGTTTACTTGATCATTTCTACAACAGTTCATGAACATTTGCAACAGATTTTAAATAAAGAAGGCTTCAGATGTGTTGTCATCTCTGAGGATTAAGATGGAACTCCTTACCTTCTGTAACTACTGTTTATTTACGTCGTAGAGCCATGCTGCAGCTATATTAATTAATAACACGCTCTCACAGAATACCAGCGTCAAATAGCAGCTTAATGCTGCTGTGTTTCGTATGGTGAATGTAGAGAACCGGAGACCTTTCTTACTGGAAAAGAGGCATTCCATCTTAGTCCTTAGGGCTGACAACGCATCATGTCTATGGACCACAGCAACCACTTACCACCAGATGGACTATGTGCTCGCTTGTCACTCTTTTCCTATTAAAAAATACAAAACCGGCTCTTTCCACCCTTCAGACCAGATCACACCAGTGGTGTTTTGCGACAGGATTACATAAGAAGGTTGCTCCCCAGGCCGCGTTCTGAGAAACAAGAGACCTGTGCCCAGAAATTATCGTATGTGAGAAATAGAAGAGATGGACTGTGTGCTCCCTCGTCACCCTTATTTTATGGAAAACCGTTTGTTATTGACCTTCATCTCTCTTTCATGAGTATCATTTCACATCAAGACTTACAAGTATAATACATACATACATAAACACTCACGCCTGTCACCCAGAGGGGTAGGCAGAGACTACAGACTTCCATTTGGCACGATTCTGACACACCTCTTTTGCCTCCTTCACATCCATACACCTACGCATACATGCTCGTCGGTTAAGGGTACTCCTAATTTGGCCCGTTTTCAATAAATCGCCAATTTGGTCGATAAATTTTCGCCTAGGACGTCCCTTTCCGACTCTGCCATTCACTTCTGCACCATAAATTTTCTTTATCACTCTTTCCTCATTCATTCTTTCCACATGACCAAACCACCGAAGCATTCCTTTCTTAATACTGGTCACAACATCATCTTGCAAACCATACTCTTCTCTTATTACACAATTTCTTACCCTGTCATTCGGGTTCAGCCCTAACATATTCCTTAACGACCGCATTTCTACTGCGTTTATTCTACTCTCGTGCTTCTTCTGCCACACCCAACTTTCACTACCATACGTTAAAGTAGGGACCAACACAGCATTGTGAATTGCCATACGTGCCTTTTTCGACACATTTTGACTCTTCACAATAGAGTGCAAGGCCCCATTTACTCTATTTCCCGCATTCACTCATTGTTCTATATCCTTATCATATCTCCCATCCCTGCTAAATACGCAGCCCAAATATACAAACTCATTTACTTGCTCAATCAACTCCCCTTCTATTCCTTATTTCACAAATCGTTTTACTTTCTTCTCTTTCAAAAACCATAACCTTCGTCTTACTTGCGTTCACTTTCATACCCCTTTCTTTTAATGATCCGTTCATTAATGTAACCATCATTTGCAACTCGGCCGCCGACGATGCAAGAATAACTTGATCATCGGCGTACAAAAGGCATTTGACGGTTAACTCACCCATTCTTAATCCGCATTCTTCAACTTTCAAATTTTGCAAACAACTGTCCATAAATAGGTTGAACAGCCAAGGGAAAGCCACACAGCCCTGTCTGACACCTTTATGTATGTCAAACCAGTCCAAGTAGACCCCGTTGATCCTAACACAAGCACTAGAGTCCCAATAAAGAGACTCCAATGCCTGTATCAAGCCAGCGCTCAACCCAAATGAGTTCATTGTTTGCCATAGCAAATCCCTATCAACATTTTCCAAGTCCATGAACGCACAAAAAACCATTTGGTTTTTGGCCAGAAACTTCTCCGCGATCATGCGCATGGAAAAGACTTGATCTGTACATCCCATTCCCTTTCTAAATCCCGCTTGCACATCCCAAATGTTTCCATCAGTTTCTTTCATGGCCCTTTCTATCAGTACCTTATCATACAGTTTTCCCACAACCCTAAGAAGGCTGATGCCACGGTAGTTTTTATAGTCCCGCTGCGACCCTCTTCCTTTATATACTGGGACTATCACGGCTTTGCACCAGTCTACCGGTACCCGCTTCAGTTCCCAGCATAAATTAAACAAGGTATGCAGCAGGCCCGCCACCACTTCTTCTCCAGCCCTTAGCATTTCGAGTGAAACACTATCATATCCAGCAGCCTTACCTACTTTCATGCTTTTCATTGCTTTCATTATTTCATCTATACTTATCTCGCTACCTCTTTCCTCTTCTTTCGGTGTTTCTACTTCACTTAGTACACACGTTGTCTCCTCACTCATAAACACGCTTTCAAAATATTCCTTCCATCTCTTTAAACTCAAAACTTCATCACTCAGAATATAGCCATTCTCGTCTCTTATAGCATTCATCATAGGCTGTTTTGAATGTCCCCTGGCAGTTCTCACAAGTTTCCAGAACATTTTAATATTTGCCTGGAAGTTGTCCGATATTCTACTATCATTCTTATCCGTTCTTTCTTGCTTTTTTCTTTCAACTACTTCTTTTACTCTCTTATTAAGATGTCTAAAGACTGTCTTTTTTCTTTCAATATCACTATTCGTACCACTAGAATTAGCAGCCTTTTTTGCTAGTAAATCTAGCCATGCTCTCTTCTTTGCTTCAACTTCCATACGTATCTCATCATCCCACCATAACGTATTATTTTTCCTTTCATTCTTTCTCTTACTAACACCACATACTTCGGTAGCTGCATTCACTAAACCTTTCTTTACATTTTGCCATATATTCTCCAAGTCTAACTCCTTCATACATAATTCATCCAAACCACTTATATTTTCTTTCAGTCTACATTTGAACTTGTTTTTATCACTTTCATCTTGTAAACTTTCTGTTCTAATACGCTGTAACGCAGTGGTAGACACAGACGATCGATGGCGCCAACGCCTGAATAGACCATTAATTCGGCATAAAACTAAATAATGGTCCCTTCCTACGTTAAAACCCCGGTATACTCTCGTATCTACCACTGCGCCCCTCAATATTTCATCCACAATTATGAAATCTATCATGCTTCTATCGTCACCTCTTTCCCAAGTATACATGTGTATCCTCTTGTGGCGAAAGCAAGTGTTCGTCACAAAAAGATTCTTTTCCATACATACGGTGAGGAGAATTTCACCATTCTCATTTATACTTTCATCACCAAACGTTCCCAATATCCTTTCATAACCAAGCCTCCTGACCCCAACCCTTCCATTAAAATCTCCTAGCATAATAATATTTTCATTTCCCTTACACTTCATTAACACCATCCTTACCATTTCCCAAAACTGCTCTCGGATATAAGTGGGCTTAGACATGTCTGGGGCGTAGACCCCAAACACAAACAACTTCTTTAAGCCCACTTTCATTCGTATCCATAGCAGTCTTGGGCTTACACATTCATACTCTTTCACACATTGGCCCATTCTTTCTGAAAGGATGATACCTACTCCCTGGCATGCCCGCTCGATTTCGTCTACACCAGACCAGTATGCGGTATACATGCCATGTGTTGTGATATCCTTCCCCTTCCTTTTCGTCTCATTTACGCATAACACATTTATTCCTCTATCATACATCATATCGCAAACTTCATCCATTTTATCATTCATTGCCCCACATACATTCAACGTAGACAGACGGGCCTCTGCAATCCACTTTTCGCCTCTCCGGGAGACAGAACGTGACGGGTGGCGAACCTCGTCGCCGGTTTTCCTCCCGGAGATTCTTCGCACCCCTGCCCCATTAAAGGGGCGCCGGGAACTCGGGGCCATTTCTTTAATTCGATTCCTCATGGTGCGAAATGGGGTGGTATATTTAACGCCGCTACCACAGCGTGGAGCCGAGTCTGTGGTATCGGCTTGTCGCTCATTTAGCACCACCCGGGGGACACGTGTAGGGTGGGCCTAGGAACAGGTGGTCAAAGCCTACGGACGCGAGCGACTTATCCCCCTTACAAGTATAATTGAAGATAAATTTTTAAATCTTCTTAATTAGGTACACTCCGTCACGTTAGTCACCTTGAGAACTAAGATCAAATGCTTCGCATCCTATATTTATGTTGACCCTTATAATAATCATCATCACCATCATCAGTACAGGCTATCAATAGGACTTGTCTACAAATCACCTCATATTGCCACGCTTGGCTGGCTACTAGTCAGCCGCAGTTTATTGTTTTCTTAGCTGTTATCAAAAAGATGCTGCTGCCCATCTCCTGTTTCGGTTCCCCACTGTCGCCTCTTACGACACCCACAGGATGATAAGGGGTAGTTGACTAGCGGGATAGTGTATCCATTTACACCATCAGTACAAAACGATACTGGCTCTTAAACTCCAGTACATAACAGCGGTTGTTGCTTGGCGATAGAAATTAGTTAGAATGTTTTAGGTAGGTACTTACTTTTTTTTAAAATAAAGTGACAAACCAGCTTATAGTCCCTACCTACTCCTGCAAACTGCAAAAATCCTTCATAACACGCATTTTTTATTTTACTTTAACCGGAATATTTTTATCAATACATTCCAATTTTAATAATATGTTATTATTCCGTTAAACTTTCATAGGTTTAATATTTAGCCCATTTGCTATAGTAAATTGTTTTCTTTTTTTATGTATAATATCAATAACGAACATGAGCATTTGTAGTGGATCCAAAAAGAATTATCTCCTTTCAAATTCAATTTTCTTTTTTTTATAGAATAAGGATGACAAACTAGCATACAATCTACCTGATGGTAAGTAGATGCAGCGGACCATAGACATCTACATTTATCCTCGATTAAGGATCGAAATGCAGATGCCTTGTCACCCTTGAGGATTAAGATGGAATGCATCGTTTCCAGTAAAAAAGGTCACCGGTTTTCTACACTCACCATGCGAAACACAGCAGCCTCAAGCTGCTATTTAACGCTGGTATTCAACCTCCAAGAACTAATATGGAATGCTTCACAACCTGTAATCGAACCTTCCAGACCTGAATTTTCACTGTTATCTGGCGGTAGGAATAGGTATCTAGGGTGAGTACCACCACAGACGAACTTCTAAGTAGAAAAGAAGTTATTTCACCTTGTTAAGTACATATATCACCGTAGTAGTGCCTAGTCTTAGCAGTATATTTGATGTCAGCGCCGCAGACAGTTAAAAACTTTCATTACTCGAATAAATTACATTGTCTGTGTTCTAAATAATATATATAATATATATATAATCTGTAATTATATAATCTAATTGGTATCGTAGTAATAATTATTATACCAATTAGTACGCAGAGAATGCTATTCTCTGTCTACTAATTGGTATAATAATTATTGTATTAAAAAATAATAAAATACATTAATGGGCACGCAAACAGATTGTACTTATTGTATCAAGACAGGAAATACAGGTACTTAAAAACAAGCTCGAAAACGAGAAATACCAAATTGCACACTATTTACATATAAATATGTATTAAAATTAAAACGATTTTTTTAAATGATGATCTTGAACATTAATCAAAAGTCTAAAATGTGTAAATTTACTCAGGCTGTTTTGACAGCGAATCGGGTTTGTAGTAGTGATAATACGACGTAATTGCTTGTATGTGTGCTCCCGGCGACGCCGAAACTAATAAGTTTGACAGCCATTCTATTGTGTATTATATCTCATATCTTCTATACTTGATGAGGTTTGTGTATATATGGTATGTATATAGCTATAATGTGTTATAAAAATATTTATAAATATGTATTATGTATATGTATAAATATGTATAAATGTGTATGATTTTGTATATATATGTTATGTGTTATGTATATTTTTTATCTACTATTTATGCACACTTCTATATTTTATATGTAAAAGATCTCCTTCACCAAGGTTTGCCTGGAAGAGACCGTTGATAGCGATAAGGCCACCTAATTGTACATAAATTTATCAATTTAAGTTTGTTGTTCTTTGTATTATTTTGTGTGCAATAAAGAGTATTGTATTGTATTGTATTGTATTATAGTATTCTAATAGTTATGGTTTTTGAAAGAGAAGAAAGTAAAACGATTTGTGAAATAAGAACAGAAGGGGAGTTGATCGAGCAAGTAGATGAGTTTGTATATTTGGGTTGTGTATTTAGCAGGGATGGGAGATATGATAAGGATATAGAACGACAAGTGAATGCGGGAAATAGAGTAAATGGGGCCCTGCACTCTATTGTGAAGAGTCAAAATGTGTCGAAAAAGGCACGTATGGCAATCCAAAATGCTGTGTTGGTCCCTACTTTAACGTATGGTAGTGAAAGTTGGGTGTGGTAGAAGAAGCACGAGAGTAGAATAAACGCAGTAGAAATAAAGCGGTCGTTAAGGAGTATGTTAGGGCTGAATCTTAATGACAGGGTAAGAAATTGTGTAATAAGAGAAGAGTGTGGTTTGCAAGATGATGTTGTGACCAGGATTAAGAAAGGAATGCTTCGGTGGTTTGGTCATGTGGAAAGAATGAATGAGGAAAGAGTGACAAAGAAAATTTATGTTGCAGAAGTGAATGGCAGAGTCGGAAAGGGACGTCCTAGGCGAAAATTTATCGACCAAATTGGCGATTTATTGAAAATGGGCCAAATTAGGAGTACCCTTAACCGACGAGCATGTATGCGGAGGTGTATGGATGTGAAGGAGGCGAGAGAGGTGTGTCCGGATCGTGCCAAATGGAAGTCTGTAGTCTCTGCCTACCCCTCTGGGTGACAGGCGTGAGTGTTTATGTATGTATGTATTCTGTGGTTGGTCTCATGTCATTTAATTGTATTAAAGTCGGTTGCACAAATGTTTTAATTTTACAACCTACCACTTCTATAGTTCTAAGGAGCTATATTTTATATTCCTTGTTCTATTCTGAATAGTGTCGATATTCCACACCTTCGACTCAAATAGTTTGCTTATTTTTTCGTAATGAGTACATCACAGTAGTAGAATAATTTATTGGCGTTTGTCTTTGCGACTGATTACAGTCTGGGTGTCTTCAATTCAAGAGGCTTGTGTTACACCGTGGTAGCGCATGGTTAGCGCTCGCGGTAAATTTCATAGTACGCGAGCAACCCGGGTTCAATCCCCGGGCGACAGCAATAAAATTGTGAATTGCAATTTTAAGTGCTTAGTGAAGGAAAACATCGTGAAAAAACCTATATAATATATAATATATATATATATATATATATATATATATATATATATATATATATATATATATATATATATATATATATGTCTGAGATATAAGAGAAAAAAAATTGATGATCATGTGAAGTTCGCCAACGCGCTTTTGGGTGCGGCGGGCACTTCCTTGCTCTACAACCCTCTCAGAAATAAGACGAGGTCTGTGCCCAGCAGTGGGACGTATGTATGCTGTAACTACTACTACAACTACGTTAAGATAAAATCACCCTGATTTACCATGTAAGGCTGTAGGGCTTCATCACTCCTCACCATCAGATTGGACTTCAATCAAGTATTGGCTTAACCTTAGACGAAAAACCACTAGACCGGCTCGTAGGCAATAAAACAAAAGGTTTATTATTAGGTATTAATATCATAATTTTATACGCGATAGCTTTTTTAGCTTTTTTTAGATAGCGATGCTGTAGTTACTCTATATTATAGTTGAGGCATTAGGTCAACTCAACCAAGGAAGGACCACGCTCTCACCGAATACCAGCGTAAAATTGCAGCTCAATGCTCAGACGAAATAAAAACTCTTTTTATTTCGTCTGGGGCTCAATGCTGCTGTGTTTCGTATATTGAGTGTAGAGAACTGGAGGCTTTACCTGGGAACAGAGCATTCCATCTTAGTCTTCAGGGTCGACAACACATTTAAATGCGAGGATAGTTGAAGATGACTGTGCGTTCGTTTGCCACCCTTATTCCATAAAAAAGATAATTGACCTATATGCTACCATAGACCATACAATATTGTTTAATAATGCAATAACTAAATTAAACATTAGTAAATCATTCCGACCCCAACGCAAATATGTTCGCTATAACAACACAATTACACAACAAATGGAGCTAAGCTAAAAATCATTCACTCGCGACCCTCCAAATCACTAACGAATAATCCGCTAGACCATTTTAATTTACACATAGAACTGAAGTTACTATGCTATTTTATTACCTATGTAATAAAATACAAATTCGTATAATCACTGGTAGCATCTTAATATCACTTTATATCTAGGCAAACAAATAAAATTATACTTTATAAGTCATCGATAAGACTCAAATTTGTCTGTCCTAAATGACTTCTTAACCTTCTACAATCATAGAAATGTACGCACTCTATTCCAAATGAAAAAAGGTGTCAAAGATCGAATTTACGATTCATTATACTTAATCCTAATAAAAATGGGGGAGAATAGATGCTGCTGTTACAGTAAATTCAACTTTAACACTTTGAACATATGATCTTATCTTGTCTAATTTATACATTTGATTTATAAAAAAGCATTCCAAGTGCACATGTAAGTGCCCATTGTGGCGGCAGATGGTCCGTTCGAATTTCGAATTCGGAGCACCACAACGATGAACTTCAGTAGGTAATGTAGAAACGTTTCTTTATAAAAAATATATCAATTCTTTAATCTATGGCTATTTTCATTTTAATGAATATTAAAAAAATAAAGGTATTCACGACTTTTTCCACCACCAGGGCGGCGCCACTTAAAAATGAGCTGTAATATTTGACAGATTTCATAGCGAGGAGGTTAATTTATTCGAAAAATGTTAATTTTTATGTTCCATTCTGTACAATTAGTTATATTTTATATTAATTAGATTTAAAATAAATAAACCAAACCACAGATATTTATAAAAGTAGAAAAATCAAAAAAAGTGTTAAAAGTTTGCAAAAAATAAAGAACAAACCACTAGGGAATTGTTTTTTTATAATATTATACTCCAGAAACTGATAAACTATATGATAAACCTCAGTTTCATCTAGCGACATCTAGCGATTGGAAGAATATTAGTCCTCATTGGAGCTACAGAAGATGCAAAATGCACTCCTGAAGGACAAGTTTCACTTTAACATAAAGGATAGGACGCAAATAATGGCTTGTGACATTTTCTGTTAGTCAACCCTAGCCCTAGTAGATGCAGGGAAAAAGTGTTTAAGTCGTAATTAAAAAGGGTGCGATCCAAATTATATGAGTTGCAATGTCGATTAACTTAATGGACGAAATTATTAGAAGTCAAGAATATGGTAGCAGCGTAGAAAGTGCATCACCGAATTCGTCATGTGTTTTTTTTTAACGCACAGTCCTCATGATGGTAATTGGCCGATGTGGCCAATAGACATCTACATCTATAATAGACTAAAAATTAAAGTACAGATGCGTCACCAAGATGGAATACCTCGCTCCAATAGATCTCCGGTTCTGCACACTTACCACACGAAATACAGCACAGCATTGAGCCGCTATTTTACGCTGATATTCTATGCCACAACCATAATATAACCATAATAGAACCAGTGGTAAAGTAAAAAATGACTTTCAATAAGAATTACAACATGTAATCCATATTTAATAAAAAAATATTCTATTCTATTGCTTCAGTATGGTTCTACCACGTAATAAGTTACGTTTTTCGTAAGAGGCGATAACATGAATACCAGGGAAAAATTAGGGCTTCCAAAAGTTGGTGATTTAAGCATTCATTAACACCAGGCAAAAATTTCTAGACCAGTAACGGAGAGCAGTGTCTAGGATGAGATATTTGGTACTCCAATTGTCTATCGTTCATCTGCCGGCTAATCTACATTCCGGAGAGTAGGGCCCTAATAGAGTAAGCACCCTAAGTAGAGCTCGCTGTAAGATATACAGTACTTTTTTTATTTAACTGACTTTACGACTCTGGGTTCTAGCTATTCTGAGCGTATCATTTCTTTCGGAATCTTCATTTTTATATATTTTTTCTTCACAATATGCTGAAGCGTCACATTGTGAAGTTTCTGGGAGATTTTGAAGACAACTCAACCCTGCGGATAGTTGATGACGACAGCCACTTAAGTTAATATGCCGCCCAAGCGATCGCATTAACTTGAGGTTAATATCAACAAAAATCACTTGTTTCGTCGTTTTCTCTAATAGTTCACACGCGCAGACACTTAATTCACAAAATCCCGTCACTTTTACGAATCAAAATTCACTTCAAACCATTATCCAAGCGACAAAACAGGAGCGACAATCCGTCGACGGCCAAGTTTCCGCCAAAACCGCCTAATACAGTACGCGAAAAACCAGGATTTGATCCCCGCCGGCACCATTGAATTTGTTAATTGCAATTTTAATTGGTGATTTAACTCGTGTTCGACGGAGAAGGAAAACATCACAAGTAAAATATTTTCTAAAACATGTGAGGTCCAACAACACGCATTGGGAAAGTGAGGTGGACGTACTTTACCCTAAAACACTCTTAGAAATGACAGGAGGCCTTGTAGGAGAGTGGCTAAGGACGGATTGTAACTGTTATATTCCCCAGGAACAAGGACTTAACTCCTGGCTCCCTTATCCAACGGGTTTACATTTACTTCGCTTAGATTAGAGATTCAATACATTAGAGTTGAATCAACTTAGTAATTTTTCATATGAAAAAGAATTACGGTAGCTAATTAGTGTACTTATAGTGACTCTGTCTAAGATTCAAACCCTGAACACCATTATCAATACTAAAATTTGACAAATTATTTGGACAAAATAACAAATTAGAAAATCGATATAGTTGTTACAAATGAAATAATTATATATTAATTTTTTTGATGTAAAAACTTAATTTTGTTTGTCTTTTTTTCATTTTTGACTCCAAATTTTCTTTAATATTTATTCTAACGATGTTCTTCTATGCGAAGAAGAAACGGTAAAAGAAACTCCGCAAGTATCCTTTCTCTCATATTTTTTTTTATAGTGTGGCCAACGAGCACATAGTCCACCCGATGTAAAGTGGATGCCGTGGCCCATAGACATCTACATCTATACTCAATTACGAATCAAAATGCAGATGCGTTTTCACCCCTAGGACTAGAATAGAATACCTCGTATTCAGTAAAAAAGGTCTCCGGTTCTCTACACTCTTCACACTCATCATACGAAAAAAAAGTATTAAGTATATTAGTAATAAGTTTTATAAAAACCGCTATTTTACGCTGGCATTCTGTGACAGCATGGTCCTTCTCTGGTCGAGCCGACTCATTCATTCTACAACATAGCTGCAATAATATAGCTACAGTATGGCTCTACCACGTTGTGTGTAGTTTACATTTATAACTTAATTTCAAATCTCATTAGCATATAATAACTAAACACAACAATAATAAAATTGATCCACACTCATAAACCGCAACGCGGTGCCGCTAATAGGAGGCATAAATTGAAAATATCTGTCGACGCCATTAGTGGAGCGGCCATTACGCGTCCCGTGGGCGATGTGGACTGAGCCTAATGCTGGAGTATAGAGTAATGGGTAGGGTACATGACGCGATTACGCATTATACGCAAAGTAAAGGACATCTTTTTAATTTTACGTAAATATTATTTTTTATATTCAAATATCATTTAAAAATAGTTTATTTTTTTAAATTTTTAAAAGCTACAAGACGTCAATATTGTACATTATTTATTTATATAATTATAATGAGTACTGGCCGTCTAATTTTCAGTTGCCTTAGTAAAGTTTAAAGAGCCGTGGTAGCTCAGATGGTTAACGCTCGCTGTAAAAGTAAATATAACAGAATGCGAGTAACCCGGGTTCGATCCCTACCGGTACCAATGAAATTGTTAATTTCAATTTTAATTGCTGATTTACCACGTGCTCGGCGGTGAAGGAAAACATCGTGAGGAAACCTGCATGTCTGAGGAATAAGAAAAAAAATATTTCGAAGACATGTGAAATTCGCCAACACGCATTGGGGCACGGTGGTCACTTCCTTGCCCTAAGACCCTCTCAAAAACGAGGGGAGGCCCCTGCCCAGCAGTGGGAGGTATAGAGGCTGTAACTTTTAACTTTTAACCACTCCACAGACATCTGCAACAAACTTCAAACAAAGAACGCTACAGATACGTTGTCTCCTCCGAGGGACCATCGACCGACACGAGCTGAGCAGAGACGGGGGTCTCTGACTGCTCAGCTCGTGTCGAAAATTAAAAAATAAATAAGTAAAATGCACATTATTTATAAATACTTTCACACCTGTTGCCCAGTGGGGTAGGCAGAGACAATGCATACTAGACACACTCTCCATTTCACATTTATATACCTACGTATACTTGCTAGTCGGTTAAAGTCTTAATACAGCCCACCTTCAATATATCACCAATTAGGTCGATAAATCCAGGATGTAAACCTATGATAATAAATAAATTTAGGGTGTTCCTTGCTGACTCCTTCCGCTGACATCTGTAGACATAAATATTAAATATGCTTTGTCACTCTTTCCTCATTCATTCTTTCTACGTATCCAATTATTATTTATTATTATACTCCAAATATTTATATATTAAAAACATTGTTTTTCATACTTTCATAAATTAAAATACATTTTTCTTAAATAAGAAACATGAAGAATAATTTACAAATTATAATTTATCCGCTGAGTGCAAACAGAAAACAAAAACAAGTGTTTGCTTCCATTCTAGTGAAGCATCAGTAGAAACATGTTTAGTTGTTTAGTCTATGTCGTTCCCGCCCCACTGTTTTGGGCTCAGCTGAGAGGGTCGGATTTCGCGCCATTTGGCCAACCGGTCGTGTAATAGCTCTCCTAGGAACGACGCTTACTAAGGGAAATATTGTAAGAACGTGTTAGTGTAATACCTTGATCATCCAATTTAACTCAACTATTTTTTTTATTGAAGTGAAAAGAATACTAATTTTAGGAATTTTATATTGCATTTTAACGGTGTAAATATAAAAAAATCATTATGTGACAAATCTTACAGTTCACCTAATGTTAAGTTGCAACCATTCCATTATATTAGCTCAGATGGTTAGCGCTCTCTGTAAATTTCACAGTACGCGAGCAAACCGGGTTCGATCCCCGAACACACCAATAAAATTGTTAATTGCTATTATTTTAAGTGCTAATTTACCACGTTCTCGGCGGTGAAGGAAAACATCGTGAGGAAACCTGAATGTCTGAGAAATAAGAAATAAAAATTCGAAGACATGTGAAGTTCACCAACACACATTGGGGCAGCGCGGCGGACACTTCCTTGCCCTAAAAACCCTCTCAGAAATGAGGGGAGGCACCCAGCAGTGAGACGTATAGAGGCTGTAACTTTTAACCACTCCACAGACATCTGCAACAAACTTCAAACAAAGAACGCTATAGATACGTTGTCTCCTCCGAGGGACCATCGACCGACACGAGCTGAGCAGTCAGAGAGGGGGGTCCGCACTCCACCCCGGGGTTCTGCGGTTAGATAGCTCAAGAAACGCCTAAAAAGGCGACATGATGATTGGTAATAATACCAAATCATAAACCACTCATCATCATCCTCACCTCATTTGCGCGAGCCCTAAGTCAGATAAAACTATAAGAGTCGTATAGACTAACAGCGCTAACATCCAGAAAATAGAGGGTCTCCTCCGAGGCCTAAGATAAAATGCCTCACAGTCTGCAATTATACCTGCTCTTCTTCTCCTTCTTCTTCTTGTCTACTCCAAGACAAAAAAAGAATCCCGCCACTTGAAAAATTGAAGTAGATGATCATGGTGTTGTACTTTTAATATTATTCTAGAAGAAACTATGTCATCGCCATCTTCATTGTCATCATCATCATTATCTGGTATGAATTATTGCCAAATTGTTGCAAAAAAGGCTCCCGGAGTATAATACTGATTCTTTTTATTTCCGACGCACCTTTGCAACTTACCAATTTATCTAAGACGGACTGTAAGCCTCAGTTTAGCCGGCTAATCTTAAGTTTAATATTTATACTAACACTAACCGTTCCCTGCAACTTCACTCGCTTGGAATTTTACGATTGTATTTTATTGGTTTTAATTTTTTTGCGTGAAACCCTTATTCTTTTTCTAAAATAAAAGTAGCCAAGTTACTCCTTATAATATAAACAATCTGCCAATTAAAGTCCCGTCAATATCGGTCCAGCCGTTTCGATTTGCCGTTTAGATTAGTTAGAACAAACAGACAAAAATTTTAAAAATTGTTTTTTGTTATAAGTACCGTATATAATTTGATATGCATTTTGTAAAAGTCTGTTATTTTGACATTACAAACAGACATTTCAATTTACTTTATTTATAATTACACGTATCACGTTAGCTGAATGCTTCCTTTTAGTTTACATAATGAGGCTGATAGAAAAACTAAAGAATTGTTATGCACATATTTGTTTTTTATTGAACAGTTATTATTATTTGTTTTAAAATACTATACTGCAAAAATTAACAACGGTATTTATTTGTAGTATTTCTAACAAAGTCCATTTGCATTTGCTCAGTGTACGTCGCGCTTTTGAATCTCTAATGCGCCTCTTCAGCTACTATTGTCTATTTGAATTCAGAATAAGCCAGTTTGAAATTTGAATTGAGTTGTTTGTTTTCGATTCGATGGTTAAATTTGATTCGTGTCAGAGCTTTTCCAAATAATGAGTTTGAATTTCGAACGCAACTTTATCGAAATAATTACGTGATTTCTGATTAAGAAATAAAAAAGTACATGAAGTATTTCTTTACATCTACTATTCTATTTTAGGGGGCTCAAAACTTTACAATTAGTTTTAGCATCATTATCATCATCATCATCATTATAGCGCTTCACAAGTCCACTGCAGAACATGGGCCTCCCTCAAGGACGACCTCAAAACACGGTCCTGAGCCACCTGCATCCATCGACTTCCTGCATGTCGTACCAGGTCGTATATCCATTTAGTGGAAGGTCGCTCTACACTTCTATATAATTAGTAATTACACTCGCGACCTGCCCCGGCTTCGCTTGGATAGGTTCTATTAATTTTTCGTATTAGCCGAAAAAAAAACCCTTCAAATTTTTAAATAAAATATAGCCCATATCTCTACTCGCATTGTTCTTTATTGTCTAAGTTATATCTAAAGTATCATCACAATCGGATTAGCCATTTCGTATATTAGGCTGGAGCGGCTGGACATACAAACACATTGAAAAAAAGTAAAAAAAAAGTCTAATATAAAGTCTTAACAGCTGAACAAAGGCCTCCCCCATGGATTGCCTCATAGGGGAGATTGCGGATTGTCAATCCCAGTTTTTCATTAGTTTTGAGTTGGTTTTCAGGAAAATGCTGCTGCTCATTACCTGTTTCAATTTCCATCTGACACTTCTTACGATACCACGTATATGGGATAGTGGATATTCTTACACCGCAACCACACGGTACATTCTGAGAAAACCTAAAAAATTCGTGTATTTTTAATTTTCAAAAATTGGTTTTCTTGGAATTACTTCGATGCCCTTGTTTTGATCAATTTTATAATCTAATCAGCTGTTCTACTCAAAAAACAACGTTGATTTCCGTGAACCGCATCAAAATCGGTTGATTCGTTCGACAGGAATCGTTGTCGAAAGAAATTTCGAAACAGTGTTTTTTCAAATCTTTTATCAATTTTTTTTGATAATTTTTTTTGTTAAGCTCAAAAAGCCACGTTTGTTGCCACAAACCGCATCGAAATCAAAAAAGCTCGAAAAAGCTCGAACAGCTCTAAAAGGTAATATTTGAAGCACTTTGCATTTGAAATTAGCGGGAAGTTGCGGGGATGGCCTGAAGGGTCAACTGTATTTTTTTAAACATTACTCCTACAGTAGGATTTTGTCCTATACCGTGGAGGCAGTTTACAAACAAAAATCGCACGAGGACTAACATCCTGAACCTACACACACATTACAGACAGACATTAAATTTTATTTATATGTATATATAAAAAATGGCATAACAATAATACGCTAGATACACTTTAGCAGTTGCAAATAAACTCTCTATTAAAAGTAAATGTCATCAAAAGGCATTATCATTTGAGTCTCAGAGGAAATATCGCCCTCAGAGCGTAGGGTGAGGGATGTAAGTAATTACGCCATTACCCCATTACTAGCCAAAATCAAAATATACCTTTTAGCGTACAAGTACAGTGCTAGTAATTGGGGCACTAGTGATGCCTTTGACGGATAAGGGATAAAATGTAGTCTTAAAGGCGATTAGCAAATCAACCTTTTTAAACTAAGATCATTTAAAACAATACCCGAATAGATTATAGTTAGCGAATTGCCCTTGTTAAAAAACTTTTTTATATAGAAATAACGTATCAAATTTGTAACAATTGATTGGGTAAAATTTTTCTTTTTTGCTTACCTACTTTTCAACAATTTTTAGTTACTTTTTAGAAGTGTCAGGGGAAATATATAAAAAAATGGAAAGTTTTATAAAATCATAAAAACACCCTTTTGACAATTTACGCGATGCCTGGAATAAACTTTATCTTAATTTTAGTTTTATAGAAAATCATGAAGAGAGAACGATTACAAATGTGATTCCGCATAATAAATACTTTGTTTTCACAAAAGATCAAAGAAAGAAAGGCGGAGACGTCAATACAATTATTAAACAAGTTTAGTGGTTAAACAGTAATTAAAACAAAAGATTTAATTAAAAAGTTTATTTAAAAAAAACGTACAACACAAAACAAACAGCACAAACATCTAGATACCAGACGGCTCCAACGACTTTCATAAAATTTTGTGTGCAGGGAGTTTCGGGGGCAATAAATCGATCTAGCTAGGATTTATTTTTATAAAATGTCTTTTTGTCTATGTTTTTAGGCAATGAAAAACTGCTAAAATATCGTTAGAATAAGAAGGTAAATTTTGACAGTTTATTAATGATAAAAAAAAGCTTAATTAGTATATTGGCCGGTCACAAAATCGTAATACCATGGTTCGACACCGAACGACCGGCTTTTTTTAATTTTTTTTCAGGTTCCTTTCTTTTTTTGAGAAAATCTATTTTTTTCGAGCCCATTTTTTAGTATTTTTTAAAAAACACGAAAATTTTAATTAAACTAATTGCACTCATGATTTTTTATTCAAATAAACATTTCAGTTTTTGCTATTCGCTATGTCGCTAAGATCAAAAAATATTATTCGTATTTCATCAGTATGTAATTTGTATCTAAATATAATTTCCAAAACACACGAATTAAAAAAAACCGAGCGAAAAATACCGAGCAAAGCTCGGTCAACCGGGTACTATAAATATTATATAGCCTATGTCACTATAACAATTAACAAGAATATAACGACACCTCGAATGTCAAAATCCATCAAAATCGTAGACAGGGAAACCTATAGACTAAATGATTAGCGTGGCCTCGAGTGAGAAAATACAATAACGTAGTTTTCGGTTATACAATAATCTTTATGACTTTTAAAAATATTTAGATAAAAGTTTTAGTTGTTCTAAGAACTGAACTGAACAAGATTCACCAATCTTAAGCTCACAAAACACTTTTTCTCACTTAAAGCAACTTGTCCTTAGATCGCTACGAACTGTCAAAGTTGTTTAGTAAAGTGTAGTTTGCTAAACAAAAAACGGGCACGAAGAAACGGACAAACAATCACACTGCTCTGTCTCATTTCTATGCAAGACGTATGCATAAATCTATCTTTTTCGTGTGCAAATGCGAAAGAAGTAGTATAGAAGTAACATAAAATTAGTAAGTATTTACATTTTCTACTGCCAATTACAGGTTCTTACTTTAGTTAGTTTAATAAAAAAATGTGTGTGTGTGTGTGTGTGTGTGTGTGTGTGTGTGTGCGTGCGTGCGTGCGTGCGTGCGTGCGTGCGTGCGTGCGTGCGTGCGTGCGTGCGTGCGTGCGTGCGTGCGTGCGTGCGTGCGTGCGTGCGTGCGTGCGTGCGTGCGTGCGTGCGTGCGTGCGTGCGTGCGTGCGTGCGTGCGTGCGTGCGTGCGTGCGTGCGTGCGTGCGTGCGTGCGTGCGTGCGTGCGTGCGTGCGTGCGTGCGTGCGTGCGTGCGTGCGTGCGTGCGTGCGTGCGTGCGTGCGTGCGTGCGTGCGTGCGTGCGTGCGTGCGTGCGTGCGTGCGTGCGTGCGTGCGTGCGTGCGTGCGTGCGTGCGTGCGTGCGTGCGTGCGTGCGTGCGTGCGTGCGTGCGTGCGTGCGTGCGTGCGTGCGTGCGTGCGTGCGTGCGTGCGTGCGTGCGTGCGTGCGTGCGTGCGTGCGTGCGTGCGTGCGTGCGTGCGTGCGTGCGTGCGTGCGTGCGTGCGTGCGTGCGTGCGTGCGTGCGTGCGTGCGTGCGTGCGTGCGTGCGTGCGTGCGTGCGTGCGTGCGTGCGTGCGTGCGTGCGTGCGTGCGTGCGTGCGTGCGGCGTGCGTGCGTGCGTGCGTGCGTGCGTGCGTGCGTGCGTGCGTGCGTGCGTGCGTGCGTGCGTGCGTGCGTGCGTGCGTGCGTGCGTGCGTGCGTGCGTGCGTGCGTGCGTGCGTGCGTGCGTGCGTGCTTGCGTGCGTGCGTGCGTGCGTGCGTGCGTGCGTGTGTGCGTGCGTGCGTGTGTGTGTGTGTGTGTGTGTGTGTAAGAGTGTGAGAGTGTGTGCGTGAAAGAGGTGTGGCATGTTTGTACGTGTTATTTTTTTAAATTATATATACTTGCTATTTCTTAAAATGAGATTATTTCTTTTTTATGGAAGCTTTACTGTCGTGGAAATTATCGATAGTCGAAAAGTTTTTGTTTTAGCAGTTAAGTGTACGACTAATAACAGAATTTTGAGCATATTTAGAGCGACTTAAAGGGACATGAAATAGGGATGTCTGATACGCTTCGAAGGAGCATTGAATTGTAGGAATTGAAACGTCAATTCGGGACTATCAATTTTATTACTACAGATGTCGTGTAGAAACAAAATTTGTAGCAGTGTACGTCAGTCCTTTAACTGCAATAAGTTATGGTGATAGCAAGATTCCTTATAACCACTTTTTATGTTGAGTACGATAATATAACGCCTTAATAAATTTACATTGTATTTGCTCTATATTCTCTATATAAGACAAATAATGCGGATTCCAGACGTTACAACAATACTCCAAAACACTTCTTACATACGTGACGAAAATATTAAAAAAGTACTTGATTTAATAATGGGAGACCGCAGATTAAAAATTAGAGAGATAGCCGAGATTATAGGCATCTCTTATGAACGAACTCAAAACATCATTGTCAACGAGTTGGGTTTCCACAAGGTGTCTGCGAGGTGGGTTCCGCGACTGCTTTCAGTTGAACAAAAAAGGACGCGATTGAATATTTCACGCGACTGTTTGGAGTTATTTGAAGCCGATGCAGATGATTTTTTGAATCGTTATGTTACTATGGACGAAACATGGGTTCATTACTGTACACCAGAAACAAAACAACAATCAAAACAGTGGAGAAGACCTGGTTCACCACCCCTAAAAAGGCTAAGTCGATTTTGTCGACAAATAAGGTGATGGCTTCAGTATTCTGGGACTCGAAAGGTTTGATTATGATTGATTATCTTGAAAGGGGTCAGACTATAAACTCTGATTACTACTGCACCTTACTACGTCATTTACGAGAGGAAATAAAAGAAAAACGTCGAGGAATGCTCAGAAGAAAAGTCCTGTTTCATCAAGATAACGCCCGTGTTCACACGTCAGTACAGTCAATGGCTGAAATTCACAACTGTGGCTTTGAACTGTTACCGCATCCGCCGTATTCACCTGATCTGGCACCATCAGACTTCTTTCTGTTCCCTAACCTAAAAAAGCACTTGCGAGGTCAAAGATTTTCGACAAACGACGAGGTCAAAGCAGCTGTAGACGCATATTTTGACTCTAAGGAAGAATCATTTTTTTTCAACGGTCTAAATGCTTGGAAGGGGAGGTGGCAAAAGTGTATTGAACTTGATGGTGATTATGTAGAAAAATAAAAATATAACTGATTTAGTATGTGTTTATTTTCTTGGTTAGGCCGAGTACTTTTCAATCCACCCTCGTAAGAATAATACAAAATTTTAATGCATTCAGAATCTGAGAAAGCACGGGACACTCTTAGAACAAATCCTAAATTTTTATACGCTTTTGCAACCATTGTCGTGACATGATTACACATAAGCATCTTGGAATCAAAAAAACACCAAGATCTTTGATTTGGTAGATGCGTTCCAAAGGTATGTTATCTAATTTATATCGATATTCAATTTGGTGTCTTTTACGAGTGAAGATTATTTGATAACATTTTGTTATATTAACACTAATACGGTTATCATGATAGAAGTAACAAAGCTGGTTCAAGTCTTTCTGAAGTTGGTGTGCATCTTCCTCAGACTTAATATATGCGTAAATTTTAGTGTCGTCCGCATACATGAGAAATTTGGAAAATTTAAAACAGTCTACTATATCATCCAAGTATGATGCATACAGTAACGGACCCAATATAGACCCTTGAGGGACTCCAGATGGGACATTCACGAAATCAGAGCGATGTCCAGCTATTACAACAGCTTGAGATCGGTTACGTAGGACTCTATCCACCTAAGAAGATTTCCATGAATTCCTAACTCCTGGAGTTTACGCAATAGAATAATGTGATCCATGCGATCAAATGCCTTCTCGAAGTCTGTATATATGGCATCAATCTGAAAACCATCATCCATACCTCGAAGAACATCATTAGAAAATGTTTATAAATTAGTACTGGTTGAGCGACCACGAACGAATTCCTGCTGTTGTGAAGGAATGTGACGAACAATCAGAGGATATAAATGCTTATGTGCAGCCCTCTTCATCAACTTGCTCAGTACATTAAGTATAGAAAAAGTCTGTAATTTTCGATGGCTGTTTTGGTTCCTTTTTTATGGATTGGAACGACGTTAGCGGTTTTCCAAATTTTAGGAAAATAACCTTCTGCAAAACATCGATTAAAAATAAATGTTATAGGAGCCGCTGGCGATTCTGCGCAATTTACAAAGAAATATGGAGGAATCTCATCACATCCAGCGCCTTTAGAACAATTGAGATTATCAAGAGCCTTTTTTATTTCTGTTACAGAAAGATATATATCACTAATAACATCATTGCTTAGGAAACTTTTGTGTGTAAAATTTTGATAATGTAATGCTGGTAGACTAAAATTACGACTAAAAAATTCATTGAAAGCATTGCAAATATCGTTTTGATTTGAAAATTGATTATTATTTTATTGCATTATTTGGGAATATGCTGATTTATTTTTCCTCTTGGATTTTATATAAGCCCATAACAATTTAGGTGTAGTTTTAATTTTTTCTTGAGAATAATTAATGTAAGGCGAATAACATTCCCTTTCAAGTTTTTTTAAACGGTAACGCAATAAAGAAAATGATTCATAATCATTTGGATTTCCTTTTTCCAGTAAGTACGATACTTAGCTTTTTCTTTAATCAACTTTATTAAGGCATTACTATACCAAACAGGATAATTGTAAGTATGATATACAATTTTTTGTGGCACAAAGTTATAGATGGCTGTATTTGATGTTACATAAAAAGTGTCGATTACGTATTTCAAATCATGAGATTTTAGAAATGATCAATCGTAATTAGAAAAAAAAGTATTTAATTTATTATAATCAGCTTTCCTAAATAAGTTTCTTTTTCTAGTTTTTGGTTTAATCGAAGGTACTATTATATCTTTCCACATAAATATCGACTGATGGATGACAAATATCTTCAACTACAATTGGGGCTTTAGATTTTACGATAGTTAAAGATGTGTTAGAGAAAATTAAATCCAGTATATTGTATTGAGATAAACCTAAATAAGAAGTAGTATTAATTAAATCAACAAAAGCGTTCTGCATCTCGACAGATCCCTTTTTTAATATTATAGGTTTATTTAATTTTCAATCTATACAAGGTAAATTGAAATCACCAATTACTATAAAATGATCATCTGGTTTTGAACTAATCGCAACAGTAAGTATTTGTATAAAGTTTTGGATACAAAATGCAAGCACGCGGTTTGGCGGTATATAAGCACATAAAGTATTTAAATCATGTTGTGAGTCAAGCGCACGCCCCGGTACTGTTATGTATATATGTACTCAAGATCGTCGCGATCAAGGTCAGAGCGCCTGCGCGCCCTGAGCCGGGAAGCGCACGCAATCATCACACCACCTCCGAGCGCGCCGCGATCGCAACGGAATAGTTCGTATTGGTCAGAACTGCACAACTCCGTATCCAGAATACTGTCGCATAACCATGTCTCTGTAATTAAAGCGATGTCAATATTAGATAGAAATAAATTATTATAAAACTGGTCAGTCTTAGTCCATAAGCCTCGTACATTCTGATAGAAAAGTCTTAATCCACTATTGCACTTTGCCATTTTAAATATTAAGTACAACATTAGTTATAGAATAATACACATAAAGGATTGTAATAACTGCTTTCATTTGTACTACAGAGAAAATGTAATAATAAAATAAGAAGTTAATGCTAAGTATCTTTTTCCACGACAATAAGACATAAAGTATATTAAGGTTTTAAAAAGAAATAAAACAGGAAGGCAGTTTGTAATGCCTATTAATATATTATCATAATGTTTTAATATGATGTAGAATTTTTTCATAGTATTTTGTAGTTTGAGTAATGATAAATAGAAACAATGAATAATTTGTTGTATGATAACTTTGCAAGTTGCTTGGTGTTAAAATGTAAAGAGGTATATAATATGATGAATGTAAGTGAGAAATGTGTATTGTGTAAGTATGCGTAACATAACTAAGAGTAACATCGCTATACAATCGGTACAAATTAAACTATTTTTATCAAATCGGCCGTCGTTATAATGGGTATGGGGGGAGAAGTTTCGTTGCGACGCACATAAATACGGCAGTTTTTTGTCCAGATAAATTTGAAATTAAATTCCTTAGTCTTGATTTTACACTGTTTAAATAAATCCCGGTTGTATGGTGTAAGATGTTCATTAAAATAAATATTGTTTTGGCATTATCGTTGCTTGTCTTGTTCACCATACCAATGTCGGTTAGTTTGATGCCGCGATGTTTACGCGATGCGATTACGATCGAGTCTTTTGTGCTGCGGTGACGAAACCGGGCAATGATGGAACGGTGAATGATGGAACTGTTCGGCTTACGCGGCTGCACACGATGTGCAAACTCCACCTCACTGCTGTCCATGGTGACACCCAATTTCTCGGCCAGCTTAACAAAAATTTCAACAGTGTTCTCTTCCTTGTACTCTGGGACACCTGTAATTTCGATATTCTGAAGACGGCTCCACAGTTGTTGCCTTGCAAACTCCTCTTCCAATTGTTTAATACTTGTATTAGCATCTGCGTCACTTCGGAGACGCGCATTTTCTTCCTTTAGGCGTTTAAGTTCAGCTGTGGTGGATGCAAGATTTTTCATGAGGTCATCGTACTGGGTACTTATATAATTAAGAGTAGTTTCCATAGTCGATATTTGAGCTTTCAAGGAGCTTAACTCGCTTTTAACTGCCTTTCTCATAAGAACTTGGAGTTCATCTTTAAGAGAGTTTAGGATGCCTGTTCGAAACTCAGATGATTCCTGTAGATAAGAGCTTGCTGGAGAATTTTCTTCTGATGTATGTTTAAGCGGAGTGTTGGTATTGTCACCTGCTTTTGGTTGCTTGCTAATGCAATACGGACATGTCCAAGACGATATTTTCTTGGCACTTTCTGATGTCAAACCTACACATAAATAGTGGTATGTCTTAGCGCAGTTACTGCGGGTGCAAATTATTTTCTCAGATTGCCGCACCGATTTCTTACAACCATTACAGCTAGACATTATGTTCAATTTATTACTGGCTGGCTGTGTAGTGTAGATCGAAAAAAATTTTCTAATAAAATGTTTAATCGTATATTTTGAATTTGCTACTTTTGGTCTTGGTCGGTTTCCCATTCTATGCTAAGTTATATGTAAAACAATGATGTCGTTACACTATTATTCAAATTCCATAGAAACTTGATACAAGTCCTAAATAACCATTTACCAAGATTATTTTATATTAAAATATTTTTAATAGAATGAGGGTGACAAACAAAAAAACAGCCCATCTGATGGTAAGTGTTCGCTGTGGCCCATAGACGTCTACAGCTATCCTGGATTACGAATCAAAATGAAAATGCGTTGTCACTCGTGAGGACTAAAATGGAATATCTCGTTTCCAGTAAAAAGGGGTTTCCGGTTCTCTACACCCACACACAGCAGCGTTAAGCTGCTATATGCTGTATTCTGTGAGAGCATGGTCCTTCCCAGAATCAAAATGCAGATGTGTTGTCACCGGTGAGAGACTAAGATCAAATGCCTCGTTACCAGTAAAATAAAACTCACCAAATGAAACAACATGGCTTTACCAACGTATAATTATTCTAGTAATTGGGGCACTAGCGTTGCCTTTGATGGATAAGGGATAAATTGCAGTCTTAAAGTCGATTAACAAATTAAGTGGTAGAGCCACGCTGTAGCTATACTGTGATTGTAGAACGAATGAGTCGGCTCGACCGGGGTAGGAGCACACTCTCACAGAATGTCATGCATGGTGAGTGTGGAGAACCAGAGACCCTTTTTACTAGAATTGAAGCATTCCATCTCAGTCCTCAGGAGCGTCAACGCATCAGCATTTTGATTCGTAATCGAGGATAGAGGTGGACTGTTTGCTCGTTTGTCACACTTATTCTATTAAAAAAAACCTTTTTTAAACTAAGATCGATCAAAACAATACCTAAATAAATTAACGTTTGTTGAAAAACTCTTTTAATAAAAATAACGTATCATGTGCTCGGTGGTGAAGGAAAACATCGTGAGGGAATCTGCATGTTTGAGAAATAAAAAAAATATTACAACGACACTTCCTTGCCCATCAAAACTCTCAGAAATGATAGGAGACCTGTGACCAGCAGTGGGACATATGTAGACTGTAACTTTAACTTTAACTTTGTTGTAGTGAGACATATATAGGCTATAACTTTAACTTAACTGTTTAATAAGCATAACATATCCATTTGTTTTCGTTTTCAAACTAAATGAAAACTTACATTAAAACACACCCTAAACAAAACGTCACAAGAAAAAATTGGCTAATAAAAAACCGCAAGTCGCCATCATAAAAGATTGTCTAAACAACTGGCAAAATAGAGCAATTTTATGGACATATCGGATGTGCGTCCCGGCGGGACTGAGATGTGGCACTGGGGACTCGCATACTGGTGCGAGGGGTCCAAATGCACGGGGCATTTAATGTCTATAAACACTATGATTGAATGGGTACCGTTAATGGTACAGAACGTACTTAAGAGACTTGTTAAATGCGTATCTACTAACCTCGTATACCTAACCTATTCATAACTTACCTAGCGACGGTTTAGAAGCCTAATCTGAACCAGAAAACCCTTTTTGTATATTATTATCTTTTCCTTTGTATATTTGTTACTTCATCATCCTACATACTCGTATTTGACCGTGTTTAATAGAACCAGCATTACCATTGGAGATAAATTAATACATATATATTGTAATTGCTTGGGTTCATATATGTACTTGACTGGTCTTGTACCTATAACTGTAAAAATAACATTGTATTTTCTCATTCACATATTGTATGATGTAACTAGATTTCTATTTTGACTTGTTATTCGATTTAATTAATAATTTAACATTTAATTATTGTCTATTTAATTTGCCGTGTCCAAATGGGCTTCATGATGTACCTAAACTGTATTTTTCACCTATTCTATAACTCATGAATGCAATAAATAAATAAATATGAAATATAAAATGATAGTATAAAAATAGATAGCCGAAATTATAGTGCCATAAGTTTAGAGCCGTGGAAACTCATGCGTTAATTTGTTCTTCAAGTAAAAACGAACAGAAGTAGACTTGCAGCGTCGGAGACACTATAACTATACACTATACTGGACTAGTGAACGTATAGTTTGTTTTTATGATTCTGTATATAATATACTTATAGAAGAAAGGTTGATCTAGCTGCAAAATTAACTTTGTACTTTACTGTTATTTAATTCCAAGACCTCATGTTTACAATACGGTAACACTAGTCAGCTGCTAGAGTTATACAGATTGTAGAATATATCTTAAATACCTGTATTTGTGACATGTATAAGAAACTCTACCAATCTATCTTCCCGTGAAGGCCGTATGAGGCGTCAAAGGCAAATTACAGAAACTGGGTAGCAGCATCTACCTGATAACAAATGAAAATTAAAAAAATTGCGGTCGACAAACCGCCTGCCAAGAATGGCAACTATGGCAAATTGTTCGGATTAATCCCAGCTGCCAAATTTCGTGAACGCACTACGCGGCAAACGTTCCGATACCATCCACACCATCTGGATACTTCGCGGTCCACCATTGTACGTTTCACAAGGAGTTTTCTTCTGCGTACGACCTCTCTGTGGAGTAGTTTACCACCGGCGATGACCCGGACCGGATGTTCATGACTTTTAATAGGCTGTATAAATGAATGAAAATGGGGGAGTTCAATTAAAGCCTTGGACTTTTAAAAGGCTATAATGAATACATTAGTGTAAAATATGGATATAATACATAGTTTACTTATTTTCCAAAACCTTGTCCATCATTAGCATGGATCACTGCAAGCTGGTTAAGTTGATATTTAGAAAAACATCTGCTAGAATCCCCCCTAACACCCTTTGTTAAAAATACACCTGTCGAAAGTTATACTTATCTTCGTTCGAACATAATAATCACTAATCTTCAGTAGACAACGCTAAACCATGGATTTAAAACGGCGGCTACAACGTGGGGGCGCGTAATTGCTAAATCATGTAACCCAACCCCATAACTCGAGGGTGTTTGTGGTTTAAATATGAGTACATTATATTATAAGGATACAAATGTTTGATCATGACTTAATTAATATGTTTAAATAAACAAAAACCTTTAAAATAACTGTTTTTGGAATAATAAGTAATATTTTTTTATAGCAGTAAGAGTGAAAAACTTTATGTGCAAGATTCCTCATGATATTTTACTTCATCGTCAAGCATGTGATAAAAGACTAACAAATACTTCCTGACCGAATAAAATCTTTAAATACTAAAATTTGAAACAGCAGAGTGTTATGCTTGGCGGGTAAGTGACAATTTCTTAGAACACTCTTAAGCTCCTAGGACTATTCTGATATTGATTTTATAGATGATAAGCATTAATAGATTTTGTTGCTGGTCACAAATGACATCAGCTCAGAAAGTCAAAACCAAAAGAGCAACAAAAAATCGACTTAGTCTAACAAACGGTACTACTGACTGGCAACAAAATCTATCTCTCCTTTATAAACCACGTGCTACGGTAATATAGGAATTGCTTGTTAGGTAACGGCTAAATTTTGAATATTATTAATTTTTCTTACACGTTTTTCCAGCAACAAATTAGCAAAATATTTCTTCCTATTATTTGACTCATTTATCATTCATCGCCCTTAATTTAGTTATCTCTATATAAAATAGCAGTTACTTGTTTTTACTGTACCGGTTTGAGTTACAAAGTCACTTTTATCAACTAAATAGCAACTATTAAGATATATTTCCTGTGGTATTCAATCTTCTTTAGTTTCTACTAATTTTTCACTGCTAGCTTGACCTTGATTTTATCTGTGGTTACAAAATAATGAAAAACTATATAGTGAATATATTCTTCTTCTGCTTCATCAGCCATGAAATTCCACTGCTGGATAAAGGCCACTCCTGTTCTAAAGAGGATTTGTCTACATTTTTATTCTTGGCAGATGGATTAAAGAACGCAATACCAGATACATTCTGGATGTTTTATGCCTGACGTAAACGAAATGCTTGCACCGCCATCAATGCCATGAGATCCTCTTACGACACCCACGGGACGAAATGGGATGAATTTCTTACGCCACCACCAACACAGCAGTTGATGATTATTCATGAAACGATTTTATACGTAGTATAGCCATGCTGCAGTTATATTGGTAGTATAGTTGTAGCACGAATGGGTTCAATCGGGGAAGTACCACGTTCTCACAGAATGCCAGCATAAAATAGTAGCTAAATGATGCTGTGTTTCGTATGGTGAGTATAGAGAACCGGTGATCTTTTTTGCTTGAAACGAGGCATTCCATCTCAGTTCTCACGGGTAGCAACGCATTTGCATTTTGATTCGTAATCGAGGATAGATGTGGATCTCTATGGGTCGCAGCAACCACTTACCATCAGATAGACTGCGTGCTCGTTTGTCAACCTATCGTATAAAAAAAATTTTACTATTCTAGTGCATATTATTACGTATTGTTTAATACATGGTAGAGCCATGCTCTAGATATTTCATGGCTGGGGCACGAATGGATCAGCTCGACCAGAAGGAGCACGCTCTCACAAAATACCATCGTAAATTAGCAGCTTATGTTGCTATGTTTTGTATAGTGAGTGTAGAGAACCGCAGACTATTTTTAAATAGAAACGAGGCATTTCATCTTAGTCCTCATGGGTAGAAAAATCTAAGACCGCGTGGGCCACATCCACTAAATTAATTACCTTCAGGTGGACTGTATTTGTTTGTCACTCTTATTCTATTAAATAAAACATAAAAAATATTGGCCAAGGATTACGATATGTATCAAGCGCCTCGTAGGTGGAAGACGCTATTCGTAAACAGGCTGGTATAGGCGAGCATATTAGCATACATTATAGAAATAGAGTTAATTCGTCTTACGATATTATGTCTCGTGCCACCCGTAAAAGTTTAATATGTACTATGGTTAGTCATCATCATCATCATCATCATTACAGCCCTTCACAAGTCCACTGCTGAACATAGGCCTCCCCCAAGTAATGCCACAAAGCACGATCCTGAGCCACCGGCATCCATCGACTTCCTGCATGTCTTACCAGGTCGTCACTCCATCTAGTGGGGGGTCACCCTACACTACGCCTACCGGTACGAGGCTACCAATCGAGAACCATTCTTCCCAATCGGTTATCGGTTCTTCGAGCTATATGGCCGGCCCATTGCCACTTCAGCTTACTAATCCGTTGGGCTATGTCGGTCACTCTGGTTTTACTGCGGATATCCTCATTTCTGAGTCTATCACGCAGTGAAACTCCGAGCATAGCCCTCTCCATAGCTCGCTGGGCGACCTTGAACGTCCTCATACGGCCAGCGGTGAAGGACCACGTCTCAGATCCGTAAGTCATCACTGGCAACACGCACTGGTTAGTCATACTTGTGAAATGAAGCTCAGATTTCTTCACTTTAAAAAATTTACAACGTTATCTAATTTTCCAGAGTCATGAATTATCATTTACTCTACCAGATGTCAGATGATGATCATCTTACAATGCCACTCAGTTTCTCAGCAAAATTAGTGTCACTCTCACTATTCGTGGCTTGTTGATATAATAAATAATTATACATTAATACAAAACCAATAAAATGAACTGATTATTACGCTATTGACGAAGTTGATTTTAATGATGATTTGAGGCATTAGATTGAAGCTCTAACTTTTTTTAGTTTATATATATTAATGAAAAAAGTTTAATACTTTTATTAAAAGAATTTCTTTCGTGAAAAAATTAGACAATGTTTAAGCGACGTCAGTAAACACACGATCTTCCACCTCTTACTCTTTAAAGCTGTTAAGTCTATAGGAAGAGCCGAAATCCAGACACGAATCCCAATAACGAATTGTATACAAACTGTAACAGAAAAATTATTCACAGTAATTAATAAAACGTTTTAAGTTACCCCCCGCTAAAAATCCAATACTTAATTGGTGCACGCACCAGAGATATGGATACGCGATTCGAAATTGGCAGAAGCGGTAACTGTAATTAAGGATCACTTCAAAGCGTGCCGCTCCCTCGTTAACGTGTGCTTGTTATTATTTAATCCGACATAAACATGTTATATTTACTACATGTCGAGCGGTAAAGACCGCGTGACTTTCGTCGTCCGAGTACCCAAAGTAGTAACAGTTAAGTTAAAAAAAAAATTAGTCACGGCTACTACAATTTGTATAATGTTCCACGACTGGGCACAGGCTACTCTCATTTCTGAGTGGATTATCTGTCATACTACTCCAGTAATAAAGAAAGAAAGAAGAAAAGAAAGAAATATTTATTTGACCAATATGTATTGGCAATCTTTACATGTTCTTGAAATATTTTATTCGTCCGACGTATAGGTGTCAGTCCGATGTTTTTCTTCACCACTAAAAATGTGGTAAGTAAGCACTTAAAACTGCATTTAACAATTGTAATGGCGACGGTAATGACGTGTAACGAGCCGTGGTAGCTCAGGGGCTAAGCGCTCGCTGTAAATTTCACATTACGCGAGCAACCCGGGTTCGATCCCCGCCGACGCCAATGAAATTTTTAGTTGCAATTTTAAGTGCTGATTTACCACGTGCTCGCCGGTGAAGGAAAACGTTATGTGGGAACCTGCATGACTGAGAAATAAAAAAAAATATTTTGAAGACATGTGAAGTTCGCCAACATGCATTAGTGCAGCGCGGCGGACATTTCCTTGCCCTAAAACTCTCTCAGAAATGAGAGGAGGCCTGTGCCCAGCTGTGGGAAATATAAGACCCTGGAAGGAAAAGGGCCGGGCAAGGTGTTCCCGGGGGAGCGGCCAACGCTCACCTTGTAAAGACCCTTGTAAAGCTAGATGGCTTGCTGGATGTCAAGACTGCAGATGATATCTGCTTGGGAGCGAATGGGTGGGGTACTATAGATGATGATGAAGCTTAAAGTTGAAGTTACTGAAGGCTGTTTTTAGTTGCGTGTTCAGATCACGTCGGGGTCACCACTCTGGCCGTGGAAGGAAAAGGGGAGATCTCACGCCAGGCAAGGTGTTATAACCGGGGGAGCAGCTAACGCTCCGTGTGATAGTTTTTTTTGCGCCCGAAGCAAACAAGGGCAACCCTTGTGTAACGGGGGGAGGGAGGTGATGAATGCTCATAGCATACCACGCAGCCGGCTGCGTGGTTATGTGGAGACTTTTACCCACTAAACACCACCTTTTGGGATTGGCTTAACAATCTAACGAGAGATCTTTAACAGCCGTAAACTGGACGACGACCCTCCTTGGGTAAGAGAAGGGCGCAAGTGTGATAGTTTTTTTTAAGCTATTGCATAGCTTCTATCGCGGGCCTTGAGCGCGGGGACCGAATCCAGAAATTCCGTAACGAAAAAACCTCACGCTCCCCACTCCGACGGGCACGGAGGTGTGGCGTTGAAAGCCGTGCATCGTCTAACGTCGTTTCAGTTCGGCAGACTTCGGCACTCGGCAGACTTCGGCACGGTGTTAGTGTGCGTGCGACTAGACGTATGCGTGTACACTAGCTGCTCACTCAATGATAAAAATTCCTGAATAACCTACATGTATTGTAAGATATTAAAAATATTTTAAGCAATATTAACTTCTCATTTATTCAATAAGAGAAAAAAAATTGTTTTCTTATCACTTCTTACACGTTTTTCCAGCAACAAATTAGCAAAATATTTCTTCCTATTATTTGACTCATTTATCATTCATCGCCCTTAATTTAGTTATCTCTATATAAAATAGCAGTTACTTGTTTTTACTGAACCGGTTTGAGTTACAAAGTCACTTTTATCAACTAAATAGCAACTATTAAAATATATTTCCTGTGGTATTCAATCTTCTTTAGTTTCTACTAATTTTTCACTGCTAGCTTGACCTTGATTTTATCTGTGGTTACAAAATAATGAAAAACTATATAGTGAATATATTCTTCTTCTGCTTCATCAGCCATGAAATTCCACTGCTGTTCTAAAGAGGATTTGTCTACATTTTTATTCTTGACAGGTGGATTAAAGAACGCAATACCAGAAACATTCTGGATGTTTTATGCCTGACGTAAACGAAATGCTTGCACCGCCATCAATGCCATGAGATCTTCTTACGACACCCACGGGACGAAATGGGATGAATTTCTTACGCCACCACCACACAGCAGTGAATGATTATTCATGAAACGATTTTATACGTAGTAGAGCCATGCTGCAGTTATATTGGTAGTATAGTTGTAGCACGAATGGGTTCAATCGGGGAAGTACCACGTTCTCACAGAATACCAGCATAAAATAGTAGCTAAATGATGCTGTGTTTCGTATGGTGAGTATAGAGAACCGGTGATCTTTTTTGCTTGAAACGAGGCATTCCATCTCAGTCCTCACGGGTAGCAACGCATTTGCATTTTGATTCGTAATCGAGGATAGATGTGGATCTCTATGGGTCGCAGCAACCACTTACCATCTGGTGGACTGTGTGCTCGTTTGTCAACCTATCGTATTAAAAAAAAATTACTATTCTGCGTGCATATTATTACGTATTGTTTAATACATGGTAGAGCCATGCTCTAGATATTTCATGGCTGGGGCACGAATGGATCAGCTCGACCAGAAGGAGCACGCTCTCACAAAATACCATCGTAAATTAGCAGCTTATGTTGCTATGTTTTGTATAGTGAGTGTAGAGAACCGCAGACTATTTTTAAATAGAAACGAGGCATTTCATCTTAGTCCTCATGGGTGGCGATGTTAATTTTAAATCTAAGACCCATGCTGTGGGCCACACAATATCCACTAAATTAATTACCTTCAGGTGCACTGTATTTGTTTGTCACTCTTATTCTATTAAATAAAACATAAAAAATATTGGCCAAGGATTACGATATGTATCAAGCGCCTCGTAGGTGGAAGACGCTATTCGTAAACAGGCTGGTATAAGCGAGCATATTAGCATACATTATAGAAATAGAGTTAATTCGTCTTACGATATTATGTCTCGTGCCACCCGTAAAAGTTTAATATGTACTATGGTTAGTCATCATCATCATCATCATCACAGCCCTTCACAAGTCCACTGCTGAACATAGGCCTCCCCCAAGTAATGCCACAAAGCACGATCCTGAGCCACCGGCATCCATCGACTTCCTGCATGTCTTACCAGGTCGTCACTCCATCTAGTGGGGGTCGCCCTACACTACGCCTACCGGTACGAGGCTGCCACTCGAGAACCTTTCTTCCCCATCGGTTATCGGTTCTTCGAGCTATATGGCCGGCCCATTGCCACTTCAGCTTACTAATCCGTTGGGCTGTGTCGGTCCCTCTGGTTTTACTGCGGATATCCTCATTTCTGAGTCTATCACGCAGTGAAACTCCGAGCATAGCCCTCTCCATAGCTCGCTGAACGACCTTGAGCGTCCTCATACGGCCAGCGGTGAAGGACCACGTCTCAGATCCGTAAGTCATCACTGGCAACACGCACTGGTTAGTCATACTTGTGAAATGAAGCTCAGATTTCTTCACTTTAAAAAATTTACAACGTTATCTAATTTTCCAGAGTCATGAATTATCATTTACTCTACCAGATGTCAGATGATGATCATCTTACAATGCCACTCAGTTTCTCAGCAAAATTAGTGTCACTCTCACTATTCGTGGCTTGTTGATATAATAAATAATTATACATTAATACAAAACCAATAAAATGAACTGATTATTACGCTATTGACGAAGTTAATTTTAATGATGATTTGAGGCATTAGATTGAAGCTCTAACTTTTTTTAGTTTATATATATTAATGAAAAAAGTTTAATACTTTTATTAAAAGAATTTATTTTGTGAAAAAATTAGACAATGTTTAAGCGACGTCAGTAAACACACGATCTTCCACCTCTTACTTTTTAAAGCTGTTAAGTCTATAGGAAGAGCCGAAATCCAGACACGAATCCCAATAACGAATTGTATACAAAATGTAACAGAAAAATTATTCACAGTAATTATTAAAACGTTTTAAGTTACCCCCCGCTAAAAATCCAATACTTAATTGGTGCACGCACCAGAGATATGGATACGCGATTCGAAATTGGCAGAAGCGGTAACTGTAATTAAGGATCACTTCAAAGCGTGCCGCTCCCTCGTTAACGTGTGCTTGTTATTATTTAATCCGACATAAACATGTTATATTTACTACATGTCGAGCGGTAAAGACCGCGTGACTTTCGTCGTCCGAGTACCCAAAGTAGTAACAGTTAAGTTAAAAAAAAAATTAGTCACGGCTACTAAAATTTCTATAATGTTCCACGACTGGGCACAGGTTACTCTCATTTCTGAGTGGATTATCTGTCATACTACTCCAATAATAAAGAAAGAAAGAAGGAAAGAGAGAAATATTTATTTGACCAATATGTATTGGCAATCTTTACACGTTCTTGAAATATTTTATTCGTCCGACGTATAGGTGTCAGTCCGAGTTTTTCTTCACCACTAAACATGTGGTAAGTAAGCACTGAAAACTGCATTTAACAATTGTAATGGCGATGGTAATGACGTGTAATGAGCCGTGGTAGCTCAGGGGCTAAGCGCTCGCTGTAAATTTCACATTACGCGAGCAACCCGGGTTCGATCCCCGCCGACGCCAATGAAATTTTTAGTTGCAATTTTAAGTGCTGATTTACCACGTGCTCGCCGGTGAAGGAAAACGTTATGTGGGAACCTGCATGACTGAGAAATAAAAAAAAATATTTTGAAGACATGTGAAGTTCGCCAACATGCATTAGTGCAGCGCGGCGGACATTTCCTTGCCCTAAAACTCTCTCAGAAATGAGAGGAGGCCTGTGCCCAGCTGTGGAAAATATTAGACCCTGGAAGGAAAAGGGCCGGGTAAGGTGTTCCCGGGGAGCGGCCAACGCTCACCTTGTAAAGACCCTTGTAAAACTAGATGGCTTGCTGGATGTCAAGACTGCAGATGATATCTGCTTGGGAGCGAATGGGTGGGGTACTATATGATGATGATGAAGCTTAAAGTTGAAGTTACTGAAGGCTGTTTTTAGTTGCGTATTCAGATCACGTCGAGTTCACCACTCTGGCCGTGGAAGGAAAAGGGGGATCTCACGCCGGGCAAGGTGTTATAACCGGGGAGCAGCTAACGCTCCGTGTGATAGTTTTTTTGCGCCCGAAGCAAACAAGGGCAACCCTTGTGTAACGGGGGAGGGAGGTGATGAATGCTCATAGCATACCACGCAGCCGGCTGCGTGGTTATGTGGAGACTTTTACCCACTAAACACCACCTTTTGGGATTGGCTTAACAATCTAACGAGAGATCTTTAACAGCCGTAAACGGACGCGACCCTCCTTGGGTAAGAGAAGGGCGCAAGTGTGATAGTTTTTTTTAAGCTATTGCATAGCTTCTATCGCGGGCCTTGAGCGCGGGGACCGAATCCAGAAATTCCGTAACGAAAAAACCTCACGCTCCCCACTCCGACGGGCACGGAGGTGTGGCGTTGAAAGCCGTGCATCGTCTAACGTCGTTTCAGTTCGGCAGACTTCGGCACTCGGCAGACTTCGGCACGGTGTTAGTGTGCGTGCGACTAGACGTATGCGTGTACACTAGCTGCTCACTCAATGATAAAAATTCCTGAATAACCTACATGTATTGTAAGATATTAAAAATATTTTAAGCAATATTAACTTCTCATTTATTCAATAAGAGAAAAAAAATTGTTTTCTTATCGGTCACCACGCTCAAAAAGTGTATCTTGATTTAATATCAAAGACTTAACTGCATAAATAAAATAAATAAATAATTATAATTGCATAAGTTGATAAAAAATGGTATGCAATAGCTTTACCGTGGCAGTCACTGAGTGCCACAAGTATTTTTTTTTGCGCCCGAAGCAAATATGGGCAACCCTCCGGAAAGCGGGGGAGGGAGGCGGTGAATGCTCATAGCATACCACGCAGCCGGCTGCGTGGTTATGTGGAGACTTTTACCCACTAAACACCGCCTTTTAGGAATTGGCTTAACGATCTGACTAGAGATCTCTAAGCCGTATACGAACGCGACCCTCCTTGGCAGAAAGGAGGGCGCAAAATGTGTGATAGTTCGGAGCTATTCTATATATACTGTTTTACTTCAGAAGTTTGATAGCGCGATTTAGGCTCGACATGTCTTCGCTTGCGGCGCGATGACAGTGCCGCCACACATATAATATAGACTTTAACTTTTAATGCCGACGAAGATCCAACTTAGTGAATCAATATATATATATATATATATATATATATATATATATATATATATATATATTTATTTATTTATTTATTTAACAATTCATGTACACACGAAGTATTTTACAATGAAAAATAAAAAGAAATTTTGTACAAAGGCTCTGCTTATTTCATAATGAAATTTCTTCCAGCAGGCCTGATACTGGACAGATTCAAAGAGAAGCAGATTTAGTGTGCACCCTCATAATAAATTTTATAATAAACTTAATATAACATAAAGATAATAAAAACATATACATACAAACATGCATATACCTAAATACTATGCTATATACATATATAAAATAAAATACAAGTAGATACACATATATTTACAAGTCATACATTGGATCATTGGGACGACAAAGAAAGATAGTGCTCTTTAACTCGCCTTTTAAACACTGAAACTGTTTGAGCCTCACGAATTGCAGTAGGAAGAGAATTCCATAACCTAACTGCATGTACTGTAAAAGAATGAGAATAGTACTTAGTTCTGAAGGAAGGGAAATTTAGGAGGGTTTTTAAATGTGATCTGCAAACTGCATCGGGAGAACGAGCAAAGCGGAATCGATCACGTAGATATGGTGGTGATGTTGGATCGTAGAGTATTTTAAAAAGGAGGCATAGGATTCGGGTATTCCTGCGAAGTCGGATTGGGAGCCACTTGAGCTGTTTGCGATAGGAAGAGACGTGGTCATACTTTTTTAGCCCAAAAATGTAACGGATACATAAGTTTTGCAAGCGCTCAAGCTTGTTTAATTGCTCCTCAGTCGCATCCAAATAACAGACATCGGCATAATCAAGAATCGGAAAAATAAGTGTTTGGACAAGAGAAATCTTCGTTGATAAAGGCAAAAAACTTTGAAGACATTTTAAAGAATGTAAAGTATAATTGATTTTCCGGCTAACTTCTGTGATATGTGCATTCCATGTCAATTTGCAATCCATTATGATGCCCAGATTCTTAACAGTTTCTGAAATGCTTAGTGGAGTGCCATTAATTTGGAGTGCTGGGAGTGAAGTAAAATCGAGTAGGTTACGAGTAAACCTGGTGCCTATAATAATTGCTTGTGATTTTTTGGGATTTATAACAATTCCATATGATCTGGACCACTCATGGATTTTATTAAGATCTTTATTTATTTCAAATATTGCTGAATTTGCTTCAGTCACTAGAAAATGACGATACAGCTGTAAATCGTCTGCGTAGAGATGAAAGTTGAAAGATATCACCTTAGTGATGCAGTTAATAAAGACAGAAAAGAGTAAAGGAGAAAGGACGCCACCTTGAGGAACACCCGTAGCTAGGTTGCACCACTTAGATAAAGTTTCATTTGAACGAATACACTGAGAACGACCACGGAGGTAGGAATCAAACCATTGAATAGTTGAAGGAGACACATTAATAGAATGAAGAATGCTAAGAAGTATATCGAAATCAATAGAATTGAAGGCACTACTAAAATCCAGCAGTACGAGTACCGTTAAGTAATTTTGGTCTATACCGCACCGGATATCATCTGTTACCTTGAGGAGAGCAGTAGTTGTACTGTGGCCAGGCCTAAAACCAGATTGAAAAGTACTTAAGATATTGTTACGGTTAAGAAACTTAGCTAATTGTGTGTGGACAATATGTTCAAGCACTTTTGAAAGAAATGGTAGAATAGAAATAGGCCGATAATGAGTTGTAGATGAAGGATTTGAAACTTTGGGTATAGGGATAATATGAGCTAATTTCCATGACGACGGAAAGCAACAAGAAGATAAAGAGAAATTAAAGATATGAGTAAGAATAGGGATGACAAAGGGAAGAATCAATGTAATCATTTTAGAGCAGATGTTATCATTTCCAATAGCAGTAGATGATATTGCAAGCACGGATCGCTTGGTATCATCTTCAGTAATGGAAGTGAAATTAAACGAGGAATAATGAGGAATTGGGCATTTAGATATTTCGAGTAGAGTTCTGGCTTTAGTAAATGATGAGACTATGACAGGAGGGTTGGCAAAGTTTTCGTTGAGATTATCCAAGTCAATTTCACTTCCCACACTAGCAGAATATTTTCCGACACCGACAGATCTCAGAAAACTCCAGGCTTTTTGCAGTATCGCAATTTGTGAGGGTATCATGAAAATAGCGCCTTTTAGCATCTCTACACAAACGATTGCAGCGATTTCGTAGTATTTTAAAGCTGATTAAATTGCGTTCAAGGGGATATCGCTTATATCTTCTTTTGGCTCTATCTCTACGCGCCATCAGGTCTTTTATATCAGCTGTGATCCAGGGAGCAGGATTGTATCTTATTTTCACACGTTTTACTGGTGCATGGTGATTATATAGATCTAAGATTAGAGAATTGAAGTTAATCACCTTATCCTCAATATTAGAACAATCAATTACCGGTGTCCAGTCGATTAAACTAGCATCACCCTTCAACGTCTCCAAGTTAATGCCCTTATAACTTCTAAGATATCGAAAATGTGGCTTGCACTTAGGGGGGACGTACACGGTAAGATAGGTAGATGAGATCGTGATATGAGAATGAAGCGCATATTTGTCCGTGATTAGCAACACTATTTAAAGACGAAACGATAATCAGATCTAGAAGAGATGGTATACAATTGGGAAAGTGGTGGGTGGCAGATAGAGGCAAGATTTCTAGGTTATAAGAAGACACAAGAGATTGCAATTTATAAGTACGTAAATCATTTTTCAATAAACATGTGTTGAAATCCCCCATCAAGATTACATGGTTATATACAGGACAAAAAGTATTAAGAAGTATGTCTAATGTATCAAAGTAATTGATATTAAGGTTAGGACAATACAAGACTCCAAGGAATATTTTTTTATGATGAAGAGTGATTTCAAGGAACAAATGTTCCGCAGATTCCGAAGTAAGTTGATGGAGATACGCTAATAACCCTGTAAGAAATTTCTGAACGTAAATAGATAGCAACGCCTCCGCCACCTTTGCCTACCCTATCATTACGAATAAGAACGTAACCAGGTGTGTCAAATACTTTTATATATATATATAAAAGTATTTGACACCTGTAGTCAAACGACGGATTCAAGCTCACTAGAATCGTCATTATTCTGTAATGTCTACTGTTGAACACAAAATACCCCTCTGGAATATACTAGTGTACCTTTAGTATTTGCCACGTTCAGCAGGCTACTTGACTCAACGCTTAACGCTTAAATGCTAGTTCAAATAAATATTTATGAATCATATAAAAAAGATTTCCTTTTACGTTGTTCAGTAAGTTTTTGAATGAATAAGTTTGTAATATCTATTAACTGCATATATATGTACCTAGTATGTAACAAAAACGGTTTATTGTCGAAAAAGAAACATTTCTAAAATATAAAATTGATTGTGTACGAGCAGGTACGTATTTCAGTACAACTAGGACGTTGTTCTCCGCTGACGATAATATTCGTAATTTCACTCGTAAGACGTTATTTTTGCCCTTCGTCGAGTTTTTCGAGTCGTGTTTTTTATCATTACATGACACTCGACATTATTTATCGAGACTAGTGTGTATAGAAGAATAGAATATTTTAGAATTAACAGCTACTATAACTTCTCAAACTGGAAATTTATGTAGTTTGAAATAGTTACGTCCCAAATGTAATTATCGATACTCTTTCCGACCTCAATTATCCAGATACCGTTCGGCTGTCGAAACAATTATCACACAACGATAAATTACAATGAAATTGTCAACAGATCCACCAAATTGCTAACTACCGACATCTGCCGCCGTTTGATTTGACAGCTCCCAAAGGGTTTTGGCGCGCTTTTTGCATTTGTCAAGCGGCCATCTTTATGTCTGTGGGCAGCATTTGCGATTTTCCGCGCCATTGATTGCAGTTTGGTTAAATTAACCATGAACAGTTCGTTTATTTTACTGCTGGATAAGCAGACCATCTTTTTGTTTTGTGTATAACGATATTAACTGTTCCCGCCTGAGTTTCTTTTTCTTACTCTTACAGTCTATAAAAACTCCCCTGCTGAATATAGGCCTCCCCATAGATTGTCTCATAGAGGAATATCTGCCATCATTGCCATTCTTAGCAGGCAGGTTGACAAGGTAGATAGCGGTATACCATGTTATATATATATATATATATATATATATATATATATATATATATATATATATTATATGTTTTTTATAGTAGAGGGGGCAAACGAGCATACCGCTCACCTGATGTTAGGTGACTACCGCCGCCCATGATCAACCGCAACAGCAGGGGAATTGCAGGTGCGTTGCCGGCCCTTTAGAAAGGAGTAAGCTCTTTTCTTGAAGGTCCCTAGGTCGTATCGGTCTGGAAAAATCGCCGGTGGGAAACTATTCCACAGCGAGGTCGTACGCGGAAGGAAATTCTTTGTGAAACGTACAGTGGTGGACCGCCAAGCATCCAGATGGTGTGGATGGTCTCGGGACGTTTACCGCGTAGTGCGTTCACGAAATTTGGCGGCTGGGATTAATCCCGATATTTATATGCCCGATATTGCTATATAATGTGTAGAAATTTGTAAACTAATTGCGACATGTCTGCCCTGGAGATCACCAAACTGAGTATTTAGTAGTAGAAAGCTAGATTATTTTTAAATGTTAATTCTAAAATGTTCAGTAAAGTACAAAAATATTCTTTAGAGCAATAAAGTATTTTTAAACGGAAAACAGATGCATTCAAGATACAAGACTGTTTCCACATTAGAGCGTTTTCCTCCAAAGGCGAAAAGAACAAATATGTTTCCGCAATGGCCAATCGATGCCTATATCTGTTGAGACTAAAGCAACAATGGCGAAATTTAAACAAATACCAATCCCATGCGGCGCGCCGCTACCGATGCGTTAAATATGAGAGCACTCCACAAAAGAGCTAATAACTCGTATGAAGTACCCTTAACGCTCCCTCGGATTAGTCAGCAAAGGATAAGCGTAGAGCGGGTGGGAAATAATTCGCGTGTTGTAAATTTTTAATTTCATTTACCCAGTAGGCTGAAGTGACTATGAGCCGACCATAATATTTTGGTTACTCTGGTCCTACTGCGAATATCATCATTTCTAAATTTATCACGCAGAGATACCCCGAGCATAGCCCTCTCCATAGCTCGCTGAGCGACTTTGAGCTTCCTCATAAGGCCAGCAGTGAAGGACCACGTCTCAGTTCCATAAGTCATCACTGACAACAGAAATTTGTCATATGATTGATGAATGCGAAGTTGTCCTTAGTTATCATATTACTGTTCTTTTTAAAATTAAAGTTCATTGTTATGAATGGAATTTACGCAAACCTTGAGCCTTGTCGGTTAATCAGCAGATTGCAGTTGATATGAAGTTGACATTTGAGAAAAATGCAATATATTTCCATTTGCATGATATCCATGTTACCCTAACTAATATAAATATTGTGCGGAAAGGGAATGTATAGCAGCATCAAAGTTACGATATGTCTAGTCCTATAAAAGTCAATTCGCTTGCTAAGCGTGACGATAAAATCAAATCCTCACTACAAAGGAAGATGCCCACGCCCAATAGTGGACTTTTACGGTCAGATGCAGATAATAAAGAAGCAGATGAATATGTAATATGATAATATGAAATATGTAAAATGATAGTGTTTGAAATGTAGTGCATTGGGGTAGTACAGGACGGATTTTCGACTAGTTAAAAGCGTCTGGGAAAAACTCCATTTTCTCGACATCCATGTAAGTATGTTAGATTTCTGAAACATGGCGCAAATCGTTAATGGTTAAACGTAGTTTAGCTATGAGAAGCTTTTACTTTTGTAAACTCAACGATTTCTGCATAAAACGTGTGCGAAGACAAGACCGGACGTCGCTAAAAATCGCAAATAAAAGTGATAGGGAAAGACTGGATGGACTATATATATATATATATATATTGTATTTCAATGGAGAAGGTTAATATTCATAAACTAAAAAAAAAATCGAAAAAATATTTAGAACAAAAAAATTTAGAATTTTTATTTTATTTGTCTTTTTTAATCAAGAGCGACAATTTATAAATTAAATTGCATGTGCTAAAATAAAAAAACGTTACTGAACACAACCTATGATATTAACTAGGAGAACAACTTTTGCGAGGTTTAGCTTTATAATATATATTATAACCCTTTTTATGAGGTTATAGGCGACATCTGTGGATTTTAGGTCTGGCTCATCTCCATTGTCTAAAACTACGATATTTTCTAGGATTTCCAAAAATCGTTATCAAACTGGAGTAAAAATAAATGAAACGCTATAATCTTACAACTTAAACAGAAGTCAAAGAGCGATGGCTATGAAAAATATTATTTATCTATGGTAGCATCGGTAATTCCTTTGTTGGAGGGCAAAGCGAAGTAAAGGCTATTGTTTAGTATAGACAAGGCACTTTTTTGTAGCGGCGTCTGCCATTTTTTTCGGATGTTTGTTAAATACCGCCTTGGCGGGAGTAAGTGACTGCATTGTAAAGGGTACTTGGACGAGTTATGAGCAAATTTGATAAATTATCCAAATTTTTCATCTAAATTAAATGTCTATTAATAGCGCAATGATGCTGGCTGATTTGACCATTTTCCGCTTCGATCTCCAAATATTACCAGACACTACAACTGTCAAGTTGATGTTATTTTTTTTTCTTTTGCATTTAATATGGTTTCATTATCGAAATATTACAATATTTTTTTATATTATTCTAAGCCAGCGCTAAGTGTTGATGTAGTCTATGATGAAGCGCACTGACTTAACAAGAATATAATATAATCGGATGGAAATACAGATGCTGGCAACTTATTCCACTCCTTAGCTGTACGCGTGATGAACGATGTAGCAAGCCGTTTGGTTCGAATGCGTGGTAAGTCGACAACGAAAGGGTGGAGACAACGAAGTGGTGGCCAAACATCTGGTTGTCCAATGGTGGAAAAAGAGGAAGGAATTAAATTATGCAATTTCTGTGCACACTCTTCGAAATGCATCCTGTAGAAAACCGAAAGGCTGGCTACTTTGCACCTGTGTTCGAAGCTGGTAAGATTGGTTTTAAGTTTTAACCAAATTCGGGTCACCAATAAGGGTCTTCCCTTAGCACGCCTTTCCATTGAAAGAGAATCAAAAAACTTTCTATTCAATATAGATATATTACAGAAATGATACTTATTGAAAGTCACTTCTTTAATTTATCACTGGTTCGGTAAAAAACCTCTGTCCTAGGAAGAACTAGCAAGAAACTCAAAGGGATTATTTTTTTTAAATAACAAAACAGCTTACAATCTTGTAAGTTACAATCAACAACACAAAACAAATTAGAAATAGCTCGGTAGCTATCACCCTTCATGGGAAGGGTGTTATTATTATATATAAATTACTTTACATTATAATAACCCTTTTTATACAAACTTAGTTTAATAATTTTTGAACCTTGTGCAGGTAAAATTATGTTTCAATTGAGTCATTTGTCAGAGTTCATTGAATCCAAAGCGCCATTTTGTAGCACCAGCCCGTTAATGACAGCAATACTTCATGCAGGACCGGACTTGCGCTTTATACTAAGTAAGCAGCTGTCCCGACGTATCGCCGCTCCTTTGCAAGGACTTCTAGCTTCCTTGCATCTAGTTTGGCCTTGGACTCAATGAACCGTCTGAAGTTCAGATTTGAGGATATCTCAACCCGGTGTATTCCAGTGATACATTTTGGAAAGAAAGAGCCAAGATGAGGAGGCTCCTTTTTACAGTGAAGAGACACGCTTGCGTTTTGGAGATGTTTAATTTTACATGATTGGCATCTCCCCATTCGAAGACTGCCTATATTTGTTGGTTCCGTTTGGTCATTTCATTTTTATTGTTCAGGCCCTGCCTAGTTAAAAGTCGGAGGATTTAATATAATCTTAGGTGTTAAGTATAAAAAGAGAGAGAAAAGTAGGAGAGAACTTAGACTAGTTTCATATATTTTTATGGTTCTTAGAGGTAGGATTATTAACAAGAATATGTTGAAGAAGATTAATATTTGTGTTTCGGCTAGGTATATATGGCGGCGATGTCGCACTAACTTACTGCGGGAGGCACCCCTGACGCGAGCGTTTCGAACATTAAACCTGATCGACAGAGAAACAGATTTATTCTTTTGTACTCTGAACGAATTCACAAAACTTGCGTTATGGATAATTAGCTATAAGTTAATATAGTAATATGGGTAATATAGGATTGTAAATAGTGCTTTATCTATCGCATTGGGTAGAAACCTGTAATGTTAGATATAAGTTGGATGTAAATAAATAAATATATAAAAAAATAAGTAAGTATATAGAAAAACTGTCTATAAACGTCTTTGTCAGATTTAATTTTATTTAACAAAAATAAAAACCTGATGTCTTTATAGTTCCTTAAATGTAAAAGATTAATGCGGAGGCAATCACTTGTACTAACCAACCTGTAACTGATGATCAATAGGGTATTTTACACCATGTAAAAAAAATATACATTTATGATAGGTTTTGTAAAACACACAACACCAGGGCAGAGTGAATTGTGATAATACATATTTATGTTTATCTATTTTTACAATCATTTGCAATCATTCTCGACTCACTAGATATCTAAGAAACTTAATCTACGACAAAATTTGACTTGTAATAACTATCACTTCATGATCTTTTATTTTCTATAAACGACAGTTAAATATAAGTCATACTTACATCAATATGATTTTTACAGAAATATAGTCCAGTTTTTGTAGGCAATGTATTCGGGTATCTTCTTGCCAGTTTTTACCAAGTATTTCTCTTATTTAAATCAGTCGGCACTTGAATCCATAACTTCTCGGGCGTACTTATGCTCGAAGTTTTGCATTCAAGAACAACACACCAATGATATAGATGACAACTCATTATTAAACATACAAAAATATCTTATTCCTTTGAAAAATCGGCAAAATCAGTGACGTCACTAGCTTAACCCTTTCACAGCGAATCACGAGTACCGCTCGGCATTCGTATCAAGCGGCGCCTTAAAATGCTCCGCTGTGAAAGGGTTAATAGCATGGCGGGTAGGTTTTCGTGCGACATTTTAAAACGATACGTTGTGGCACTATTCGGTTTTTAAAAAAATATATAAAATTATAGTGGTTCATTATCACTCTAGAATTCATTTATTCGAAAAAAGGTGAAATACAATGTAAGAAATTACATTGTTACAGAGTCGAATATGGAATATTCTCTTCTATGAAGCAATCCATGGGTACAGACTCACAATATTTTCTTTAAAGAAAACATGAAGAAAATTGTTTTTTTAAGAAAATTTTCTAGAAAGTTCTTTCTTGTATAGGAGACCGTAAACTTTTCTACTTAATATGTAAAAATATTACCAGAGTGACCGACATAGCCCAACGGATTAGTAAGCTGAAGTAGCAAGGGGGCATAAGTAACCGATAAACGATGGGGAAGAAAGGTTCTCGAGTGGCGTACCGGTAGGCGTAGTGTAGGGCGACCCCCCACTAGATGGAGTGACGACCTGGTAAGATATGCAGGAAGTCGATACCGGACCGTGCTTTGTGGCATTACTTGGGGGAGGCCTATGTTCAGCAGTGGACTTGTGAAGGGCTGTAATGATGATGATGATGTAAAAATAATTAGCTAAAATACGCGATATAAAATAAAATGATGTGTCCTAGTTTGAAAAGCATCTCCCGCCCTTCCTAAATTGCGTGCACTATCCCCGTCACCACTACTCCTAAAACCACCACACTAGGTGGGTCACACCACCGTCGATAATACGACACGTGTTTCGCCTCTACACGAGGTATGCTCAGGTGAAATAGACTCTGTTGTTGCTGATCTCTTAGATTTTGTGGCTATTTAATTATTTATAATTTAACACCATAATGGAGGACCAGGAAAAACGAGTACTCAGAAGCACTAGCCTTCCCGACCCCAGCGGCGGATCTGGTCTATGGCTCCGCCGCCAAAAAAAGAAGTACAGTTACGTTGTCACCTCTGAGATATGGAATTCCTCACAGCATGTAATTATACTGGCTGTCTTTACCCTTCAGACCGAAATATACAACATTATATTTCGGTTCGGTGGTAGGTATAGATATTGTTGACTGCTTAGTGGTATAGATAGTTTGACTCCTATTAGCAGGTAAGGAATATTGATAATGATAATGATAATTTATTTAAAACCTCTTTTGAGTAAATAGATACCTAGCTGTAGTAGAGGGTCCCGCTTTTCCTTATTAAAATTATATTACTACTTTAAATTGGAATTAAATAAATAAAAAACATGAATAAATAAATAAACTAAACAATTCAAACTGCAATTAAGGTATAATGTGTGTGTATGGATGAGCGTGAGAAGTCTGTATGAGTGTGAAAATTGATAAGGCGGTATTTTGGAGAAGGGATTCAATTTCTTCATAGGAAAGTTTTCTTAACCAGTCTGTTACGGTCTTTTTTACAGTCATGGTAATTCATGGAGTAAATATGGATTTTTTTGCTTTATTTTATTATATAAGTAAATTAAACGTCTAGTATACTGTCTTGATGCAAACTTAGTCTTAAATGAATCTTCGTAGCATATTGTATATTTTCTACGTCTGGTGATTGACGACGAATGGTAATTTGGAGCACTATTAAGTTGTAAAACTGTTGCTAAAATATATAGTTTTCTTACCGAAAGTAAATTACTCAACTCATAAAGTTTAGTTGTAGAGAATCTATAGGGTTTTAAGAAAAAAAGATTTCAAAATCCACGAAACAGTACATTTAATTACTTTTATTCACCAGAACATTTCTAGAAAAGTTTTCGCGTGGAGAATATATATGAAGCATGAGCGAAACATAACCCTCTCTCAAAGCCTTAATAAAGTTACTTTGACGGTTTCGGTGGCCATCGATGTCGATTTTTTGCAACCCATTTGCAACGCGCCACTTTTTAATTCTTTTGACGCTGGGCACTGGCATTCGGATGTTTGTGCCACGTCTGATCTATCCACATTGAATGGACGCAAATTTGTTTTTATTTTATTTAAATCTACAAATTTAATCAAGAAAGACAAGGGCCGGAGAATTTTCATGCTTGGCGGTCGACACTTACCATCAGGTGAGCCGCACGCTCGTTTGCCGCCTCTTCTATAAAAAAAAAAATAAAAACTTTCACTGCTACTAAAATATAACGCAATAACCATGCCTTAAATTGCCAAAGCCAACTATATAAAAATATCTCAATGTGATCCGCTCCACTCTAGAAGTGTTATAACCGAGTTTTTTCTAACTATATCTTTCAGACAGAACTAACAGAATTAACTTTACTTAAGGCTTCCGTCTAGCTTTGCTTTTTTACTTTCACAGCTATTAGAGGGGGTGCTTATGCAAGAGGGAGACTCTTGCATAAATACGTTCGAGGTCAAAGGTGAAGGTTGCTCTACTTCATTAAATATATAACTTATTAATTTTTTTCCATAAATATTCCTTTTACTTTTGTCGTGGTGGTATAATTTTTTCCTTCTTATATTTCATAAATATCGTTTTTAGTAATGTTTATACGGGTTGTAGGCTTAAAAAGGGTATATACAACCAAAGGAAAATAAAAACTGCCTCTTCATATAAATTTCGCCTCTACCATCAGCCATTTTTTCTGATTTTCGAAATTTTTTGTATTAAATATGGTTCAGCTTTATGACTCCAGCTCCTCCCTTCATATCGGATGTATATGATTTTTTATACAATCTGTACATACAAAAAATAACGCTTGTATCTGTTTAAAAAAAAAAGAGAAATCGTATAGGGAAGTAGAAGCAAAAAAAATCATACAAAAAATAACTGAATACATATATACTTATTTATTTAGTTTGTTACATCATTAAAAGTAAGGAATTTTTTCGAGTGGTGTAATATTATGGAGGGGTTCAACTTTTTTGAGATTTTTTGTTTTTTATTTTCTATTGCTTCTATTATATACGGTGGGTCTTTTATCGGCAGAGAACATTCAAGGTGCGGTTAAATTAATTCTGTTAGCACACAACTGTGATAAAACTGTGTCAAACGGGGCAGCATTGTTGTTTCCCTAAACTGTTCACTCATCACTTCAACTCTTGCGTAACATTTCTTTTTACTGACACAAAGATTTTCTTCTTTTTTCTATCCATCTTTTTCCGTTTTCCTTTTTGTTAATAAATTGAAATTCATCAAATATAAAAGTCCAAGTCAATTAATCTAATACACTCGAGGATGGATGTAGATGTCTATGGGCCACAGCAACCACTTACCATCAGGTGAACTGTGTGCTCGTTTGTCACCCTTTTCCTATAAAAAAACTGTATTTTCTCTTAAAACTATTCTTGTTTGTTACGGCTCGTAATGGTGGTGGAAGATCATTCCAACATTTTGTGGCCATAAATTTGTGACTACCACGAAATGCTGATGTCCTATGTGTGCAGAAGAACTTTGTATACCTGATACAAAGTTCTTTTGCACACTTTCGTGTGCTATACTAATATAAATACTAATACACTAAAAAGTAGAACTAATATGACAATTAAATAAAAGTAATGACAATCTTTCATATGTGTAAGCTAAACAAAATAAAAATTTATTTTTATCTTACTAAATTTATCAAGTTTAAGATTTTGTTGGTTGAATGTCTCCCATACACAGGGCAAACTAAAAGATCAATTAGAACCCGCGTAAAAGAACATATAGCTGACCGTGAAGCATCAATGTTCCGGGAAGTCTACAGTTTGTGATCGTATCGTAGGCAGGCCCAACCATTACATCAGATTTGATAGACCACAAAGCCTTGCGAAAGTACATCGATTCCTACCAAGGATGATACGTGAGGCTATTGAAATTAAAAAAAAAAAAAACATCTTAATTTCAATAGAGAAGGAGGCTGGGTACTACCACCTGCTTGAGACCCTATAATCAATAAAATTAAAAATAAACCCGAGCATACCACTGCAAGACTTCAAGACACAGTTCTGCGTAGATCGGACCATAAATAATAGTTAAAAATCTGAAGGCACTCCGGGTTAATACTGACATCGGGACGTCAGTCACCTCAGTCCCCCGTGACCGGGAATTAAAAACTATATAAATTAAACGCGATAAAATCCGTAAAAGTAGTTTTAATCAAAGTTTAAGATTATTAAAAAAGTTCGTCAAATAGCATTTCAATAGTCATAATGTTTTTGGTGAGAGTCGCATTACCATTTTGCCATAAAATGTTGAGTAAGACCACTAAGACACTCATAAAATCAAGGTGAATCAACGAGATCTTCCAATACATAATCCGTCAAGTCCTTAAGTCTCAAGGTCACAAACAAACAGACAAACCTGTTCTTCATAGGATACTTCTTTATTGGTCCGAGACTACTTCTTTTGGGATAATTGAGTAAAAATCCATTCTTCTTTAATTCGATGATTGCGTAAAAAATTACCTGTATTTATCTTTCATATACTACATTTTGTATACAATAATAGAAATTCAGTCACTTAATGTACTTTAATCAATGATATACGATTTATTTTTCTCTAATTATTAAAAAAATAGTTTCCATATCATGTGAACCGACAAGCATGTGTGTAGTGTTGTGTTTTCTAAACACATACAAAGGATTGATATCGATAAATTTATATTTAGTAAAGTAAAAAATAATGATGACGCTACATCACGCTTATACTCGATTTTAAGACTCGTGACGCAGTAGCCAGGTACCAGGACTTCATAAAATTAAGAAATATGGATGCTAGGGAGATATATTTAGTGTCCACAGCTGGACATAGACCTCGTCAACAGATTGCCTTGTGGGAGAAATTGCCATAGTTGCCACGCTTGGCAGGCAGGTTGGCAACCGCTGTTTTTACTACTTGAGCTGTTATTTTACTATCAGGAAGATGATACTGACCATCTCCTTTTTCAGATTCCCTTTATCTCCTCTTACTATAACCCACGGGACTAGGTATATGGTAATAATATTGTATTGGATATTCTGACACCGCCACAGCACCGGGGCATGATACTTTTTATAGGATAGGGTGACAAACGAGCAAACAGTCCACCTGATGGTAAGTGGTTGCTGTGGCCCATAGACAGCTACATCTATCCTCGATTACGAATCGAAATGTAAATGCGTTGTCACCCGTGAGGACTAAGATGGAATGCCTCGTTTCCAGTAAAAAGGGTCTCCGGTTTTCTACACTCATCAAACAAAACACAGCAGTATTAAGCTACTATTTTACGCTGGTATTCTATGAGAGCGTGGTCCTTTCCCGGTCGAGCCGACACATTCGTACTACCACTATTATACTACTAATATAGCTGCAGCATGGCTCTACCACGTATAAAATGCTTATAAGTTGCTAAGTTATTTCATACATAAAATTACTTTTATGTAGTAGTATGAGTGGCAGAGTCGGCAAAAAATACCCTAGACGGAAGTATATCGGGCAAATTGACGATAGATTGAATATTGGACCACGCTAAAAGTACCCTTAACCAAGTGAAAGGACATGACGCAGTAGCCTAGCATTGAGTTGCGGCGCTGAGGGACATGGATTCGAATCCCAAAAGGATCAAGTATTTTTATGGCCTACAAATGATAGTTCCGGGTCTGAATGTTTATCTTTGTGCAATTTATATTGTAAACTGCTCTAATAATACAGGAGAAAACCATAGTACTGGAATAACGTATTTTACATAAAAAATAAGAGGCCTGTGAGGTGTATTAGTATCATACCAAATTGAAGTCTCTTATCTCTGCCTACCTCTCTGCATGAGAGGCGCGAGAACTTATTATTATCTTCTGCGTAATAATTATTACTTACTTCATAAAGATTCAAAAACTTCACTAGCATCGATACAACTGTTTTCCCAACACTAACATTGAGTTATTACACAGCTCGCATCAAGCCCGCACAGCCAGCATATTTCATTTTTATCATTTTATCCAATCCTTTGCCGAAACCATACTTTTAGAAGGCCCGCGCTTTTTAATTCGTTTTTCTATGATAACTACAGAGCGGGAGAGATCTCTTTTTTATTATTCGACGAATATTACTTTCGACTGTAACTGTATGGATTCGGTGAAAGGATCACTCGCGTTAATACTTGCGTATTCGAGTCATTTTTTCATATGCGCGCACGATAATAGTTTTAGGATTATTAAATTAAATTTTTATGGATCTAGGCCGAAAATAAAAGTATAATAACCGAGAGGTACTAAAAATAGAAATAAACTATCGTTGAAAACGCTCTTGCCAAGCGTGGCAACTATGGAAAACTAAGGCAAAAATGGCAACGTTCAGCTGTGGATTTTAATAGGCAGTAACGGTAACAGTAAATACATATTGAATATAAAATCACACGTTATATATTGTAGAATAATTAAATAAAATATTAATTAATAAAAAATATTGAAAACCGGTTCTAAAATTTGGCACGGTACTTCACATACTTTTAGTACGTTTCGGATTCTGAATTCGGTGCAGGTATAGGTATTGAGACACCAGTTTCAAAATACCAATGTTTTTCAAAATCTAAGTCAATGAGCCTTCGAGACATTTGAGATATAGAATACAAAAATTTATTACAGTATAATGTTTTTTTACCGTATAATATCATTTCATGACTATCAATCAAAAAAATCAAACCCTATTTTTTTACTCCTTTAGTTCAAGTATTTGAACTAGATCATATATATCAGTTCATGATCAGTATTTTAATTTTTCGATAAAAATTACAGATATGCAGCAGCATCTTTCAGCCATAGACCAGATCCGCCGCTGGGGTCAGGAAGAATAGTGCTTCTGAGCGCTCGTTTTTCCTGGCCCCATGGCCTTCGCGCATCGGACACAGGGCCGTTTGTTGCGCATATGAAGATGGACGCCGCGGAGGACGGCGCGCCATGTGTTCTGGTGCGCCTTACCTGAGAAGGAGGTGGGGGAGGAATAGTCCTCTCCGGAGGAGGAGCTGCCATGAGGCAACCAGCACTGCTGTGCTGCTGTTCGCCGCGGATGTGTGCCAAAGTATTCCCGTGGCCCTGTCAATATGCAACGAAGGTGGAACACCATGGGGCTTTAGTCAGTGCAAGTCTAACATAACCCGTCCTTGCACTCGCAAGACGGGGATGCTTAGACATTTACCCATGTAAAAAGAGGTACTTTCTTGTTATTTTCAGGTACTGTACCGTTTGGTATGCGTGGCGTATAAACCATTACCACATGACGTCACGTAGAGGTACTTAAGAGTCAACTTTCGCTTGACCTTGCAACTTCATGATGTATATAGTTTTAAATACCAATACCAGCAACGGTAAGCAGCGGAAAAGGCTCCTGGTGATGGAATCAAAAATACGTTTATGTTTCGGGTTTATAGTACATTTTATGGGAGGAGCTTATGTCCAAAAATGGACTGGCTACCTGCCCATGAACAGTGTGTAATCTTTATAAAGTATTCAGCCGTTGTAGAAATTCGAATTGCGCAATTTTCAAACTTCAAACCACACATACTGATGATAGGTGGATGAGAAGGGATATCGTTAGTAATATCGCCAGTCTCAACGGAGACCAGACATCTGCGCAGGACAGCGTCATAGTACACAAATGTGTGTGCAAGCACAGATGCAAGTCGACTCACTTTCATAATCCGATCGGCAATCCGACACGACTAGAGAGAGATTAGGTGAACCAACGCAACAAAAAACTAAAGAACAAAGAACTGATATTTGGCTCGATCTGGGTATCAAACCCAAGACCACGTAACACAGTACACAATACCTACATGTATGCTTGTATACATTTTGGCACACAAGGCCCAAATCTAGCAATCTATTAAGAAATACTATTACGGAAGACGGCAAGATTTATTATTATTTTTATCATTGAATAAAACTAAATTAACTAACAAGGTACTAATCCAGTTTCATTAACGAGTATACTAACGGGTGTGCGAGGCACATAAATATCAGTTATGGAGTCATTAGTCCGTGTGCGAGCGGCTTTATTTTATTTATGGCCATTTATGGACGCTTTTCCAACGCGTCACGGTCACCACGCGTGATAATAACGAATGGCAATGTAGTAATTTTGATGTACTCTACGAGTGCGGCAATTGTTTTATATCCACACACGTACCTAAGGATACCTACTAATATAGGCTTCAGTTAGCAACAAGCAACCAGCCCCGGCTACACTCACGGGATCTACTAATGTGGTGTCACATTTATTTAAGATATTAAAAAAAAAACATTTAGGTATACTAAAAACGATATGTTTTTCAAGAAAGTCGGATATAGCCGAGATCGTTTTGTTTACAGGATAGGGTGGCAAACGAACACGCAGTCCACCTGACGTAAGTGGTTGCTGCGGCCCATAGACATCTACATGTATGCAGATGCGTTGTCATCCGTGAGGACTAAGATGGAGTGCCTCATTCCCAGTAAAAAGAGTCTCCGGTTCTCTACACTCACCATACGAAACACAGCAGCATTAAGCTACTATTTTACGCTAGTATTCTGTGAGAGCGTGGTCCTTACCCGGTCGAGCCGACCCATTCGTGCTACAACTATACTACTAATATAACTGCAGCGGGCTCTACCACGTTAATGGCATTGTTCTCTATCTGTTCGTAAAGTTTCGTCACTATCGGTTCAGGCTTTACGAATATTAGTCTGGACAGACACACAGATAGAGCAACAAATTTTATAAAAACGATTATTTAAGTCCTAATAGCATGCGAATAACTCCCTGAGCTTAATAGAAGACAGAATATATATATATATATATATATATATATATATATATATATATATATATATATATATATATATATATATATATATATATATATATATATATATACACTAGCTTGCCAGGCACAGGCAGACGTTGTTTTGCCCTTTTCGACGACCCTTTGTCATGTCCTATTAAAAATCCTTAAATGTAAAAAAATGTGGGTCACTTATGAGCATAAAAAGCTATCCTATCTCTCAAGTTGGACCAAACTGTGTCGGAGTCTGTTTAGTAGTTTAGGAGTCCATCGCGGACAAACAACGTGACACGTAATTTATATATATATATATATATATATGTATATATATATATATATATATATATATATATATATATATATGTATAGCGATCCGCCCCGGCTTTGCCCGGATGATTTCTGGATCTTGACATTTCCACCTACCGAGTCCAAATGTGAATATAAACCATCTCGGGACTTATTCAAACACACAGAAATTTTCATCGTAATCGGTTGAATGGTTTCAAAGTCTATAACGAACATAGATAGAAATTTTTATGTGTTTTATATAGATAGTTAGATATTCGTAGGTATTCGTACTTATGGATAGATATTCAAACGGACACTTCGATTTTATTTATATGTATAGATATAGAGTACGATTATTTTTATTACAAAATTGTTACTTTGGTAATTTTAGTTATTAACCAGTATATAAATGATCCATTAATATTTTTAAGTAATGGATGCGTTTTTCGTAAAGTTAAAAATTTATTTATCATTAGTGTTAAAATATTGATTAATTTGATAGTCGTAAAGGACTGAAGAAAATATTAACTAATACTAAAACTACTAATGAAATTTACGACGGGTAGGACCACGCTCTCACAGAATACCAGCGTAAAATAGCAGCTTAATGCTGCAGTGTTTCGTACGGCGAGTGTAGAGAATCGGAGACCCTTTTTACTGGAAGCAAGGCAAGGCATTCCATCTCAGTCCTCAGGGCTGGCAACGCATCTGCATTTTGATTCTTAATTGAAGATAAACGTAGATGTCTATGGGCCACAGCATCCACTTACCATCAGGTGGACTGTGTGCTCGTTTGTCACCCTTACTCAATATAATTAAAGGCACTACTAAAGTCTAGCAGCACAAGTACCGTTAAGTATTTCTGGTCCATACCTCACCGGATATCATCCGTAACCTTTAGGGGAGCAGTAGTTGTTCTGTGGCCAGGGCAAAAGCCAGATTAAAACTTAAGATATTGTTACGGTTAAGAACCTTAGCCAATTGTGTGTGAACAATATGTTCAAGCACTTTTTAATGAAATGGTAGAATAGGAGTAGGTCGATAATGATGATGTAGCAGATGAAGGATTCAAAACTTTAGGTATAGGAATAATATGAGATAACATGACGAAGGGAGACAACAAGAATATAAAAAGATATTAAAGATAGGAGTAAGAATAAGAAGGAGAAAGGGAAGAATCAACGTAATCATTTTAGAGCCGATGTTATCATTCCCAATGCAATACAATGCAATTCCGTTACATTTTAATGGCAGACATGGGCCACGTCTACCAGTAACACGTAACGGACTGATACGGAAGAAAAATTTTGTATTTAGCATGGTTTTAGAAAAACTCATCAACCAAATGCCGTCTAGCAATTTTGACGCTGTTACATGATCAATCTATCAAGTTAGTCAACTTAAATCTTTTTTTTACAGCATATTAAAGTAAACAAGAACCTGATTGTAAATGGTTACAGCAGCCCACCGATACTTTTTTATATAGGATAAAGGCGACAAACGAGCACACAGTCCACCTGAAGGTAAGTAGTTGCTATGGGCCATAGACATCTACACCTTTCCTCGACTACGAATCAAAATGCAGATACGTTGTCATCCGTGAAGACAAAGATGTAATGCCGAAAAAATGGCCGAAGAAAGAAGGATAAACACTGCAGCATTAAGCTGCTATTTTACTCTGGTATTCTGTAAGAGCGTCGTCCTGCAACCAACTACAAAAATAGATGCATATACATTGCTGTGTATGTACCAACATCTTACCGCTATCTGCCGTCGTAAAGGAATGTTGTGTTTTGGTCAGAAGGATAAAGTCAGTATAGGTTTAAGGTTTCGAGGTTTCAGAGCGTTCTAGTTTTAAAAGGTGACAATGCATCTAAAGACTTCTTCGTTTGAAGTAAGCTGCAGGCGTACAAATATAAACATAGCCACTTACCATCAGGTGTGCTCAAATGTCACTTCAGTTTTTTTTAAACCCAAATCAGTGGATGCACTGGTGCTTGTCAGCAGAAATTAGACCATAGCCTAATGTCAAAATTAAGTAAGATGTCCCCTTGACCGGCTTTCACTACCAAATTCCACCTGCTATACCTAAAGTTTTCACTGTGCAGAATCTATATATAAGTATAGTATCTGCCCACTGATGATATATTAAAGGGCTGCAGTATTTTGACTGTACAAAAGTAGCATAATCATTAGACTTTTAATTCGTGACTTGTATGAAAGATTTGATAAAATATATAATCTTATTTATTAGATTTCTAGATTTGAAAAGAACTTTTTAATTTATAAAATTTAATTTTTTAGTTAAAAAGCTAAAATATATTCAAAAGACAAGAAAACCCTATATTTTTATATTTTATAAATTATTTTTTTTATAAGATTTAAAATTTCAATTTATAAAAAATATTTTGCTGTGGTGATGGAAACATTAAAATAACTATTTTTTATAAATGAACAACATAACATATTAATATATGAAAATTTGTATATATGAAATCCTTTAAAACAAAATCTTTTTGATCGATCAGCATCAATCAAACCACGCCACCTATATCACCATATATGTGTGTGTATTTTTCAATGGAGAAGGTTAATAATATTGGATGGGCAGCGTAATATTTAGTAAAATTTTGCGAGCACACAAATTCTTTTTTTAAAACTAAATTACAATTACAAATACTACTAAATGTTTCCGATTTGAAAGCTTTTTGGTCTAAAATTTAGATTTTTTTAAGTTTAAAATCTAATTGTCCGAGAAATCCTACCCAGAATTACAAAAAAAGGAAACGCTTTCGTTGAGTAAGCCGTCACTAGTCTAAGGCTGAGATCTATAGACGTTGATTTGATTTTGCTCAGATTTTACCTTCGAGCTAAGACAATGTTGGTATTTATAGAGCTAACTTCGAAGTCGTGCTGAGTGGGAGCTTAGCAAAGTTTAAGTCTACGAAATCGACGACGACGAAAATATAAAAATAATCCAAAACCGTCGTATGAATTTTAATTTTTTTTGTGTGACATTAATTTTTTATAACAATAAATTGGTAGTTTTAGGCCTTCTTATAGTTATATAATAGCATTAATCCATTTTCTATTAACATTATTTCAAACTTATTTCGAATTTAAAAATCTTCTTTTTTCATTGTGATTTTTGCACTCTTTTCATCCGTTATCTTCCACAATCGTCGAATCAACAGAGGAAAAACAGCAATTTTAATCAAAAATTTATATTATTATTAAATTTCTGAAGCAGATAGAACTCTCTCTATATTCTCCATTATATCACAATCTCCTTAAACAAACCTGGGTTACAGAAAAGCCCAAAAAATATCTAGTCCAGATTCCGAAAGCGTAGGCCGAATAGGTAGGTAGGTATATAGCTAGGATCGGGAGTCAAAGATTCCAAATCAGTCGTAATAAAAGGACCAGATACCTAAAATATAATAAAAACTTAAAATGCACACAAAATCAATATCAATAAACCAAAAGCTTCACGTTCGAAACAGTGATTTGACAACGCTTGACCGGCTGACCAAACGTTTGGTTTCTTTCTCACATTTGAAAATAAAATTAGTTAAATGTAAAAATAACTTATTTATGAAATGACATTTTTTTTGAATTTTTTAAGCTTAGCTTAATCTTAGCCTGACACAACTATAAATTAAGGATCAAAAATTATACTAAGCATATACTCAGCTATGTTTTTCGTAAGTAAAGTCTGAGCAAAGTCAAAGTACGGTCTATAGATCTCAACCTAAGACGCGCACGGGGTATGCATAACTAATTACCTCTAACCGCTAGTCCTCAAGATCATCAATATGGTGGTATATCTTAAACCCCTAGGCAGTGAATAATTAAACGCTTCGTTGCACGTTTTTCGTCAAATCATCCAGCGCTTGACCTTCGCAACACACGCCCTGTAATAGCCCCAATCTTCATCGGAAGTCATCCTCAAAGTGTATTTAAATAAAAATACAATTAAATGCTCACGGGGGTATGTTTTGACCGCTCCGCATGCGTTAGATTAATTTAGTTTTAACTGATAGGTGCGGTTGAGTCGCCACTGAAGCTTTAAACTTTAGCAAATATCTAAACAAAAATTAATTTTTTCAGACTTGAACTAGCAGAGAAAGCCAACACAACAAAGCTGACCCACTGTTATGTTTTAATATTTTTTTATAATGATTAAAAAGAAATATATAGAGATTTTGGGATAAATCAAAAAGTGATGCACAAATCAATTAGAACATTTTTATTATGTCTAATTTTTGGTTTATGTTTGCTACATTTTATTTTATATAATTTAGTGGTTCTCAAAAAATTAAGTGATTACGAAAGTTACTGTAGTGATAAAGCGTTACCGTTTTTGAGTGCGAGTAGATTTCTCATTCAATAAGGACTTTCTCGCATTGTCTTAAACTCGGAGATAGTCAGATCCAGAGTACATCCATAACTAATAAAATAATAAATCGACATAAAAATTGTGTTGATGGCACGAGTTTTGATTGCTACATTAGATGTTTACCGATTGTGTACACGGATTGTGACAGACAATCAATGCCGCAATCATGCTTTGCATGGAGTCCTGAGTTGACTTACAAGCCCAAGTTCAAAGCGCAAGTAGTCAAACCGAAAACGCAATGTGTGTGGGTAGATAGATATCTGATTCTTGTAGTCGGAAATAAATTGTTTAGAGTCAGTCGCGGTGTAACTCAACCGTTTTGAATATTAAATATTTTAATTGATTTAAGAGCCTCGTTATATTACGTTATTGTGGTCATAAATCACTATTGCACGCAATTTTAATGGCTGCCGACCGCCTGCGGCCTTTTAAAAAAAATGTGGAGACGCTCTTGATGTCCAAGATATTGATAGAACAGGATAAATATTTTTTTATAGTAGAGGGGGCAAACGAGCATACGTCTCACCTGATCGCAAGTGATTACTGCCGCCCATGAAACTGTAACACCAGAGGAATTGCAGGTGTGTTGCCGGCCTTTCAAAAATAAGTAGGCTCTTTTCTTGAAGGTCCCTAAGTTGTACCGGTCCGGAAACATCTTTGGTGGAAGTCGATTCCACAAGGAAGTTGTGCGAGGTAGAAAACTTCTTTTAAATTTCACGGTGGTGGACCGTCAGTCATTCAAACGGTATGGGTGGTATCGCAAGTTGTGTCGCGATGTGCGATGGTGAAATTGTGCGGCTAGAATCAGTCCGAACAATTCCTCAGAGCACTCCCAAAATACGCAAAGAGATGCAACAGTGCCAGTGAGTCAAGCTGATCGGAAAGAGCTCGGTCGCCGACGATTCGAATGGCTCCGCACTGGATGCGATCATATGGAAGATGAGATGATGACAGAGATGGGAACAGTATTTCATGTGCAGCCGAACCTGCGCCTTGTAAAGTTGCAGGCGGTGGGCTGGCATGAAATACTGTCCCAATCTGCTGAGCACTCCAAGCTATTTAGAGGCCAATTTGACCTTCTCTTCCAAGTGACTACAAAACTGCACGTCACTCGATATGTCGATATGGCGATACGCCGAGGATTCCAATACTGGCTGAGGCAATAAAGGGAGTGCCTTAAAACTGAGGAGATACGACGAAAGGGTTCTTTAAGCACGCAGCCTTGTGGAACACCAGCGTAAATGGGTTTGTAATCGGAGCATGCACCGTCTGCTACGACCTTGATGCTCCAATTTGCAAGAAAACTGGTGATCCAATGGCACAATTTCTCTCGAAACTCATAGGAAGCAAACTTTGTAAGAAGCACTTTCTTCCAAATCCGATCGAAGGCCTTTGCTATGTCTAAACTTACGGCCAACGCCTCCCCCTTGGAATCTACTGCCTCCACCAACTTATGAGTTAGGTAACCCAGAAGATCACCAGCCAAGCGACCGACAGAAACCATACTGCCGGTCACTAATCAGCTGGTGATCCTCAAGCTCAATGAGCTGGCTGTTAATAATGAGACTCCATTATTTTGGAGAACCAGGAGGTTAATGCGATATATAATTGGATGGATCAGAGCGGTTACATTTTTCAGGGATCGGGTGTACGAAATCTGTCTTCCATGATTTCGGGACTACGCCTAGGGCCGGTTTTAGAGCTCGATCGACCGTCAGTGCGTACCATCGGTCCTGACGATACGCATAACCGATCGTCAGTTTGTAGCGTTCAGAGCTTTCCTGAGCAACGAAACTGGCTGGACTGGTACAGTCACAAACTCGTACACGGAATGGACGCGTTAATTGTTTAATTGCTGCTTACTACATGTACATACATATGTTCGTAAACGTCTAAGGAACAGAAGACGTAGATATCAGGTTCACCCAATCGTCGCCCAAAGAGCACTTCAAGAGGAATTTTATACTTTATATTCATTATTGCACGAAGATGAAGAAATATTTTTTAATTAATTTAGAATGTCAATCAAAAGTTTTGATGAATTGTCAGTGAAATTACAAGACAACTTAAAACATCCGCGAGGTGTTCGGTTTCGTTATGCCATGTTTGATAAAAATTACTTAAATCACTAACACTGCTTAATACCTATAAAATTATACAATATTATTGAAGTTTAGGTTTAATTTTCTTGACCATGATACACGCATCAGTACGGTCGGTGTAGCACTCAACGCGTCAATATGTTTCCATAGCGCATAGATCGACCGACGGTACGCATACGGACGCGCGCGCTCGACCGACGGTCCTCGTACGCAGTGCGTGGCTATATACGCGTGCGTACGGTTGGTCGAGCACTTTAACAACTTGTGAATTTTCATACAAAAGGCAAGCGCGACCGACGTACGCGCCGATACGGTCGAGCTCTGAAACCGGCCTAGGGAGTAGGAGTACCGGAAAAGACGCGTTAAAACCGGTCCCAACTCCGGAGCACACGTCTTCAGCACAATAGGAGGGACGCCATCAGGTCCTTTAGACTTGTTGACATCCAGGGAGAAGAGTGCTCTGCACACCGAGCGTTGGGTAAACAGAACATCCTGCATGAAGCACTCACATTTTGGTATAGTTGGCGGTCACTCGGCGGCGGCGGTCAGATGGTCGGTGGAAAATACTTATTGAGTCATTCATGCTTTTACCACTGGCTTGGGAAGAAAACTATGCCCTGGGTACCAGTAAGAAACCCTGTGGGACTTTATTAAAATTAATTTTAAATTTAATATATTGTATAATTATATGAAAAATTATCTAATGTAAATTGTACAATAATATGTCACAAAAACACTGCAGTTTCCGTAAATTTTAGACGTGTTAGAATCACGCTGCATCTATATTATGGTTGTAGCACGAATGGTTTGCCTCGACCGGGGAAGGACCACGCTCTCACAGAATACTGGCGTAAAATAGCAGCTTAATACTGCTGTGTTTCGTATGGTGAGTGTAGAGATCTGGAAACCCATTTTTACTGAAAACGAGGCATTCCATCTTAGTCCTCAGGGGTGACAACGCATCTGCATTTTGATTCTTAATCCAGGTCAAATGTAGATGTCTATGGGCTACAGCATTCATTTACCATCAGGTGGACTGTTTGCTCGTTTTTCACCCTTATTCTATAAAAAATAACTGATATATTAGAATCAGTACTCAAATGCATAGAAAAAATTCGACCATATAAAAATTATATTAAATTAAAAAAAAAACATTTGCAAGTTGTATGTAGTTTTATTACATCTGCATTGGCCGAGGAGTAAGAGCAAATACCCCGATTTACAGATGAGCGTCTATGAGAGGTAATAAAACCACCTACAATTTTGTAGATAAAAATTTATTTAAATTTATTTGAATACCGATTCTGATAAGTGATAACACACTTAAAGTGCGTGTTCGAGCAAAATGCCGCGCTTGTCGTTATTTGTGAAGTTTTTAGGAGCTATCTACTTGTTATTCAAATTATATATCAACTAATAATCTTGATCACATAAAAGCCAATTCCGTTTTTTTTACGAGTAAATACTCAATGAATCTTCCTACAACTAAACCACAGAAATGCGAAATAATTATTGATAACATGCATCTCATCATAAAGTAAAGATTATTTTATTTTGTGATTAAACCTAATGGATAGGCAATTAATGAATGAAGATTTTGATCAATTTAATTTTTTCAAAGGACTAATATTCGATTTTATAAAGAAAATATTTTAAAATTGCGCGTGGAATGTATGGGACCGAACGCTTAAGAGGTGAGAGTAAGTCAGCTCAAATTCTAATTTCGCCCCCACTTCCCCACGCGCGTATGCTATGTACCGATATGTTTGTAATCACTAATACTCTAAGTAGATAGGTCGTTAGATACTTATTTCATTAGGTTTATCATATATGCCTGTTTCTTAACGCCAACCCAGTCGCTTCTTATTTTTATAACGGTTATTTCCCATTTTAATTTTACGTCTTACTGTTGCGTAATGTGTTTTCTGATCGTAAGCGACACAACTTCTCCCTTCAAAAGCCGGAGCAATACTAACGGAGCGACAGGAATCAAGCTTACGCGTCGATAGTTTAGGTAATTTCTTTTTACAGTGAAAATAATGGTATTTTAAAAAAAGTAAATAACATAAGCACTGCTTTATAGTTAGTTCAGTTAGTATGCAAAGTTTCATGATCTTATTTAAAGTATTTTATGAATAGCAGCGGTTTATTGTTCAGTTTGGAGGTAACTTTGGATTTTTTTTCTATCGAGAAAATTTTACAGAATCGTGTTTTCGTCTAACATAAACCTTAACATTAATCCTCAACTTTACCATATATTTATTTCAAAATTAATGCTGCAATACTTTCGGCATAACGAAGGATCTTGCTAAGCCATTTGAGGTTATATTTCCCCTTAAGGGGATATAGTAAGTCAGCTCAAATTCCAATTTCGTCCCCACTTGACCGCGCGTCGTATGCTATGTACCGACATGTTCGTAATCACTAATACTGTAAGTAGAAAGGTCGTTAGACACTTATTTCATTAGGTTTATCATATTTATGCCTGTTTCTAAACGCCAAGCCAGTCGCTTCCTATTTTTATTACGGTTATTTCCCATTTTAATTTTATGTCGTCCTGTTACGTAATGTATATTCTGATCGTAAGTGACACAACCTCCCCGTTCAAAGGCCGAAGCGAAGTGACCGTGCGGCAGGAATTACGCTTCAAAAGGCCGATAGTTTAGGTTATTTCTTTTTTACAGTGAAAATAATGGTATTTTAAAAAAGTAAATAACATAAGCACTGCTTTATAGTTAGTTTAGTTAGTATGCAAAAGTTTCATGATCTTATTTAAAGTATTTTATTAAAAACAGCGGTTTATTGTTTATTTTGGAGGTAACTTTGGGTTTTTTTCTATCGAGACAATTTTACGAAATCGTGTTTTCGTCTAACATAATCCTTAACATTAATCCTCAACTTTACCATATATTTATTTCAAAATTAATGCTGCAATATTTTCGGCATAACGAAGGATCTTGCTAAGCCATTTGAGATTATATTTCCCCTTAAGATCGTTCGGGAACCACAGGGTTTCTGTTACATGTTGTATATGAAATTATTTAGGAACAACATAGTAGCGTTCTTTTTCATCATATACTTAATATTAGTATAATAAGCTTAGCCTTATTAAACAATTTTTGCTTTATATACTTTTTTAAACTTTTTAATAGATATTCCCCGCAAATTTTCTGAGACCTTGTTGTTTAAGCGAATATATTGCCCCATGTAAAATTGCTAAAGCTTTGTGGTCGAATAACTGGTATTACTGGATTGTACTTATTCCTAATATTTACAAAATGTACATCACCATATTTAATAAATCCATTTTTTTTGTGTGAAGATGTGATTCTCCATAGCTGACTTTAACTTGAAAACGTCCGAATACAGTTATTCATTATCATCATCATTACAGCCCTTCACGAGTCCACTGCTGAACATAGGCCTCCCCCAAGTAATACCACAAAGTACGGTCCTGAGCCACCTGCATCCATTAACTTCATGCATATCTTACCAGGTCGTCACTCCATCTAGTGGGGGGCCGCCGTACACTACGCCTACCGGTACGAGGCTACCACTCGAGAACCTAGAACTGCTGTGTAGTAGCGGTTAAGAATATTCACTACCCCATATCTTCCCGTGGGTGTCGTAAAGGGGGAAACAGAGGGAAACAGGCAGGAGATGGGCAGCAGCATCTTCCTGATAACAGCAACTGTACAACAAAAAAACTGCGTGGCAACCGCAGTTTTTTAACCCGCTCGCCAAGCGTGGCAACTATGGCAATATACACCCCATGAAGAATTACACAAATAGACGTCCCCCAGTCCCCGGCGGTCCCGCTATTCCTGGCTACGGTGGCGACCATGGTAACGGCGGGGCAGGGGGTGCTAAGAATCTCCGGTGGAGGTTCGGTTGCCACCTACGACGACTCGACCTGGCAACATATAATGCACGCACCCTGAGGACTGACGAGAAGATCCTGGAGATGGAAGAAGAGATAGACAAGTTGCGCTGGAATGTTATAGGATTATCCGAGGTCCGAAGAGAGGGGGAGAGAGGGCACGGTAATTCTCGAATCCGATACTTGTTCTATCACCGGGAGGGTGAACACTTGTCTCAAGGAGGTGTCGGATTTATCGTCCACAAGCCTCTCGTTAACAACGTTGTAAAGATTGGGAGTGTGTCGTCGAGGCTAGTACCTTATACTCAGAATCACTAAACGGTATCCGCTGAAGGCATACAGGTTTACGCGCCAACCTCGGCACATTCCGATGAGGAGGTGGAGGAAATATATGAGGACATTTCTAGAACCATGCATTCCTCCAAAACTCACTATACGGTGTTAATGGGAGTCTTCAATGCAAAACTGAGCACAAGAAAGAACGGTGAGCTGAAGGTAGGGAAATTTCGGATAGAGCAACGGAACCCAAGGAGCCGGCAGCTGGCCGACTTCATGGAGAAAGTGGGAATTTTTATGATGAAATCTTTCTTCCAGAAGCGGCCTCACAGAAAGTGGACCTGGTCGAGCCCCGATAGTTCGACAAAAAACGAGATTGACTTCATTATGACGACCAGACGACAACTATTCAGTGATGTTACAGTAATCGCAACAGTGAAAACTGGCAGCGATCACCGAATGGTTAGAGGCACACTAACCGAATGGTTAGAACCTAAACCTTAAGTTGGAGAGGTCTCGTCTAATGAAGTCAACGCTCAGTCTCCCTCGTGCTCTAATCCGGAATCCCGAAACCTTTCAGCTCTAGTTACGTAACCGCTTTCAGTGCCTAGAAGATTGCAATGCAGTGAAAGATATGAATGACAAGCTCGTGGAAACTGTCTATGTGGTCAGAGCTAAGTTCTGCAAGTCCCGCCGCAGAAGAACACAAAAACTCTCCGACCACACTCTTAATCTCATGGCTGTTAGACGGGAGATGAGGCTGCAATCGTCAACAGATTTGACAGCATACAGGCAATTGAACAGACAGATCTCCAAATGCATGTGGCGAGACTTACGCAACTTTAATACTGCTCGTATTAAAGAAGCAATCGAGCGAAACCAAGGCTCCAAAGTCTTTGCCAGAGGTCTGTCTGCCAGAAAGAGCCAACTGTCAAAGATGAAGACTGAGTATGGCAGCATCGTTTCCGGGACATCTGAAATTTTGAGTGAGATTGAGGGAACTATGGGCAGCTGTACACATCATCGTTGGATCGCACGCAAGTGTGAGTAACGATCCAAGAGCAAGTCTTTCTGATCACAACAAAAATTAATAAAATTCTGAGGTTGTCAACCCGCTCGCTAAGCGTGGCAACTATGGCAATATACCACCCATGAGCAACGTCACAAAGAAACGGTCCCCAGTCCACGGCGACCCCGCTATTCTGGGCTACGGTGGCGACCATGGTAACGGTGAGACAGGGGGTGCTAAGAATCTCAGGTGGAGGTTCAGCTGCCAACTAAGACGACTTGACCAGGCAACATACAACGCACGCACTCTGAGGACTGACGACAAGATCCTGAAGCTCGAAGAGGAGATAGACAAGTTGCGCTGGGATATTATAGGATTATTTGAGATCAACAGAGGCGGATGATACGGTAATCCTTAAATCCGGCAACTTGTTCTATCACCGGGAGGGTGACCACTTGTCTCAAGGAGGTGTCGGATTTATCGTCCACAAGCCTCTCGTTAACAACGTTGTAAAGATTGGGAGTGTGTCGTCGAGGCTAGTACCTTATACTCAGAATCACTAAACGGTATCCGCTGAAGGCATACAGGTTTACGGGCCAACCTCGGCACATTCCAATGAGGAGGTGGATGAAATGTATGAAAATATCACTAGAGCCATGTATTCCGCCAAAACCCACTATACGATGTTAATGAGAGTTCAACGCAAAAATAAGGCTTAAGCGAGAACGGTGAGGTGAAAGTAGGGAAATTCGGAATGGGGCAACGAAACCCAAGGAGCCAGTAGCTGACCACCTTTATGGAGAAAAGGGACTCTTTATGATGAGCTCTTACTTCTAAAAGTGGCCTCACAAAAAGTGTACCTGATCGACGGTTCGACAAAAAATGAGATAGACTTTAATTATGACCATCAGACTACAACTGTTAATTGATGTCTCAGTGACTGCAAGGATGAAAACTGGCAGCGATTACCAAATGATGAGAGGTACACTGAACCTATACGTGAAGTTGGAGAGGTCATGTCTAATGAAGTCAACGCTCTCACTCTCTCTCTCTCTCTCTCTCTCTCTCTCTCTCTCTCTCTCATGCTCTAATGCAAAGCCCTGAAAACTTTCAGCTCGAGTTACAAAATCGTTTTCAGTACCTATAAGACTGCAATGAAGTGAACTATATGAATGATAAGCTTGTGGAAACTGTCCATGCGATTGGAGCTAAGTTCTGTAAGACCCATCACAGAAGAACACTAAAACTCTCCGACAACTTTCTTAATCTCATGGCTATTAGACGGGAGATGAAGTTGCAATCTTCATGTCTTCAGCAGATGTGACAGCATACAAATAATTGAACAGACAGAATCTTTTTTTTTTGTAATTCGTAGGTTTTGTAGGTAGGAAGTTTAATTCGTAGGTTCTCCAAATGAATGCGGCGGGACTTACGCAACTTCAATACAGCTCGTATTGAGGAAGTGATCCAGCGTCCCTAGTTACTCCAAAGTTTTTGCCAGAGATCTGTCTACCAGAAAAAGCCAACTGTCGAAGCTGAAGACCGAATGTGGCTGAATAGAGATTGAGAGGTTCTGTGGGCAGCTGTACACGTCATCGTTGGAGCCAAACGCAAGTGTGAGTAACGATGCAAGAGCAAGTCTTATCTGACAGTATTCTGATGATATCCCGGACACCAGTCCAGCACCTTAAAACGGCAAGTTAAAGCAAAGAGCAGCAAAGATGGAATTTTATCGGAGCTTCTGAAAGCGGGCGGAAAACAGATACTTAAAGTCCTTCGGAAGTTCTTCAATTCCGTCCTCTATGGTGGCACTACTCCAGAGGTGTGGATCAGGAGTGCGGTTATTTTGTTCTTCAAGAAAAGCGAAAACACTCTTTTGACTACAGCTCTCTCATAACTACAGACCGATGTCCCTTTTGAGCCACGTCTACGATTTGATTGAAGAAGTTGCTGTTGGTGTTTGTGAAGTCATTACGAATCGTACTGCACTCAGACTCGACGACTTCCAGCCTCCCAAAGAAGACCAAAGACCACGTACATACCATTTGGCAAATTGTACAGATGTCCGAAGAATACAATCTGCCACTTTATATTGGAAATTTGGGCGGTGCTACAGTTCCTTCAGCGGTGCCACGTCGACTGTCGGTAAATGAAAGTGCTGGAGGATTTGTACAGTAGGGCTACCTATGGATCTGAGCCGTGCTCCTTCGCGGCTGGCCGTATGAGGGAGCCCAAAGTCGTTCAGCGAGCTATAGAGATAGCTATGCTCGGAGTTTCTCGGCGTGATAAACTTAGGAATGAGGATATCCGTAGTAGAACCAGAGTGACTGACATATTCCAACAGATTAATAAGCTGAGGTGATAATGCTGGCCATATAGTTCGAAGACCCGGTAACCGATGGGGAAAAAAGGTTCTCGAGTGGCAGCCTCGTACCGGCATGCGAAGTAAAGGGTGTGCCCCCACTAGGATGGAGTGACGACCCGGTAAACATGCAGGATGTCAATGAATGCAGGTGGCTCAGGACCGTGTTTTGTGGCGTACCTTGGGGAATGCCTATATTCAGCAGTGGGTTTGTGAAGGGCTGTAATGATGATACAATAATACTTATTGAAAGTCATTTCAACTTTATCACTGCTTTGGAAAAAAAACCACGTCCTGGAGCGAAGCAGGAAGAAACCCAGCGAGATATGTTTTAAAAGTATAGCAGTAGCAAAGCTTATTTTTGGTGTACATACGTTATGTTATAGTGACGAATAAAACATTATATACATAAGCATTTAGCTTAACTTCGCTAAGAATTCGCATACTGTATTTATTTATACTACAAAATCAGATGTTACAAACACTTATAGGTAAAGACCTCATGTTAACATATTTCTTAATAAATTAGATGTGGAAATAACTCTTATAAAAATAATCGAGGTTACTTTTAAGGCAACATTAACAATTTAAAAAAAATTACAAAAATCATTTTTTATTATATGACAGTTATAACAGAATGTATCTTGTTAAGTGAGTCAGCGTGAATGTCTTGTTAGCCACTATATTTGTACAGTAGATAGGGGGTCTCATTAGCTTATTACTATCGATCATAACAAAAATATCCTCTAGACCATGTTTCGGCTACCATGGCGTTATAGTCAGTCAGTCAACGGAGACTAGACAAATGCGCGATACAAGATTTTAGTGCTAATATGTACGCAAGCATAGGCACTCACACTCATAGTCCGATGAAATGGCCATCCGAGAGAGATCAAGCACAAGATCGACGTATTTACGTGCTTTCCGAAACTCGGAGGTGAAAATTCTACCAACTTCCTGACACCGGGCATCTACTGACTGATTTGAATTTCAGAAAAGCAAACTACTACTGAGAATTTCCTGATAGATAAACCTTATAACTGATTTTGTCCCAACCCGAGACCACACGATCAGTAGTCGCATTTAGCGATTATCAGACCGATGAGGCTTTAGGTATACTAATGTATCTAAATATGGTTTGTTAGTTGGTTGGTTGATAATATGCGTAAATTATACTTGTACTCTACAGTAGTTCAAGAAAATATTGCTGTTGTCATTATTGCTTTAATTAAATAAAATAGTTGTCTTCTGCTAAGTGTTCTATTTAACATTTTTTTAATTTATGATTATTTCCAAGCCAACACGACGGGTTGTACCAATGATAGATGCAAATCATGATTGTACATTAGTTAACACTATCGCTAAAACTATTCTTACTAAGATAATAAATGCATTTACATCTAAAAAAGTTTCTACGCACGCCGTAGGTGACCATTAACGGCAGATGGTAAGTGATGTCACCATTAATTCTGACGGCGACAATGTTCCCCCTAATTTGGCTGTTTAATTGCCCATCGCGCTAGCTCCACTATAATCCCATTATCGGTACGGAAATACGAATTAACGTTTCCATTTTTCTATTGTTATTTCGTGTGATGTGGCTACATTCGTATTAGTAAGCCGTCAAAATTTCTTAATTTTTTTTCTTTGGTAATGGAGTCGTACATTTGTACTTTTGTTGGTATCAAGCAATAAAAAATTATTCTTTGTCATAATTTGTTTCAAAAATTCTTCACGATGCATGGCAAAGTTTTTGGGAGACTGACAGCAGCTTAAGCTCGATAATCGACAATCGATGACAATAATATATCAAAGTACCCAAGCAGACCCAAAAACTTGAGGTTCACATCACCATCGGAAAAGTTCTTTCATCGTTTGCACCCATAGTTCATATGCGTAGACATTTAATACACAAAATTTTATACGTATACGTATCAAATCAACTTTAAACCATTATATAAACATAAATAAGTGAAGGACTACCAAAGGAAACACCCATACTAAGGAAAGAAAACCCATTGTCTTTTTTTAGTAAAGATAGCACTTAATCACTAAAATTTAGACCTGGCGAGAAATATTTGATAATGCATTTTTTAAATATTTGGCTGATAGTTTTTTTTTAAATAATTGTCAACTACCAGAACGTAAAGATGTTACTGCTATATAAACTAACAGAAAAATAAAAATAACATATTAAAAAAAACTTATTTTTTACCCAACCTATAATGTCAAAATCCTCATTTCATCCTCTACTTAAAACTACATTTAATCGCTTTCAAATCACAGTTCATTTTATAGTTATTGTACCTTAAATACATTAACTATTCAGACGTTTTGCAACATGACCCGATAGTATTTACCTATTCATTTTTCTAAAAAGAAACTTAACGCCCAAATCGGCGCGTTAATACTGGACAAAGAGAAAAATAAACGGCTTTGTGTATCGCTACAAATATAACCCCGCATCTCCATTCTAAATAATATATTTTATTACAGTGCTGTAAAGTCTAATTTTTATTGTTGATAATAAGTTTCGTGGTCTTTTGGAAAAAAAGCTCCCTTCATTTTTTTAAATTGTAATTCGTAGGTTCAAATTGCGAATGCGGCGATCTTATTTCAAAACATCAGCGAGGTGTCATTAGACACTCCTTCCTCGCTATAGATGCAAGAAAGTACGAGCTTGTTTTATCCAAAACACTATAAAACATTATAAGAACTTTGTAAATTTATTTAAAGTAGTCTTAAGAGAATAAAGTTCCCCAATGAGCATCTAAACGTAGATGTAGTAAAGTAAATAAAATGTAAGTAAAATGTAAAGAACGTAAAGTAAAGTAAAAAAAAGCAAAGTTACAGCCTATATACGTCCCACTGCTGGGCACAGGCCTCCCCCTCATTTCTGAGGGGGTTTTAGGGCAAGGAAGAGTCCGCCGCGCTGCCCCAATGCGTGTTGGCGAACTTCACATGTCTTCGAAATATTTTTTTTCTTATTCCTCAAACATGCAGGTTTCCTCACGATGTTTTCCTTCACCGCCGAGCACGTGGTAAATCAGCACTTAAAATTGCAATTAACAATTTCATTGGTGCCGGCGGGGCTCGAACCCGGGTTACTCGCGTTCTGTTATATTGTGTGTAAAGAACGTAAAGTATGTAAAAATAATAAATATTCAGAAAGTAGGTACATAATCTGAAATGATTTTCCTGAATATGGATGTTTAAATTTTTATTAAATGTTATAAATTTTTTTCTTTATTTTTTGTTTATTTATTTCCTACTATACAAGTATCTTTACAGGTTTATCACCTAATGCGATAATGTAGACAACTATTTTTACCAACTCCAACTACACCGTTACATAATTTTCGATTATAAATATGTACTTATTGCTATTTCAAACACCGTATCTATGTCACAGTAGAATCATAACTAATTTCAAATAGAGCTCTAACTGTGAACCCACCCAGAGTAAAAAAAAAGTAAAGTTACAGCCTATATACGTCCCACTGCTGGGCACAGGCCTCCTCTCATTTCTGAGAGGGTTTTAGAGCAAGGAATAGTCCGCCGCGCTGCCCCAATGCGTGTTGGCGAACTTCACATGTCTTCGAAATATTTTTTATCTTATTCCTTAGACATGCAGGTTTCCTCACGATGTTTTCCTTCACCACCAAGCACGTGGTAAATCAGCACTTAAAATTGCAATTAACAATTCCATTGGTGCCGGCGGGGATCGAACCCGGTTTGCTCGCGTATTGTGAAATTTATAGCGAGCGCTAACCATCTGAGCTACCACGGCAGAGCATTCGACTGCACCCAGAGTACAACAAAATATATCTATGTCTTCTGCTATACCATAGAAATATTAAAAACTTATTTCTTATATCTATGTGCTATACGGTTGAGGATAGTGAGGATAATGAATATTTATACAAATTAATAAAATTGAAGTGTCTGTTTGTAATATCAAAACAACAGATTTTTACTAAATGCATGTAAAAGCATATAGGGTACTATTATAACAAAAACATAATTTTTTAATTTTTTGTCTGTTTATCTTTTTGTCTGCTGCAGCTGGACCGATTTTGACTATTGATATTGATGTAATAAGAAGTACTTAAGGTACTACTACTTTTATATTAGACGAAGAATTAGGGTTCCGCGCAAAAAATTAAAACCCTAAATTACACGCGGGCGAAATCGCGGAGAATAGCCAATATTTCATACGTGGATTGAGTGCGCTGTTTGTAAACATTATAAAATAGAACATATGGGAATAGAATGGAATGGAATATAATGGAATGAAATGGGATAGAGTAGATTAGATTAGAATAGAAAAGAATAATATGATTTAATAACATTTATACTTTATTTGATTATACATAATATTTGATACATTTTTACGTTTATATTATTTTACGAAATAATTCTATCCTGGGAAGGACTAGCAAAAAAAAACTCAGCAGGATATTTTTAATTCTAATATACGTTTTACAATAAAACACACAGGTTGCAGCTAATACAGTAAAATACCAGCTTAATGCCTATGTGTTTCGTTTGATGAGTGTAGGAATCGGAAACCCTTTTTTCTCGTAATGAGCCGTTCTATCTTAGATCTTAAGGATGCCAACCCAACGTCCTTGTCTATGGGACTAAGCATCTACTTATTATCACTTGGCATGTGTGCTCATGTCTTTTATTCTATAAAAAAATATAAAATTATTTTATAAAAAGCTTAGAAGCGATCATCTCATTTCTATTCGTTGAAATAAGTTTTTACGCTTATAAAAAAATCGATAAATGGTTGCTTGTCCATTTATTCAGAACTTTCGCGCAACTGTGCACAGAATTACGTATTTGTAATCCGAATCGAATGTTTTTAAATGTGACGCATAAATGGTGTTCGAATTGTCGTCAATTTAACGCTTCAAATTTCGAAACGTATTAAGTATTTACAAATTTATTTAATCACTTGTAATGTACTTATTACGATGGGTTAAGGTATCAAATTGTACATATCATTCATTTTATAAATCACGGATCTTTCTACTCTAATAGTATTAAACGTTGAATGAAAAAAGTTTAGATTTTAACGTCGGTGTAAAATATTATGCTTTTATCTTTCTTAATTTTTTAATATTTTCTTGCTGGAGATTAGACATCGAAACTATGATCTTTTTATTAACTTAGTCCTATAATTACTCTGTGTAAGTGTAAGTGTGCAAGTGTGCGTGCGTACGAGCGTTTGTGTGCGTATATCTATAATAAACATAAACTAATATTATTACGTTAATATTTAACATTTAAAAAACGTTTTCTTTCACGCACAACTTCCTTGTCAATTTGACTATCACCAGAGATTTTTCCGGACCGATACGACTTAGGGACCTTCAAGCAAAAAGAGCCTACTCCTTTTTGCAATCTCTGGTGTAGCAGGTGTTCATGGGTGGCTGTAATCACTAATCACTCACCATCGGGTGAGCTGAATACTCGTTTGCCCCCTTTTCTACGAAAAATAGATGTCTGTATTAGACTATTTAGAAGTTCATGTAGATGATCAATATTCAATATTTTGCGCAGTTTCGTTGGATAGTGACTAAAGTAAGAAAAATAGAAACTTTTAATGATTCAAAACAAGAAGAATAACGTAGATGGGATTACCAGGCGTACATAAACCCATAGGCATATGACGGACAAATATACAAGCGCGTTGGCCATATATAAATAATGGTTGCGTTGCACCGCTCCCTAATTGAATTTGACTAATTCGCGCCGACCGACGCGCTTTACATAAAATAAACATTAGCACTCGACACCCCACGCTTAAACTACAAACGCACCAGAATAGTGCGCCATAAGTAGCAAACAGTACTCATAATCAATACAACCATTCACAAATCCACTGCTGAACGTAGGCTCAACCACTAAATGCCACAAAGCATAGTCCAAAGCCACCTGCACCCATCGACTTCCTGCATGTTTTACCAGGTCGTCACTAGTGGTACACGTAGTGATCGCCTTACACTTCCAATGATCCATACTGGCAGACTACACGAAACATCCAACACTCGACGTATTTAGAAGGGTACTCTGTACCCTTTGGATGATTCAACTAATTTCATCCGCCAATTATTTAAACTTAGTCATTGTTGTATCAAAGTGATTTTAACGCAAAATTGCGAAACCTTTAACCTTTAGTATAAGACCGCATCAGCAACATCATCTTCCAGTTAAATCTCCAAACGGGTTAAGTGATAAAAGGGTTGTTATTATTATTACCTACTCGAAAACCTTTTTTTCCCCATTACTTGTCGGTTCTTCGAGTTATTGGGCGGCCCAATCGCCACTTCAACTTACTAATCCGTTGAGCTATGTCGATCACTTTGGTTCTACTGCGAACTTCCTCATTTCTAAGTTTATCACGCAGGAAAACCATGAGCATAGCCCTTTCCATAGCTCGCTGAACGACCTTGAGCTTCCTCATACGGCCAGTGAAAGGCCACGTCTCGAATTCATAATGACTGGCAACACGCGTTGGTTATACCTGAGGAGAAGATGTGTCGTAATTTTCCGGATGCCAACAGTAGTACAAGAAAGTAATTACCGTGTAGTGGCGGTGTAAGAATAGCCCCTACCCCATATTATCCCGTGGGTGTCGTAAGAGGCGGCAGCGGGAAACAAACCTGGAGATGGGCAGCAATCCACATAAGGAATAAAAATAAGAAACTGCGGGTGCCAACCCACTTGTCATGAGTAGCAGCTATCATAAAAATCCCCCCTGAGGCAATCTATGAGGGAGGCCTATGTTGAGCAGTGATTTTTTTATATAGAATTGGGGTAACCAACGAGCACACAGTCCATCTGATGGTTAATGGATGCTGTGGTCCATAGACATTTATCCTCGCTTAAGAATCAAACTCCTGAGGACTAAGATAAAATATCTCGTTCCCAGTAAAATGGTCTCCGGTTCTCTACACTCACCATAGGAAACACCGACCGAGCCGACCCATTCGTGCTACGACCGCAATATAGCTGCAGCTTGGCTCTACCACGATCAAAATGCTGTAACGGTGTAACGGTTATGGTAGGTAAATAACCAGTTCTAAAGGCCTTGAATCAATATGTGAACATGCCTACCATGCTGGTGCATGTGCATGTGGATTGCGTGACCGTCATTCCTACCTTGGTGGGATTGGATACAGCTCAGAGTAAAGAAGCCTTAATTTCTTTCTTTTAAAATTTCACTGCCTTATTTACTCTCAGAGCTGTATTCTCCTAGGTTTCACTAGTAAATACTGAAAATCTTACTTTTGGTCTTACTGGTCTTTACTTTTGGTCAATACTGAAAATTGGCCTTTAAGAACCAAGAGAAAGTTAACTATTATTCTTCTGTAGCAATTTCGTACTCACAAGCACAATGGGTACACAAAACTCAATCTGGGGCTACCTGCATCCATCGACTTCCTGCAGGTCTTACAGGATACTCCATCCAATGGGTGGCCGCAATACACTTGGCTTACCGGTGCGAGGTTGCCAGTTGAAAACCTTTCTTCCCCATTGGTTTTCAGCTATATGGCCGGTTCATTGCCACTTCACCTTACTGATCTGTTGTTCAACACTGAATTTGTTGGGGTATCCTCATTTCGAATTCCAATCAGGCAATTAATTTCCGAGCTTAGACCTTTCCATAGCTCGCTGAGTGACCTTGAGCTTTCTCATACGGACAGCAGTGAACGGAGGATTTCTACCAGTTCAGAAAGAAAAAGAATAAAAATGACGTCTCCACACGCTAGTATACTTCTCTTACTGTAAAGTTCTCGATTAAAACACGCACCCTGCTTATTTGAACGCACTATAATGTACGCCACGCGACCTTTTATCTCGACATAACATCCCTCATAAGGAAGTTAATTTATTGTCTAATTACACGTATATCTGTCCGGCTGTCCATCTGACTGGCTTAATCGATGCAAATTTATTCCCAAAAACAAGCGCAAACACCGAATTTAATGTAGTAACGTACACTAATGTGTTTACAATGTATCGAGTCAAGAAACACATTCGTCTTTTATTCAATTATTTTGAATTAAAATTAAAGTACTAAAGATGTTTAATACTTTAATTTTAATTCAAAATAATTTTATCTCATAGTAGTAGTGGCGATGTAAGAATATCCCCTCATCCCCATATTATCCCGTGGGTGCCGTAAGAGGCGACAGGGGGAAACTGAACCAGGAGATGGGTAGCAGCATCTTCTTAATAACAACGCAAAATAATTAAAAACTGCGATTGCCAACTACCCAATTGCCAAGCGTGGCAACTATGGCAAAAGCCCTATTGATTCTTCTTGAGGCAATTTATGGGGGAGGGCTATATGTTGTTGTAATGTGTTTTACCTAATTTAAAGCATCTATTTCTCCTGATGTGCCTGGTTTAGAGATGAAACACGTGTCGTATTATTAACGGTGGTATGTCTTTCCTATTGGAGTGGGTTGGGGAGCAGTGGTCATGAAGATAGTGCAAGCAGTTGAGGGGAGGGTAGTTGGTGCTTTTTGAACTAGCGAGGACACATTATTTTAATTTTATTACGCTGAATTTTTGAACGAAATTTTTGAAAATTATCATTAAAAAATTGTAATTTTTAGTACCAACTCACTCTTGCTCGGCAAAGAATATAAATAACGTGAGGAATACAGAAATTCTCTGTAATAGAATATATTTCGAAGAATATTTTTTACGTGGTAGAGCTACGCTGTAGGCATATTATGGTTGTAGCGTGAATGGGTCGACTCTACGCTCTCACAGAATACCAGCGTAAAATAGCAGCTTGAAGCTGCTGTGTTTCGTATGACGAGTGTAGAGATCCGGAGAGCCTTTTTTAACTGAAAACGAAGCATTCCATCTTAGTCCTCAAGGGTGGCAATTCATCTGCAGTTTTATTTTTAATTGAGGATAAATGTAGATGTTCATGAGCAACAGCGTTCTCTCATCAGGTGGACTGTGTGCTCGTTTGTCGCTCTTAGTCTATAAAAAAAGAAATCGCGAACCTGAAGTGCAGCAGCGTGGAGAACTTAGTCTACAATAACCATACGAAACAGGGCAAACGAAGCTGCTATTATAAGTTGATATTCTATGGGAGCGTAGTGCTTCCCTAGAGGACTTGTAAATCGTACTGCAGCTTGGTTCGTCCATGTATTATGTATATAAGACTTTGGTATTGGCATAATTTAATTATTTTTTGATTCCGTCGTAATTTGGGCAGGGAGACAGTCCCTCAGCGGTACCAAGTTGACACTAGGTACTATCCAACTGCAAGGAAATGTAAGGCAGGGTGACATAATATCAAAACTCTTCACCGCTGCATTCTTTTATAGTTCTTATGGCAGAATTTCTGTATATCTAAGCACTATGCTCAATAACCTCAATATTGTCTCTCAACGGATATGTCTTAAGATGTACATGGACAAAGCAATAGTCATGTGTAACGTCCACGTCACACCTATGCCGGTAGTTGTTGGGAGCACTAAGCTCGAAGTTGTTGACGAGTATGTTTATCTAGAACAAACAGTCCGACTAGATAAGTCCAATTTCGACCGAGAGTCAATCGACGGGTTCTACTTGGCTGGGTAGTGTTCGGGAGATTACGACATATCTTCGCGTCAAGCATACTTATAAACTTCAAAACAAGATTGTGGTCATTTACTGCTGGCCATATGAGGAAGCTCAACGTCGCTCAGCGAACTATGGATTTTTGCTCGCGTGATAGACTTAAAAACGAGGATATGGTAGTACCAGAGTAACCGATATAGCCCAACGGACTAGTAAGCTTAATTAGCAATGGGCTTTATAGCTTGAAGAAGAAATAACGGATGGGGAAGAAAGGTTCTCGAGTGGCACCCTCGTACCGGGGGCGAAGTGTAGGTCGTCCCTCCACTATATAGAGTTATGGCCTGGTAAGACATGCAGGAAGTCGATGGATGCAGGTGGTTTAGGATCGCGCTTTGTGACATTCCTTCGAGGAAGCATATCTTTAGCAGTGGACTTGCGAAAGGCTGTAATGATGATGATACTGACCAAACAAAAAAAAACAATTAAAATGTTGTGTGTAACATGTGATGTCTCAACTCATCATGGGTCGCCGCCACCCAAAAACACATCACGTGCTCCCCACCTATAAATTAAACTTCTTATTACAACCTCGTGTATTTTATCGATGCGTTCATTAAAATTTTGCCCGAAATAAAAAGTAAAAAGCGTCGAACATTTGCGCATGTCGCCCCCGAAATATTTGGGTCATTATCGGACGATCGTCAAGTTAGCGATCTAACCGCGAGATAGCCGCATAATAACGGTTTAATGCGTTCGTTATGTGAAGATAAGTATATTACATGAGACATAATGAAATAAAATAAAATGGAGTAAAATGGTGATCGTGTAATGGCGGCGCAAGAACATTTTTATACGTGGAAAAGCCACGCTACAGCTTTATTAAGGTTGAAGAACGAATGGATCGACTCAACCTGTATGAGATCACGCCCCCACAGAATAACAGCTTAAAATAGCAGCTAGATGCTACTATGAGTGTAGAGAACCGGAGCCCATTTTACTGGAAACGAAGCATTCCATCTTAACCCTAAGGGGTGACAACGCTTCTGCATTTTGATTCTCAATTGAGGATAAATATAGATGTTTATGGGCCACAACATCCACTTATCATCAAGTGGATTATGTGCTCGTTAGTCACTTTATTCTAATGACTCGGCCACA
>CAJQZP010000541.1:3072500-3270000 GCA_907164705.1 Parnassius apollo
AAGTTTATGCGGATATCGTAAAAGATGGCACTAGTGTCTTTGCAAATTATTGGACCCCAACCTAAAGTATGGAAGTGTACTCCACTGGGTTATTCTTAATTTCATTCTTAATGAGTCAATCCCCTAGCTAAGCGATTTTCGATTCGAACCTCACTTCACTTCGCATGTGCGTACCACATGCTTACAGAATACCGAATCAAGGTCAAGGGAGTGAGCCAGCCATGTGGGTACCTGTTATTTCCTCGTGGCTGTCCAAGCCACGGGTACTAACCTTTCCCTTTCACATAGGCCGTTAGGGTTGGGCTGCAGAAGTAAAGGGTTCTTTGCTCAGGAACAAACCACGCTCCGATAGTGCATTTAAATTTGATTTTTAATCAAGTATAGATGTAGATGTTCATTGACATCTTTACTTCCTATAAGGTTGACTGTACGTTTGCTTGTCAACTTTATTCTATAAAAAAATGAGGGAAAAAACCTTTTTTCTTGCGTATTAAAATAAAGGTAGTTAACGCTTGTGCTGACTCACGTATTATATAGAAAGTACAAAAATGTACCGAGCGGTGTCAGCAAAGATAACCTAACAAGGACATTTTATTTCTCCGAATAATATCGATGAATTGTTCAGTGATGTCATTAAAGAAAAACTGATGTGAAATGGTATATAATGAAAAACGCCGTTGATAAATGAGTATTATAAAATTCGTATTACAAAAATGCAAAATGGTGATTCGGTCTGCAAATACCATTTTGTTTGTTCAAAAAATACCGAATAAATTTAATAATAAATTGATCAGGTATGTATTCATTATGCGAGAGAACGCCGAATGAAATTGGTTTGGAGACGATATTATAATATTCGTTTTGAAATATGCGAGACGAAAATTCAATTACTGATGTACCAATATATTCAAACATACACAAATCCATTCAATTATCATATTAAAGAATTCAAGATATTCGAATGCAATCAAAAAAGTTCACAGCAATATAGCTTTTTAAAGGACAGGGATCATAACTTGCCATAGTTATCACACTTTGTCACTTAGTGAGCTTGCAACCGCTGTTTTATTTAGTCGCTGTTGTGGAGATGCTATTACGAAATCTACGGGGCACGATTTGGGGTAGTGGATATTCTAACGTCGCCCTTATATATTACAATCATTATATTATATTCTAGTAAACAACATTTATTTTCCAGGTTTAATAAGATGTTTATATAAATCGCAAACGGTACTCATAACTTACTTTCGTCGTTCGCGCACCCGTAATTTTGTGGTCATTAGTCCCGGAATCGAACCGGGGACCCTGTGGCCCAACCATATTTGTGATACTTAAATCCGAATTCAAATTAGCAACCATTAGCTCAACCAGTATAAATTAGTCACATATTTATAGTAAAAATGATATAAATATCGCATTTGATGAATTTCATGAGCATTTTCTACTAATTTATAATTTATGATTTCCTCGGACGTACATAAATATTTTTACCAAAACCATCAAAGCCTAGGTGGATAACTTAAGGCTTAAGGGTTAGTTGTAAAATTACAATACTACAAACATAATACTAATAAATATAATATTAAATACATGAAATAAACAAAGCCCCTTTAAAAAAGGTTTCGATTTTCTAAAAAAATTAGCTGTTATAAGTTTGTGAAGAATAAAAAGTGCAGTGTACTTGGTTCACTTTTATTTTTATTGAATGCTTGCTGGTACCCGGCGCGTTGCTGCTGTAAAAGAAAAAAATGTATAAATATCGTTTAAATTTATAATACAATAATTGAAGTTTATAATATATACAATACACGAGAATTTATACGTATTACGAATTGCAATAAATTTAAACTCATAAACAAATATTTGTTCTGTATGCGATTCGTACTCACGATCCTTATGCCAAACGTTTTGCCACTGTACTATTCTGTGGTTTTTACAATATACCTTTTTACTTTGTTATACTTCAAGAAATAATTTTTACGATAAAAACGTAAAGAGGCGGACTCGTAAAAGAAAAGTCTAATAAATCTATAACGTAAGAAAGATTCTGAAGTTAATCAGTTTTAGATAGTTTATTCAATCAGCGGCATTTAAATAATGAGAGACAGGGTCGAATTTCTATCAACGACTTGATCATTTTAACTGCAGTCTATTACTGGTCTACTCTGATGGCGAACCAATCACAAAGGCAGCTTCAAAATCAATCATCATCATCATCATCATTACAGCCCTTCACAAGTCCACTGCTGAACATAGGCCCCTCCAAGAATGCCCAGAGCACGGTCCTGAGCCCTTGCATCCATCGACTTCCTGCATGTCTTACCAGGTCGTCACTCCATCTAGTGGGGGATCGCCCTACACTACGCCTATCGGTACGAGGCTGCCACTCGAGAACCTTTCTTCCCCATCGGTTATCGGTTCTTCGAGCTATATGGCCAGCCTATTGCCACTTCAGCTTACTAACTAATCCGTTGGGCTATGTCGGTCACTCTGGTTTTACTGCGGATATCCTCATTTATGAGTCTATCACGCAGTGAAACTCCGAGCATAGCCCTCTCCATAGCTCGCTGAGCGACCTTGAGCGTCCTCATACGGCCAGCGGAAATACAAAATCAATATGAGGAAATATATCAATTTTTCTACAAAATTCCAACTCACCTGGCTCACGATGACTTTTTTTTATAGAATAGGGCTAAAAAACGAACAAACATTTTTACATAGTAGAACCATGCTGCGGCTATATAAGTTGTATAGCGAATGGGTCGGCTAGATCGGGGAAGGACGAAACTCTCACATAATTCTGTCTTAAAATAGCAGTTCGAGTTTAGTATGGTGTGTTTATTATGGTGAGTGTGGAGAACCAGAGACCCATTTTACTGGAAACAAGGTATTCTTAGTCCTCAGGGGCGACAACGCATCTGCCTTTTGATTCCTAATCCAGGATAAATGTAGATATTTATGTATTTATGTAGATAAGGATGACACACAAGCACACAATTCACTTGATGGTAAGTGATTACTGTGAGTTCCACTTTGGACACAAACCTTTAATTTCTATGGCTTTAGGGCAAAGAAGTGACTGACCCGTGGTTAAGGTAATTTTTTTATATTAAAAGCAAAAACATAATATAACATTGAAATGTACTACAAAAATAAACTAAAATTAATAACTTAGTTATCATACAGTCTCCCAGTGTTATTGTTCAAAGAACGTTGGCTTCGTTTCCTTGCTTATGTTAATTAATAAAGCTATACCAATATATCGATTAATAAGCTTGTATTTATTATTAACCAAGCTTTCATAGACTATATTCACTCCACCAGCAAAATATTTAGATAAAAGTTTAAAAAAAAATAAGTTTACGATTTAGTTTTTGCTTGTAAACATTTTTATTGTGTTATCTTACTCCCTAAGATTTTATTCAATAAAGGTTTACTCAGTATGTCAGCCGTCTGAATTTAAATTTTCCGCCAACATAATTTAAATTTATACGAATACGAATAATAAACTAAGGGGCAATTAAGTGCCCAATTGTAATCTTGAACGGTTTTGGATTTCTATAGACTTAAATTCACGGAATTCAATCATGAATTCTGTATCTTCAAATTAAGATAGGTAAGCAAAACTGAAAGAGAATAAAAATATTATTACATTAGAAGAAATTACTTCATCATTTCGAACCATGAGTCGTATAAGCGGCTAAAGATTAAATAAAAAGAAGAAGACAAGAAAATAAAGAAGAAAAGAATAAGAAGTTTTGTTATACTCAGAACTGTAAAAGGAGAAAATCATTTCTATTATTCTTCTCACACTTCTGCTCAACGCCTCCGGAGTATTGCCGCCATGGAGGATGGAATTGAAGAGTTTCTGAAGGACTTTAAGTATCAGTTTTCCACCCGTTATCAGAAGCTCCGCTGTAATTCTTTCCTCGCCCGGGGACAATAAACAATAACTTGAAGTTTTATCTCGTTATCTCACTCAGACTGACGTCCATCCCGGGATATCATCGGAACAGTGTCTTATAAGAATTGCTCTTGCATCGTTACTCACACTTGCGTGTGACTCCATTGACGACGTGTAGAGCTGCCTATAGAATCTCATAGTCTCACTCAATATCTCAGGTGTCCCGGAAACTAAGCTGCCACATTTGGTCTTTAGCTTCGACAGTTAGCTGTTTTTGGCAGACAGATAACTGTCAATTACTTTTGAGCCTTGGTTCCGCTTACTCGCTTCTTTAATTCAAGCTGTATTAAAGTTGAGTAAGTCCCGCCACACGTATTTGGAGATATGTCCGTTCAGTTGACTGTGTGCTGTCAAATAGGCACTGAAATGATTTTGTAACTTGAGCTGAAGGTTTTAGGGGCTTTGGATTAGAGCACGAGAGGGACGGACGGAACGTTAACTTCATTGGACGTGCCCTCTCTGACTTCAAGTTTAGGCGCCAAGTGCCTCTCACCATTCGGTGATCACTGTCAGTTTTCACCCTTGCAATCAGTGAGACATCACTGAACAGTTATCGTCCGGTCGTCATAATGAAGTCAATGCCATTATTTGTCGAACCGTCGAGGCCCGACCAGGTCAACTTTCTATGGGGCCGCTTTTGGAACAAGTTCATCATAAAGAGTCCATCTTTCAGCTCACCGTTCTCTCTTGTCGTCTAGTTTTGCGTTAAAGACTCCCATAAGCACCGTATAGTGGGTTTTGGGGAACGCATGGCTCTAGAGATATCCTCATACATTTTCTCTACCTCTTCTTCAGAATGTGCCGAGGTTATTGCGTAAACCTGTATGACCTTCAGCGTATTTGCTGAGAAGAACCTGTACTCAGAATCATCGTTTGGTTATTCTGAGTATAGGATCGTCACCATCGTCCTCACAATCCAAATCTTTAAAATTTTGTTAACGGGAGACTCGTGGCCAATAAATCTGACACCTCTTTGCGACAGATGGTCGCTCTCCCGGTGATATAACAAGTTGCCAGATTCAGGGAAACTGTGTTTTTCTCCTCTCTTCGGACCACAGATAATCCTTAATATCCCATAATATCCCAGCGCAACTTGTTTATCTCTTCTTCCAGCTTCAGGATATTCTAGTCACTCCTCAGGATGCGTGCGTTATATGTTGCCAGGTCGAGTCGTTTTAGGTGGCAGCCGACCCTCCACCGGAGATTCTTAGCACCTTTTTTTTTTTTTTTAACATGGGGAAATGCCTACGCATACCCGCCTCGCGGGGGCAAGGACGGGTTATGTCGGACTCGCACCGACTAAAACCCCATGGTGTTCCACCTTCGTCGCATATTGGCAGGGCTACGGGAACGCTTTCGCACACATCCGCGGCCCCACCAGCGACTGCCGCCCCATGGCAGCACCTCATCGGGAGAGGAATATTCCTCCCCGTTCTCCTTCCCAAGTAAGGCGCACCAGAACACATGGCACGCTTTCCTCCACGGCCTCCAATTACATCTGCGCAACAGACGCCCCCGCGTCCGATGCGCGAAGGCTATGGGGCCAGAAAAAACGAGCACTTAGAAGTATTAGCCTTCCCGACCCCAGCGGCGGATCTGGTCTATGGCTCCGCCGCCAACCAAGATTCGGCTGCGGAGGATAGGGAGAGCGGCGCCTCGCAATACCGACAATCCTCTCCCCCCGCAGCCCCATCACCACCGCATCAACGGTGCGGCCCCGTTTGAGTCGCGGAGGATAGGGCGAGTGGCGCATCGCCATACCAACACTCCTCTTCCTCCGCGACTCCACCTCGGCTGCAGCGGTAGGTGGGGAGGACACACCTCTCACCGCAGTCCACCAACACACATCCGAAGTGGGCTTCCCAAGCCCACTCAGAGTGGCCACCTCGGGCCGGCCCTCCACCTCGGACCAGCCATATGGGTTCCTCTTTGTTTCGCCGTGGGTGACCAAGCCACGGCTTCTAAGCCCCCCGCCACGACAAGGCGGGAACCCGTTCGGGGGGGAGATTCTTAGCATCCTCAGCCCATCGTAATCATGATTGCCACCGTAACCAAGAATAGCGGAGCCGCCAGGGACTGGGATCCATTTATTTGTGTCGCTGCTCCTGCGAAGTATATTGCCATACGAGTAGTTGCCACGCTTGGCGAGCGAGTTTGTAACCGCAATTTCTTATTGCTGTTTGCTGTTATCAGAAAGATGCCGATACTCATCTTCTGCCTCAGTTTCCCTCTGTTGCCTCTGACGACACACACGGAAAGATATGGGGTAGTGGGTATTCTTACCCGCCACTACTTGGGCTATAATTTTGGACACGACGAAACAATGAGGCTTATCTTACTACAAGTCATGACATTTGATATTCTAAGAGGATTTTACTCCAAAAATGAAAACGATATATCTAGCAAATACTTATTTTTATTTGATTGATATTTCTATAAAATTTAATTTAAACTAATCAGAATGAGTGAAACTGGTAATAATTTCAATTACCATCGCATTAATTAAAACAACTTTATCACAAGACAGAATAAGTTTTTGTCGTAAGTCTCATAATTTTAATAATTTTTTAAATAATTAATTTAATTTGATTCAAATTGTTTTTTATTATACTAACCAATATATTTAATTAACTTTGTAAAACGTTTTATTGTGATTGAAATGATGACATATATTTCAATTCAATACACTAGCTTTCTGCAATGGTTTGACTGGCGTGTAATTCAGATTGTCAACATAATTATTAAGGCAACGTTACAATAATACCACTTATAGTAAATGTAAATACGCAGTAACAAAATCATAGGACTGCGTGCTTCATGTGTGAAGACAGAAAAATGCGAGCCATAAATAATTGCCTCGATAGAAAAATCATATCGTGCATGGCTATCATAATAAATCCGCGTAAACTTTTAATTTTATGTCATGTTGAGAACACATTTCAAAAGTCGTTTTGATTCTATCTTTTGAATAAATTAAATAAAATCAAACAGCAGCTGCCCCGGCCTCTGCCCTCCGAGACACCTAAATCACAGAATAGATCCAACAGTTACTTAACGTACGTTGTTTTATCTAAAATTCTTCCCATTTTAATACAAATTCTCTCGAAAATTGCGGGGAGTGAGGTGGTGTTTCCTTAACGTTATATAAACTATACTACAAGGGGGCACTAACTAGAGATATATTTCTTTACAACCGAGCACCTAAGTCAGTACTAAAGTTGCGACTGCTCGGGTTATCCGCTTTTTATGTTACACCGGATTGCCCATGCTTACGGCTCGTAAATTTTGGTGTTGTTAAGATTCCCTTTTCTGTATAGGAGATCTATGTCTTACATCCAATTATGATAACTTTAATGTCCGACTTACATCCAATTTCTTCCCACCCGTAAAAGACTACAGGCATGGGCCTCTCTTGTCGTAAGGAGGATTTGATATAGATGTCACGCCTGACACGTGGATTGACGATCGCAGTAACAAACGCCTCGAAGCTTTGGTGCTACTGCCAGTCACCGGCTGTATATTTTACATCTGAAATAAACGAGAAAGTAAACTGACATCTAAAAAGCAATCTCATGAGTTACCACCAGTTTAGCGATGAAAACTTAAGAAATAAATCTTAAGGAATGTACTCTCAAGATTATGAAAAGAGGATTGTGCTAAGTAGTGGGATGCATGTAGACCGTAACTGTAATTTACATTCATGTATGACTAACTTGATAAAAAATAAAACGGTGGAAGAAGACGTTGCTATTTTAAACGTTTGTTTACATTTTAGTTAACAATTATATTTTATTAACCATATATTTTGGTTATAATATATGTTCATATATTTAAAAAAATATAATAGCTAAAACTTACAGTACAATGAACACATCAAATTAAAAGCAACAAAACAAAGAGTCCGCCCGAGAAATCTTTATTTACTTGTACAAGAAGCGACGTACAATAGCTAAAATATGAGTTTTGTCAAAAACTTTTGTAAAACACGAGCGTTAGCCCAATTTGTACTTGTGCAACTTTGATAAATTTCTTATTACAAAACTGAAATATTTCAATAAACACATTACAATCAGACTCTTTAATTTAATATGCTACTATTTCATTTTTATTTACGCATATTATTAAAAAAAATTATAATAAAGATCCACTAAAGCTAAAAATTTAAATTGTCATAAAGTACTACTCACCATGGTATCGTGCCAAGAACGCTGGCTGTTTCCCTGTTGAATAGCTATACTTATCCTTTACGAGAAATAACAAGCCTTTATCACCAGCAGCGACGACCAGTTGCGGATACAGTATTTCGGAATCTTTAGGAACTTCACTGCACGTGGACCACACGGAGCGACTATCGGTCTCTACAGCAAATGACACAAATATGTAGTAATTTCTCAAAGACTTATATTTGTGCCAATTACTTAATTCAGCTGCCTCTCATGCCGCCCCAGTTTTAAATGAGTTACCCTTGACAGGAGAGGCCGCCAAAGTATCTAAGCAAGTAATATCCCACACTAGGGTTTTACCGCTCTCCCAAGGGACCAAAGTCATATCGTCGGGTCTCTTGCCATTGTCCCTAAATATCCTGCAAGGCTCTACAGCCGAGGGAACATTTATGGAGACAAGAGCCCTTCAGATGACTTCGTTTAAAGAACCATGACGAGAAAACCTAACTGCACTTTTCTTACATGACAGTCCGTGAAGACCAAACTCATCGACGTTGGTGAGGCTAACATATTGCCGCTCCTAGACGGATTCCTACAGAGATACGCAAGCTTCCCCATCAAGAAATGTGCGGAAATTATTTGATGATACAGCGTGTAGCCAGTGACCAGATTCATTAGACAAAACAGATCTTGGTCACTGTGAAAATTGTGAAATAAACCTTTCTGCACACTCCTTACCAACAGAATATCCCCCTGTTTTTGTTGATTAACGTCCAGTAGAACAATTTTGCGTGGACAGAGCATTGGCCATGTTTGCCTTGCCTCCACAACGAAGCACCACTCTCTTTTCTTCTACCACTAGTCTATTATTTAAAATTATGTTACATAAGTCATTCAGACTATGTACGGAAGCAAGAAAAGCAGGCAATTCAACGCTAGAAAGATTTCGTACGCCGATACCACTTAATTTTATAGGTAAAGTAGCTTGTTTTTTTTTTCGCCCGAAGCAATTAAAGGGCTACCCTATACGTAGGGTAGGTTAGTCCTCACGGGTGACAACGCATCTGCATTTTGATTTGTAATCAAGGATAGATGTAAATGTCTATCGGCCGCAGCAACCACTTACCATCAGGTGGACTGTGTGCTCGTTTGTCACTCTATCCTGTTACAAAAAAATCAATTCCCGCCACTTTCCGACACATTTTTTAAAAATATTATTTATGAATGTAATTTTTTTTGCGCCCGAAGCAATTAAAGGGCTACCCTATACGTAGGGAGGCGGAAAATGCATTACGCATACCACGATAGCCGGTCTATCGTGGTTATGAGGGACTCACTGTCCTACCGGGGAACCTAAGAGATACCCTCTAAAAACCACCTTTGGGGACAGCCAGCCGGCTGATTAAGCTGTATTGTGCCTTATCGTGAGCGACCCTCTTTTGGGAAAAGAGGGCGCAGGCGGCTAAGAGCCGCTGAGGGAGTGCCTACGAAGGCAAATTAATATTAGTTAATACAATAATTTAATTTAATTAGAGTTGGCCTGAGCCGCCAGCAGGCAGTTCAGGTCGTTTGTCAGTTTATTAGGCGGGTCCGAGAGAGAGTTTCTCGGCCTGTGGACTCGATAGCGAGAGGGGGGTGGGGCTGCATAAGAAGCTGCCTCACGAATTAATTGATTTAGGTGCGACTCTGAGGCTTTGAAGAAGTTCTCAGAGAGTTTTTTAAGAAATTGTTGAATTGTTGGGAGCTCTAGGTCCCGATGAAGGTCGGCATTACAGACGTACCAAGGTGCGTTCGCAGCTCGACGACAGAAAAGGTTTTGAACTATTTGGATTTCATTAATAATATTAGGTTTGCGTAGGCAAAGACGGGGTCCGCGTAGGACATGACTGGTCGTATACAGACCTTATAAAGGGTACGCTTGTTTCGAAGGGACATTTTACTGTGTCGGCCCAACATACTGTTGAGCCTACTCAGATAAAACCGTGCGTGACGGGTTACTCTTTTGACGTGGGGCCTGAAAGTGAGCCCAGTGTCTAGAGTGACACCTAAATATTTGGCGGTCGTATGCCAGGGGACAGGGGTCCCTAGCATACGTATTGGTGGAGTGTTTTTGAGACGGCGTCGTTTATAGTCGAAGTAAACGGCGGAGCTCTTCTACGGGTTCACATCGATGCGCCCTTTTTTGAACCAAGCTCCTAGGTCATCAACTGACTTTTGGATCTTGTTCCGTATGAAGGGCACTGAGACACCTTTGCAGTAGATAGCAGTGTCGTCTGCGAAGAGGGAGAGCTGAATACCTTTCGACGGGATAGGAATGTCGTTAGTGAACAGGATGTACAGCAGAGGAGCAAGTACTGAGCCCTGTGGGACACCAGCCTTGATAGTTTGTTGTGAGGATAGTGTGCCTTCGTGTCTAAAACGAAAGGTACGATACTCTAGGTAAGAGGCCACGAGACGTACCTGGCGATCGGGGAGACCTATTTTGTATAGTTTGTAGATAAGGCCTGTATGCCAGACCCTATCGAAAGCTTTGGCTATGTTGAAAAAGACCGCGATGGTCTTATGACGACGAGGATAGAAACCGCTGAGGATAAATTCCACAATGCGGTGAACTTGTTGGGGACATGAGTGTTGGGCTCGAAACCCGAATGGATGGGGAATGATGAGAGGGTCACCGTCTGTGGGAAACAGATAGTGCCTCATACGTGATTGGATGACTCTTTCGAAGAGCTTGCCCATTGCCTTGAGGAGGCTAATGGGGCGATGAGGGGAGGTTAAGAGGCTTGCCTGGCTTGGGAATTCCAATCACAGTTGCCTCTTTCCACGTAGTGGGAAAGTAGCTAAGGTTGAAGCAGGCGTTGAAGATAATAGATAAAAGGTTAACACCTGCTCAGGAAAGTGTTTTAGGGCTTGGTTGGAGATGCCATCCGCGCCCGGAGCCTTTTTCGGCTTAAGTCCTTTGATGAGGGATGAAATCTCATCATTGGACACAGAGATAGGTTCGGAGGCCGTAGGGGGGTGAGTTCCGGCGGCGGACCTCATCATCCACTGCCTGGACGTGTGAGGGGTCGATGGGTTGAGAGCTAGGAGAGCATTGTGCGGCAATGCTATCTGCAAAGCACTCAGCCTTTTCCTCGTCCTCGAAGGCAACCGTGCCGTCGGGACGGGAGAGAGGGGGAGTGCGGGTGATAGCGTCTATGCGGAGGGCTCTGGCCATCTGATAGTACGCTGTATGAGATGGAGAGATATTCTCCATGAGTTTACTCTTTTTTGAGGTCTCGAAATTCAGAGAGGCGGAAACGGAGTTCTCGTTGAAGACGATTGGCCGCGCGCCTATATTCGGGGATGGGATATTTTGCTGCTCTCTGGAAAGCAGTTTTTTTTGGCTTTTAATAGGTTGCTAATATGTAGGGGAAGCCCACTATTGTTAGCAACCGGGACGACCCTTTCGTTCTCCTTAAGGGAGGATTTAATAAGGGTGGAGAGTGAATCGACCGCGGTGTCGATTTTTTCGGGACTGACTAAGACCGACGGTAGGGAGATGGTAGAGTCCTGTGAGTCCATAGCTTTAGCTAGGGACTCCTTGAATCCTTTCCAGTTGGTGTAGGTTTTTGTGTGTGTTGGGGGAGGTGGCTGATGGCCAAGAATGAGGGAGACTGGTCGGTGATCGGATCCTAGATCGTCTAGTGTCTCAATTGCTCTGAGGTTGAGAGAAACTCCTTGGAGTAACGCTAAATCTAGTACATCGGGGGCGTGATCGGTGTTATCGGGAAGTGAGTAACACCGAGGGGACTATGGACGGTAAAATCAAGAGACTGCGTGATATCGAGTAGTATCTTGCCACTAGGGGACGTAGTACAGCATGTCCATTCAGTATGCTTGGAGTTAAAATCTCCAAACATAATGACTGAGTTGCCTAAAGATAAAATGGCCTCAAAATGTTTTTTGAGGGGATGGGTTCCTGAAGGGATGTAACAGGAGGCTATGAAGATGGACTGATGTCCAGTCATAGCTAGCCTGCATACCGTGGCTTCCATGTTGGTAAGCTGCGGAGTAGAAATGGGCGAGCAATGAAGTGTCTTCTTGTAATAGATGGCCGTTCCGCCGCCTCGGCGGTCGGGTCTGTCATTACGAAGAAGAGAGAAATTTTTAATAGAAAGGCCTTTAGCGTCCTTGGTTTTGAGATTAGTTTCCTGTAGGAGGAGGAAATCGACTTCACGATTCCGAAGAAAGAGCTTAAGCTCTGGGAGGTTATTTCGCAAGCCGCGAATATTGAATGATACAAGCGATAAACCCTTAGGTTTGATACGACCGTGAGATTTTGGTAGATTAATTTGCACTGACATTGAAGTTAAGTTAATTAAGTTAACTTAACTTACAACGCTAACAGGAGATTATTATGTTCTGCAAGAACGAGGAGCCGTTCTTGGGCACTTCGCAGCGCGCAGTTTGCGTGCTACTACCGTTATCTCCCTGATGTCTATATTCCTGATAGCGGAATAAAGTGTGTTGTAATCATCAGGTGTGGGCTCTGCCTCATGGGAGTAGGAGGTTCTCCGCGGTGGGTCCGCCTTTTTGGGGCCCCAGGGGAAGACTGGAGGCTGCATGGGCTTGGAGAAGCCCGGAGGGGCCGATTATGCCCTGAGGGGGCCTAGGGGGACCCTGAGATGGCCGAGAGAAGCCCTGGATGGGCTGAGAAGGACCCTGTCGGGGCCGTTGGTAGAGGGCCGGGAATGAGCGGTCATTGACCGGCGGTGGAGCTTGCCTACTGGGGCGAGGTTGAGGCGTGCGGGGGAAGTAGCTTGGTTCCAGGCTGTTGTATTTAAAGTCAAATTAAGAATTTTTTCTAAAGCTATTTTAAGATTATTATCAATATCTTCTAAAATATCCGAATCAGACTTGAGCGTAACAAGTATGTAAATTCAGGTACAAGAAGAAAATATTTTAAAAGAGTAAGGAAAATGTGGGGTTTAAAATATAGAATTTATCAAGGTGGTTTTAAAATTGATCAAATTTTGTTATTAAAACAAGTTTAATACTATGGAAAAACAGCGGAACACCGAGCAGGTATAGCGATTCCGCATTGACAGTTTTCATTCCTGGAGAAATATGATTGAAATTTTGAAGTAAAGTATCTCCGTTAGGACTAGATCAGTTATTGAAAATATATATTCTATTATATACAATATGATATTTTTATTTATTTGTCATGGTGAAAAATGTATTAATATAAAAATTATAATATATACCTTATTTTTGTTTTAACATTCAACAACAACAGGCTTTTGACTCCTTTTTATAAATAGTGAAGCCATTTAACGTTAAAATTTTAAGGATGTTCACAATTATTTATATTTTTTGCTTTATTCGTAATATCTATAAAGTTTTCGAAAATATATACTAGAAAAGTCTTTTAATAGTAACTAATATAAAACTACACATTATAAAATTAATCTCACCTAAGCTTGTAAAACTTCAAATGCAATAAGAAAATTAATTCAAAGAATATAATTTTATAATCACTACGTTTTAATTTTATTCTTTAGAAAATTAATAATGTCATGGGGCAAATTAGAAAGTTTTCGGAATAGAAGAACATTAACTTGAACAATTAGTTGAGTTAAAAAGGAGATTTCATTTCATTCCTTTTCAGATGGCTAAAGTGAAAAAATAAATTTTATTTTAATTTTTTTTATAGATAAGGGAGACACACCATCACATTTCCTAACTAATGTTCAATGTGGATCACATGGCCCTCCTATAAAATGCTGAGTCATCGCTTAAGATGAGAGGGAAGCAAACAAGTATTGCAAGACAACGAAGTTCGAGTTCCGGCACAGTGGCCTAATTGAATTCGCCATAGCGGTGGGTGTGCCTGCTGTAATACCATATTATGTCAAAAGAGTCACAGACAAGATTGACTACATCTTAAAGTGAGCTTCCATATCAGTTTTTTATCAGTTTTTGTCATGTACCTTGAAGAGCAAGTTTTATTGCAAAAGTGGTCTCTATTAAAATGGACAAACAAAAATATCGCGAGGTATAAAAACTGACGTGAAGCAAGAATAAGGGTGACAAATGAGCATATAGTATACACATGGTGGTGAATATAGCGCATAGCGCCATATTTTAGCGCGCTATCTCTTCATAACGCATAGCGCGTGCTATGTAAGTAGTCGCCATGGCGCTATGACGCTTTGGCGGTATTCATAAATTCATATCAAGCGGCTATTAGTTCTAGCAGCAGCGCTGTTGTGATTAGACGTGTGACGCAAATTTAATCTAGCAGCACTAATTTATTGTTAGACGTTATTTAGTTAGTGTATACTGTATATTTATAAGTGATCGAAGGACACAGTTGTCTGCTACAAAAGAAGCCTAATGTTTTTTTTAAATGTAAATAAAATATAGATACAAAGGTGTATATAATAGTGTTTGTAAATAGTTGATTTTTATAAATACAATCAAACTTTTAAATACACCTTTAATTGATTTAGAGCCGTGGTAGCTCAGATGGTTAACACTCGCTGTAAATGTAACAGAACGCGAGTAACCCGGGTTCGATCCCCGCCGGCACCAATGAAATTGTTAATTGCAATTTTAAGTGCTGATTTACCACGTGCTCGGCGGTGAGGGAAAACATCGTGAGGAAACCATGTCTGAGAAATAAGAGAAAAAAAATATATTTCGAAGACATGTGAAGTTCGCCAACACGCATTGGGGCAGCGCGGCGGACACTTACTTGCCCCAAAACCCTCTCAGAAATGAGGGGAGGCCTGTGCCCAGCAGTGGGACGTATATAGGCTGTAACTTTACTTTTACTTTTACTTTAATTGATTTATAATTTATATTAAGGTTAAAATAACGTTTACATCAATTGTAATAAAAAAAATGATTAGTTTTATTTTGTTTTAAAAAGTACACGCCTTAAAAATATTATTAGGATTATAGAAAGTTAGAAAGTCGTAAGCCTGAAAAGTATGAAAGAGCGTTCATTGATTTTACCACTTTATTTTATTTTAATCTAAAATACGACTTATTACGAAACAATGTTCTTATATAGCACGCGGTCTATCCAATGAACAACATGTAGCGTGCTCCGAGATATAGCGTGCTGCAAAACTTAATGCGCTTGCCGGCCTCCTACACACTTTTTTTATAAATAGCGCGCTATAACATAGCGAATTTAATAGCGCGGTAGAAATTTCTAGTTTATAGTCTGTAGCGTGCTATTGATTTATAGTTGTTTTGAACAACTTTATAGTATACCTGATGGTAAGTGGATGATACTGTGGCCCCTAGACATCAACATCTGGACGGCATCGAAAAAAGTAGGTAATTTGTTTGGAATACCACTTTGTTATTTTTTTTTAGAATATTGAAACTTTACTTAAGGAGATATTATAAATAACACTTTTACTGTATTGGAATTCACAAGCTTGATAATGAAGAGAAAAGTTTCGTTACACATCAAAACAAAAACATTTTTTGAGTTTGATTTAGTAAATTGCAATAATCGTAGTAATGGCTTAGACAAATGTTAATAAAATGCTAAGTAAAATCGATTGATATAATTTTATTTTAAATAAAATCAATCAATAATGAGATATAAAGTTTTTTATAAGAATATTAATATCTGACAATGAGAATGTGGCGGCACTGTCGTCGCGCTGCAAGCGAAACGCACCGAAGCCTAAATCACGCTATCAACATTCCGAATCATAAACAGTATATATAGAACATCTCCAAACTATCACACGGCGGGAGATTTTACCTTTTCCTTCCACGGCCACAAGAATAAGGTTAGTATACACTGCACTATAATCCTGTCCTGTACAGGTGGCTAGTCACAATCCCGATTAGCCGACGTTACCGAAACGCAGTCGCGTGGGTCCATAAACACATTTAATTAAATTTGTTAGGTGTTTTACAAACGTCTTAAAAACAAAGAAATGAAAATGCAATTGTTTACATATTCTAGTCATAATCATATAACTGAATGAATGAGCGTCAAGAACATCTAGACCCGTAAATCAGTAATAGTACCTTACGTGCTTATTAAAACCTCTCCGGCCATTCCAAATCTACGACCCAGTGTTAAGTAATTTAATAAAGTGCTATTATAAATAATTCGAGTTTAAATTGATTCGTCTAAGTTAATGCCCAGTGCTATTTGAAATAAACTGTCTGGTATATTTATGATTGAACCCTTATTATATTTTTTTAAGCATAAAAATGTTTTACGTGGCAATGCCATGCTTTTACTTGGTAGAGTCATGCTGCAGCTATGTTATGAGTGTGGTACGAATTGGTTTACACGACCGGGGAAGAACCACGCTCTCACAGAATAGTAGCGTAAAATAGTAGTAGATCCGTTGCTCATTTTACTGCAAAAGAGTTGGTGACAGTAACCTAATGGCGAACTCAAAAGGTCGTGAGTTCGAATCCCCCATTTCACTACTGTCGTGAACCACTCCTAACACAAGCTTTTCAAGCTTCCCAAGAGTGGTTAAAAGGAATACTAGTAATGTTAGTAATATTACTAGTATATTTAAAAAAAAAACGTATCTGCATTTTGACTCTTAATCGAGGATATATGTAGATTTATATTGGCTACAGCATCCACGTATCATCAGGTGAACTTTCTGCACGTTTGTGACCTATTTCTATAAAAAAATTAGGTGTTATCTCTGCACGTTTGTTTTATATAATTTAGTTATTAACACATACATATATATCTACTAAAGAATGTTTTGGATATTTTCTTAAGAAATCTTGAAAGGATTTGTAAAGGTCATAAAAATACATCAAAAATACGAAAGAGATCAAGCATTCAAGCTAACAGCGCCGCGGTCGATTTCGACCGCTTAGAGATTGAGAGGTTAAATAAAATTAATATAAAGTGAAGTGAATGTTAATGTTCTTATATGAAGAAACAATGGAATTTCGCAATTAAATAATTGTGTATGAAAAGAAAATTAGCCATGTTTTTAAGATAAGCTATGAGGGACTGTCTTCCTGAAGTTTTGATTTTATATTTATAAACGTGTTGTTAATAACGTTATATACTGCAAAAATAAACATGTTATCATGTTATGTCATCTATGTATGTATAAAAGGTCAATTCGTTTATTCATTTTAATTCTCATTGCAGCTTATCAAAGTAAGCTGCTGGTCATAGGTCTTCCTTTTATATTGACCCATGGGGAGGATATTCGTGATATTTGCTCCGCTTACCAGGCGGTACTGATGTCCGAATTTTTTATTACTTTCAGGTGTTATTTGAAAGATGCTATTGCCTATCTCCTGTTTCAGTTTTTCTCCGTCAAACGTCACGCCACCCACGGGATGATATAGGGTAGCATGTATTCTTACGCCAAAACCAAACAGCATTGCATTGTGGTAGTATAATAATCTCATTTACGCAAAACATAAGCTACCCAGGACAGAAACGGGGAACTGCGTCGAATGTACGAAACATACATTTGACGCTGGTACTATGATCCTAATCCGCCTGCCAGTCGTAATGTTTCAACAGATGAATATAGAAGAAGAAAATCGATTTAACGGTTATGCATAAAAATGAAAGTAGGCTAGAATACAGTACGAGGGCGGCGGGGACGATTGCATCATAACGAACCCAGATAATTTGTGATTGGCTATATAGTGAGTCGCAGGTCCTGTGATCATTTATAGGACTTACGCTCACTCTCGGTATTCAGACAACTAAGCCACGTGGATATCTGCATCGGTATAGGTATCGACTCTATGACGAAAAGTCGTGTCTTAATATCTGTGTCTCTTAGAGTCAAGGTGTCTAGTACTAAAAATCACAAATCACAAAAAAGTACGTCTAAGTAGCTACGATCCTCTTATTTATTTAATTTGCTAAGCGGCTGTGTATCCACTGTTTTTCCTGTTGGATGAGTATGGAAAGCGAGGATGAGATGAGACTGTGAGGTTATCTATCCATCAGCCTATAATGTCTTCGGAGGTACTCGTAACATTGCACTCATCCATCGCAGCCATCAAGATGTTTGTAGTTGGTTTTAGGTTTGCATTTAATGTATTAGCCCCATACGATCATTTGAAATGGTACCGAAATTTCTACTTCAATGCCATAATGATTCACAAGCTAAGCGTGGTAATTAAGGGACACTCTTACTTACAGTTAGATGGAGATTAATTTTAATAACTGCAAAATTCGTTTCAAAGTAGGGAGGCACTATCGTTACACTTAAAACTTTATCATGAAAGTCCCAAACTACTTTCTTAGTTAAAAATGGTTTTATCACAAAGGAAGTTGGTAACTTAGTTTGGTTCTATTTAAGTTTCATTTAACAGGTGAATGAATACTAAGACGGTGTTTTAATTGGTTTGTTGTAAATTTAAAAAGACCAGAGACCAAGTCAAAGAAATTCAGGAAAACGCAATATTATATTTAATTTAATATAATTCATTTTCTATTCGCTTCGATAACAACGTTGTGTAACACTGCTAACTATTTTGAAACAATGTAACTCACAAGGAAAGTTAAGAGTGCTACTGTGGTGGTAGAGACTCCTTATAATCGGAAATGGCTTTGATTTTGATGTTATGATATTTTTTAACGAAATAAATCGGATTTTTCTTACTATGTTTAATGATACAATTTCTGTCATCTTCTCCACCATTCAGGGTCGGTGCAATACAATAACTTTCCATAAATACCGATATTTAAGGCAAACACCCCCACAAAACAGTTCATATTATGGGGATGTTTCCGATGGACGTTCATGTATCCGACGAGTGTCTTTTGGGAAGGCAACGTATATACTCGTATTATGTAACCTTATCAACTTAATACATTATTTGTGTTCAGTAGTGGACTTATGAGGGGCTGTGTAATATCATATTAAAAAGACCGAGAAAAGTAAGAAAGGTTCCATAGAATATGCGTAAAACGGACTTGGAATAACAAATCGTAGTGAACTGTGCACAGTGATAAGCAAAAACTTGTTGAAATTGATTACTTATTTAAATTAATCCGCTTTACTCGGACGGCTCTCAAGCGATTTACATCTTGTGAGCCACAAAAATTAATTAAAACGTTGAGGTGGAGGGAAGAAAATCTAAACTATTATGGCCTTACTTATATTCGTTGGTTAACTCTTACTTAAATATTACTTATATCTATAGCTGTTTCTTCTATTTTCGTGTAGTGAATAGAGAAAGAGAGAGAGAGAGAGAGAAAACAGTGAGAAAGAAAGAGAGAGAAACTTTGAGCGTTGCTTAAATTGACGTCGATTTTATGAATAAAGTCATAAGTGCTAGAATCATTTTTCAAAATAGTGTACTTAATTTTCTTTGATTTGACAATTTTTTTTGTAAGATATTATTTTTATCAATAACACTATCGATCGCAGCAATGAAAGAGGCTATCATTGTTTGCAAAATACGCTGGTTCCAGTTTTTATTTCTATGTTATGAAAAAAAATTGAATAGTTCAAGCGCCTATGGCCGCCCTGGCGAGTACTCGCAACTTTCGAAGTTGCATGGAGTATGTGGTTTCTAATATTTACGCGAAGGCTACACACACATTTAAATGAAACTAGTTTTTACGTATTCGTATTAGTCCTTCATAGTTAACCACAGTCACCTCCTCATCTGATGTTCCGATCTACGCAGTATGAACTTATGGTGTCTTGAAGTCTTGCAGTTGTATCCTTGGTTGGTATTTAATTTTATTAATTATATGATTCCAAGCAGATGGTAGCCACCCAGCGATCTTCTCCAGTGAAATTAGAATGTTTTTTTTTTTTAATTTTAATGGCCTTGCGAATCATCCTTGAAAGGAATCGGTGTTCCTTAGCGGGGATTTGTGGTCTATCAAGTCTGATGTAGTGACCGGGATGATCCCGTACGTATTCACAGACTGCAGACTTCCCTGGGCGTCGCTATTCACGTCAGCTATGTGTTCTTTAAAGCGGGTTTTTATTGATTTTTGTTAGAGCTTGGCAGCCAGGTTTTTACTGTCACAAAACTCTCGTGCTCTCTCGTGCTAAAGATTTACCTACCGTAGCCAGATGGGGGTGAAAATCACCGTTTAAATATGTATATATATCCGTATATTTTTTCTATACCCACTGTGGCTCAAAATGTTAGGAATCCTGGTAACATTACAGTCTCTTTCCGTCCCAAATCTGGGCACAGCTCCTCTTTTATTTCTGAACGGGTAAAGCGCAAGAAAGACCTGCTCAAAATGAACGATGGCAAATGCCTAGTAATGGAATGTATATATGCTGGAACTTTATAAACTTTAAGCATTAATCAACATTTAAATAATTAGTGTCAGGCGTTCAAGCATCCCTTGCGTGCTATCATATTTAAAGCGATGCCACATTGTCTTTACGGCTTATTTTAAAGTGTTTAAATGACGTTTTTTCATCTTCCAAAACCCTATTCTAGTTGCACATATCCATTATTTTTACTGGCTCGTTGGTCTAGTAATCGTACAGAAAGACTGCTTATTGTATATTTTTAAAAGTCAGTTAATGTTAAAAAAAATTAACAGCACCCCGAAATCAGGACATTGACAGTGTTTCACTCCTGTGCCTTCGTAAAGCTATGTATGCTGTGTTCTTGTCGTTCATCTCTCTCCAGTGGTGTCGGGTTGTTGTCCCATCGCACTATAGTGGAAAGTAGTAGTATATAGAGAACCGGTGACTGCGCACACACTTGTCTACTATAGTACTGTCTTGCGCAGATGGCAACCTCCGTCGAGACGTGCCGCCGTGACCGAAACTCAGTCTGAAGCGGAAGAATATTGGGTCCGATTGCGTTTCTCTTCGAACCTAAATAATGACAGACTAAAATTTTACTAAATATGTCCATGTCCTTAACCTAAAGCTATTACGTTTCTGTTAAAATAAGTTCACGTCACTAAATTTGAACTTAATTCTACGTCTATGGAAATGGACATAATTACGTTCGTTTGCCGCCGCAAATGGCAACACCACACCACTATTCTGTCAAGTTGTCAAGTCTGTCGTGGTTATTTTTTGTGTGAGTTTTCGCAAGAATTATTGAAATTTTAATAAATATGGATACAAAGAAGCCAAGAATGAAGAAAGAACAGCAACAATATTTATTAAACTTCTTGATGAGGAATCCGGAAACGGTTAACGGTATGTTTACAAAATATTTCATGTGAATTTTTGTTTTAGTACTGTAAATTGTTATATTTTAATCTATCGATTTACCCTACTCATCCATCCATCTATTTACAGAATAGCAAGTTCATTTTAAATTTGATCATAATCATATAATTAGCACTCTAACTTATCCTATCTACAAGCATTCCTGTGTAAATTCAATTTGGTAGTCATATCGCATTGCAACGTTTGTTATTACATTTACAATCATTTATTCACGTTAAATTATAACATAACATATAATATAAATAATTGGCATCCAATAAAACATGATGTTTTCATACTTACCTATACTTCATTTGTCTTTATTTATCAATAGGAAATTGTCAGTTGCCGGCTACCAAAAGATTGTGGACTGAACTGACTGAATTTATCCTTGTAATTGTACTATGCAGGATGTACATTCAGACACTGAAGAAGCGCCCCCGAAGGAAGCGGCTATGGTGGACGCGTTGACACCGACGGCGAGTCACGGTGGGGCGACTGTCGTCACTTCAATGGCGACGGACGCGTCATCAATACCGACAGCATCTCGCGTTGGTCGATTTGCGGTAGACGCGTTGAGGATGCCAGCGGCAAAAAGGGGTCTGGCGACGATCAGTTGCAGTCGTGAACACATCGTGGCCTCAACCCCTGAACAGAGACTGGAGGACGGCGTTGTGCGCAACACTCCGCGCCTCGAGCGCCGCAACGGGCGTCGAGCAACGCCCCGTACGCTCATGCCGCCAGCCGATTCAGCCACCCCGCAAGAAGATGCCATGATAGCGGCTTTAAGGGAGGGAGCCCAAGCGTAGATGGCGCTCGCCAATGCGCAGACAGACGCCGCTCGGTATCTTGGCGATTGCATAATGCGTGCCGCTACCATGTTCGTCGAAGCGATCAATAAAAATAAATAAACTATTTTTTCGAAATTAACTTTTATATTTAGTAGTTTTATTATTAATTCTTTAATTTAAATCTTTAATTAAAACACATCATGCAAAGTATTGTCTTGTGATGTTATTTCGAATATTTCTTGCCACATTTAAAAAATTCATATCCCTGGGAGGATCATCTGCTGGCCGCAATCTGTGTTCGAGTTCCAATTCATCTGGTAAAGGGTTCATTTCTCCTAATTGCCACGTTATGGAGAACAACTACAGCTGCTATTATTTTAGATGCCTTCACGGGGTCATAATGCAACGTCCTGTGCTTGTGAATCTAAATCTTGTTTTCATCACTCCAAAACATTTTTCAATGAGAACCCTCGTTTTGGTATGCGCTAAATTATATCTAGCCTCAGGTGTATTTTCATCCGCATCAGCATACGAAGTCATCAGCCAAGGCAGTTGGGCATATCCAGAGTCTCCTAGAAGCCATTCACCAGCTGAAACTCCGTTAACATAATTGGTTTCCAATAATTGGCTCAAACTGGATCCTTGCCAGACCGCTGCATCATGTGTTGATCCAGAAAAAGTGGCATTGAAATGAATTATTTCCATCTTTGCATTACATACAAATTGGCAATTAAGACTATAAAAGCCTTTGCGATTAAAAAAATAATCTCGCTGGCACAAGTGCTGTGTCTTTTGGGCGAACAATGGAGATTTGACCACAGTCTATCAAACCCAAGACTGAAGGAAACCCAGCTATCTGTAAAAACCTCTGTTTATTTTCTGCCCTTTCCTCTTCAGTCTCTGGAAATAGCACCATACCGTTCAATAAAACAGTTATAATTGCATCAGCAACTTCTTGTAAGCATTTGCTTACAGATGGCTGACTTAAACCTAAATACTGCCCCTGCCCAACCGTTGTTTGGTACCGCCATTTCCAAAGAAATGGAGTGAAGCCAAAACTTTGATATGCACAGGAATTCCGTGCTGCCTTTGTCGATTTAAATTCTGGTGAAGACACTCCACTAAAAATGCGCAGTTCTTTCGGAGAGCCTCTATAATTTGGTAAAAACCTCTGCAGGCACGTCGAAAGGGTTGGAATGGTCCCGAATATGGCGATGCGCTATCCTTCTCGCAGCCCTATAACGAAAAAAGTTAGGTTATGTTATGCTTTTTTTATTAGGCACAAGAGAAAGCGGTGAGCTGAAGTTAGGGAAATTTGGAGTAGGGCAACGGAACCGAAGGGGCCAGCAGCTGGCCGACTTTATGGAGAAAGAGGGACTCTTTATGATGAACTCTTTCTTCCAGAAGCGGCCCCACAGGAAGTGGACCTGGTCGAGCCCCGACGGTTCGACAAAAAATGAGATTGACATCATTATGATGACCAGACGCCAACTGTTCAGTGATGTCAATGATCGCAAGGGTGAAAACTGGCAGCGATCACCGAATGGTTAGAGGCACACTGAACCTAAACGTTAAGTTGGAGAGGTCTCGTCTAATGAAGTCAACGCTCCGTCCCCCTCGTGCTCTAATCCAGAATCCCGAAAACTTTCAGCTAGAGTTACACAACCGCTTTCAGTGCCTACAAGATTGCAATGCAGTGGACGATATGAATGACAAGCCCGTGGAAACTGTCCATGCGGTCGGAGCTAAGTTCTGCAAGACCCGCCGCAGAAGAACACAAAAACTCTCCGATCACACTCTTAATTTCATGGCTGTTAGACGGGAGATGAGGCTGCAATCGTCAACAGATTTGACAGCATACAGGCAACTGAACAGACAGATCTCCAAATGCATGCGGCGAGACTTACGCAACTTTAATACTGCTCGTATTAAAGAAGCGATCGAGCGGAACCAGGGCTCCAAAGTCTTTGCCAGAGATCTGTCTGCCCGTAAGAGCCAACTGTCAAAGCTGAAGACTGAGTGACCTGAGATTTTGAGTGAAATTGAGAGGTTCTATGGGCAGCTGTACACATCATCGTTGGAGCCACACGCAAGTGTGAGTAACGATCCAAGAGCAAGTCTTATCCGACACTATTCCGATGATATCCCGGACGTCAGTCTAAGCGAGATTAGAATGGCTCTCCACCACCTTAAAAACTGCAGGGCCCCAGGCGAGGATGGAATTACAGCGGAGCTTCTGAAAGCGGGTGGAACACCGGTACTTGAAGTCCTTCAGAAGCTCTTCAATTCCGTCCTCCATGGTGGCACTACTCCAGAGGCGTGGAGCAGAAGTGCGGTGGTCTTGTTCTTTAAGAAAGGCGACAACGCTCTCTTGAAGAACTACAGACCGATTTCCCTTCTGAGCCGCATCTACGTGCTGTTTTCGAGAGTTATTACGAATCGTCTCGCACGCAGACTCGACGACTTCCAGCCTCCCGAACAAGCCGGTTTCCGAAAAGGCTTCAGTACCATAGACCACATACATACCCTGCGGCAGATTGTACAGAAGACTGAAGAGTACAATTTGCCACTTTGCCTGGCGTATGTGGACTATGAGAAAGCCTTCGATTCCGTCGAAATTTGGGCGGTGCTGCAGTCCCTTCAGCGGTGCCAAGTTGACTGTCGGTATATCGAAGTGCTGAAGTGTTTGTACAGTAAGGCTACGATGGCTATCCGAGTACAGAACCAGAGCTCGAAACCTATCCAACTGCAGAGAGGTGTAAGACAGGGTGACGTTATTCCCCGAAACTCTTCACCGCTGCTTTGGAAGACGTTTTCAAGCTACTGGACTGAAAAGGATACGGTATTAACATCAATGGCGAGTACATCACTCACATTCGATTTGCCGACGATATAGTCCTTATGGCAGAATCGCTGGAGGACTTAAGCACTATGCTCAATGACCTCAATAGTGCCTCCCAACGGATGGGTCTTAAGATGAACATGGACAAAACAAAGATCATGTTTAATGTCCATGTCACACCTATGCCGGTAGTTGTTGGGAGCACTATGCTCGAAGTTGTTGACGAGTACGTTTACCTGGGACAAATAGTCCGACTAGGTAAGTCCAACTTCGACCGAGAGGTCAATCGACGGATTCAACTTGGCTGGGCAGCGTTCGGGAAATTACGACATATCTTCTCGTCAGGTATACCTCAATCTCTAAAAACTAGATTGTACAACCAGTGCGTGTTGCCAGTGATGACTTACGGATCTGAGACGTGGTCCTTCACTGCTGGCCGTATGAGGACGCTCAAGGTCACTCAGCGAGCTATGGAGAGGGCTATGCTCGGAGTTTCTCTGCGTGATAGACTCAGAAATGAGGATATCCGCAGTAAAACCAGAGTGACCGACATAGCCCAACGGATTAGTAAGCTGAAGTGGCAATGGGCCGGCCATATAGCTCGAAGAACCGATAACCGATGGGGAAGAAAGGTTCTCGAGTGGCAGCCTCGTACCGGTAGGCGTAGTGTAGGGCGACCCCCCACTAGATGGAGTGACGACCTGGTAAGATATGCAGGAAGTCGATGGATGCAGGTGGCTCAGGACCGTGCTTTGTGGCATTACTTGGGGGAGGCCTATGTTCAGCAGTGGACTTGTGAAGGGCTGTAATGATGATGATGATGATGTTATGCTTATACCTACCGTATGCAAGAAAAGCAGTTTCTATAATATAAATTTCGTACTCATACCGTTGCCGTTCCTCATTGTGTCTTCTTTAAATGATAGCCCAGCCATAAGGAAACATTTTTCACTATTTTTTGAAGAAACTTAGCTTAAGTACGGACTAAATAGGTGCGAACTTAAAGAATAACACTTCCTAGACGTATAAGTTCATTTAAAGCCTACGAACTGTCAAATTATCAGAAACGGAATAGCAAAAGACATGCGTAGACATAATTTAAGTCCGAATTGGACATAAATAGTGTTGTGGACGTAATTAATTAACAAACGCAATAGCAATAATATTAGTACGAATTTTAGACTAATTTAAGTCTATTATTCGCCATTATTTAAGTGCGCCAAAGAAACGAAATCGGACCCAATATAACTATTTATTGTTTTGCAGAAGAAGAATAATAACACTAATGCTATATTATTATTTATTAGCTATAATAAAATTATTGTATTACATTATATAAAGTTTTATGAAAGACGCATGTACTCAATTCAGTCTCCTTTATTATTATTATTAGGTATTTATATTGCGTACATCATCTACTTTATATGACAAATTGCGTAGATAAGAGTAAAGTGTGATTTACGAGAAGATACTGTAACCACGATAGGAGAAATAAATGCTTCGGTGGTTTGGATTTGTCGAAAGAATGAATGAAATAAAGAATGACAAAGTGACTAACAGATTCGGCAAGAACATACTCTAAATACAAGTTTATTGAACAAATTGAATATATGTCAAAAATGGGCCAAATTATTTATTAATTTATTTCTAAACATTTACCCCATGTTAACAAAAAATTAAATTGACCTCATTATGATGACTGGACGGCAATTGTCCAATGATATCTCAGTGATCGTGAGGTTGATAATTGATAGCGATCACCGAATGGTGAAAAGCAACCTAAATCTAAACGTTAAGCTTAAGACGTGATCTCTATGTCTAATGCAGTTAACGCTCCATCCCCCTCGTGCTCTAATTCAAAGCACAGAAAACGTTCGGCTCTAGCTACAAAATCATTTTCTGTATAATTAATACAGCTCGAATTGAAGAAGCGATCGACTGGAACCGGAGATTCAAAGTCATTGTCAGAGATCTGTCTGCCAAAAAGAAAATGAAAAGTAGCATCGTTTTGGGAACACCTGATATTTTGAGTGAGAATGATATGTTACATGGGCAAATATACACGTTGGAGCCACTCGCAAGTGTGTATAACGATCCAAGAGCAAGTCTTATCCTACACCATTCTGATGAGATCCCGGACGTCAGTCTGAGCGAGATTAAAATAGCTCTTTGAAAAACGATAACGCCCCGGGCAGGGATGGAATTACAGCAGAGCTTTTGAAAGCGGTTGAAAATAAAAAAAGTCTTGTACTTTAAGAAATGTGGCAATACTCTGTTGAATAACTAGACTGATTTTCTTTCTCAGCCGCGTCTGCCGTGCTGGTTTCGGTAGTCATTACGTCATTACGTACATCAAACGTCTTGAACGCAGGCTCGACGAATTACAGCCTCCCAAACTAGACAGTTTCCAAAAAGGCTTTAGCACGATAGTAGCAGCAGTAGGTAAGTGCTGCTTAAGTTTATGAACAGTATGGCTACGATGACTGTCCGTGTATAGAACTAGAGTAAAAACCTATCCACTTGCATAAAAATGTAGTTATATCCCACAGGGAACGTTATATTCCCGTAACTGTTCACCGCTGCATTGGAAGACGTTTTCAATCAATACGGAAATAAGATCTACGGTGAGTATATCACTCATCATATAGTCCTAATGGCGGAACCGCTGGAGGACTCAAGCACTATGCTCAATAACCTCAGTCGTGTATCCCAACAGTTAAGTCCTAAGATGAACAAGGAAAAAATAAAGATCATGTGTAACACCATGTCACATTTTTGCCAGGAGTTATTGGGAACACTAAGCTCGAAGTTGTTGACGAGCATGTTTGCCTGGGACAAATAATCCGGCTGGTATGTCCAACTTCGTTCTAGAGCTCATTCAACGAATTCAACTCGGCTATAAATGTTCTTGAGTGGCAGCCTCTTAGTGGCTGCCGAAGTGTAGGGCGGCATCCACTAGATGTAGTGAAAAAGAGTGCAGAAGTCGTTGTATGCAGGGGGCTCAGGACCGTGCTTTTTGGCATTCCTTAGGAGAGGTCTATGTTCAGCACATGGACTTGTTGGTTGTAATGATGTTGTTTGGTTGGCTGCAATGATGACTATAATAACCATGTACGTCAGCAGAATTTATACTTTCCTGTATGGGACACGGTTTATTAAAATCTCCTTTTTTGTGATTTAATATATACACTAAACTAACATTTATTTTGTATATAAGGTATTTGGTCTATAAGTAAGTACTTTTAATAAATTGATCACAGGACCAGATATCGAATCTTAATGGCTCATGGCTATAAACCATCATCTCAACAAAATAATGTATGTATGTATTTAAGTGTTTTCTTCTCAATGGAATAAGGAACGGTATTTATAATATAAGCTATGTAAGATATATTTTATATACCTGCAGTGAATACAATTTACACGAAATATTTCGAGCCACTTTTGAAACTCCCCCCCCCTCCTCCAAACTCAAAATCTATTAGATCTACATACATGTAATTTCGCAGCAAATAATCAACACTCGGTGTCAATAAAGTTATTGGTTACAAGTAGTGTATTGAAAACTAACAGTACCAATAACTTTTCGATATTTACTACTTATAATTTAAATTAGAATAGAGAATAATGAAGTTGAAGATAATGTTTTTATTTGGATTCAAAAAAGGATAAAACTTCTTTCCGAAGGTAATATTATCCTGTCAAAAACATAAATGTGAAAAGTAAAACTTTGTAAAAGAGTTCACATTAGAATGGGTGCTAAGCTCCACAGCAGTTGCTTCAAACATAGAATATTCATGAATGCATACAATTGAGCTAAAAACTGCTAGCTCTAGCCACCTTGATATACTTTCATTATCGCCTAACCCAGCAGGGGTTAGGCTCTCACCAAAATATCATATAATTTAAAAATCCAAACCAGCTGCCACGCTTTAAAATTGTTTACGCAATTATCTACTAAACGTTTACTAGTCGCGGTTGATTAATGAAACTTTACCAATATTCCGAATGCACAGTTTATTCACATAAATAGTAACAATATAGGTCCTTAATAAGTAAGTAAGTACATAAAACGACGTCTCGCGAAACGAATCGCAAGCACGGGAGCGATCGATAACACACATATATCTTAGAGCTAGTCGGTTAGTGGAATGCCTGTACCGGGAGTCAAGGCGTGGCAGGTGAGTGATCCCGCGGCGCAGGCAGGGTATCGTACGAGAGAGGATAGCGAGGCATCGAGTAACATAGGTAAGTATCGACGCGCTACATACTCCCCCTTTTGACCAAGAGGGAACGTCACGAATGGTCAAACTAATAGTAAGCGCCTAGCAGCAATCCTTACGAGGCCGACCCCTGCGATGCTGAAGAGCCACCGGCTCCGGACATTCTTCACCACTCCTGTCATGGTATTTACGCAGATGCAACACATGATATTACCAAAGATTTCACCATTCTTCTGCAAAGTTAGGAGGTAGGCAGTAAGACTCATCTTTTTGGAGATCACATACAGGCAATCCTGCTTCTCGATGAATTTAGAAGTGACACCCTTAACAGCATTACTCAGGACTGTGACTTCATGAGTATGAGATCACCTTCTCCTAATGAATCCGGATCACGGTGATCGGAATCAGCTTGGAGCTTCCGAAGATCCTGTTGATGTTCAATGTTCTCCTTAGCTTCAGAGAGAGAGTCAGCAAGCTTCAAAAGGTAAGGCGTAATCTGAGGGACCAAATTTTCCGACTCGATGACCGCCCGCAGATCAGCCTAAACCGACAAAGTAGAACGGAGCGCACGTCCAAAAGTCAAGAAAGCCAGAGTGGTGCCTGTAAACACGATTCTTTCGTTCTACGGGATTCACTTACGGGTGATACAAAGGCACCGAGTTCTGTTTCACACCAAGGACAGACAGGGCCTTCTGCATAAATCGGCCACAAACTGGACACCATTATCGGAGATCATCCGTCTAGGAAGTCCAAACCTCATAAAGATTTCACTAACAAGAGTGTACGCACAAGTTTCGGCTGTGGCCTCGGATAGAGCGAACAGTTCAACCCACTTACTAGCAGTGTCCTCCACTATCAAAATCCACCTTTCACCTTGAGGTCCTTTGGGTAACGGCCCAAAGAGATCGACGGCAATAACCTCGAATTGCTGAGCAAGTAAGAGTCTGGAGAAAGTCAAGGTTTTAGGTTTGGAAGACTTATACCGCTGACACTCACTGATATAGCGTCTCATACCAGGGAAATAGAACTGCTGAGATATACGATGCAAAGTTCGTTGAATACCTCCATGAGCGGCAGTTGGGCAGTCGTGACACTCAAACATAACTTTGCCCCGCAAATTCTCAGGCACTACCAGCTGAAGCTCCTCAGTATTGGTATCGTCCACGTACCGGTACAAAACACTTTGGTTTTTCTTCAGGTACTCGCTGTCCGACCACCGATGAACTGACAGCTCATCAGAAGTTTTCAAGTCCTTAAGGATTTTGGTTACTTCTGGATCAGTCAGTTGGGCTACACGGGTTGATGTAGCATCCCAACTTGGAACATCCATAGACACGGGGCAGTCACCACATTCCGTCAAAGTTCTATCGATGACTGACATCAATAAAACCAAAAACATCATAAAGGAAGGTACAAATTTTTCTACGTAGACAATCAAAAAGAGACGTATAATATTCATCATCAAAGTTTACTGGCATTTGTTTATGGACTAGGGGATAAACGAGCATGTGGCTCACCTGATAAGTAACTACCGCCGCACATGAACAACTGCTACACCAGGGGAATTGCAGGTGCGTTGCCGGCCTTTTGAAAAGGAATAAGCTCTTTTATTGAAGGTCCCTAAGTCGTATCGGTCTGGAAAAATTGGCGGTGGTAAACGATTTCAGAGAGGGATCGTACGAAGAAAAATACTCTTAGCGAAATGTACAGTAGTGAACCGCCAAGCATCTAGATTGTGTGGATGATATCGCGAATTTTGTTTAGACGTACGTTTGTTTGCGACGTGCGGTCGTCAACGATTCGAGGCACTCTGCAGTGGATGTGGTTAAGTGGAAGGAGCTGCCACTGAGAGGTGCTGGCCCATAGATGGGAACAGTATTTCATGTAAGCCCGAACCTATTCCTTATAAAATTGCAGGCGGGGTGCCAGCATGAAATACTGTCCCGTTCTACTGAGCACTGCAAGCTCTTTAGAGGCCAATTTAGCCTTCTCTTCCAAGTGACCATGAAACTGAACGCCATTCGATATGTCAACGTCGAGGATTTGGATACTAGCTGAGGTAACAAAGGAAGTGCCTTGAAACTGAAGTGATACGAGAAAGGATCAAAGATAAAAAAAATCGACAAAGCATAGTTTCGACATCGGACACAAATTAGTTCCCACTGTCGGTGACGTTTTTCCGAGAAATATTTGCACCAAGTTACCTCGCTTTATCGTGATTTCGATCCGCTGATCAAAGTATCAGCCGTTTGACGTCTTTGAAGAAATTGCGATGTAAATATTTTAAAAGTAATAAACAAGTGCTGATAATAATTTTTTTATGACGCGATCCCTCCATTTTGATATTTAATAGCTAGTGAATAGAAGCCAGTGAAACGAAAACGACGAGATATATTGTTGGACTGGCTGTTTCACCGCGACTTCTCCCGCGTGGAATTTATTAACATTGGCATTCAATGTTTTTAATTTTTCTCGCGTTTTCCTAATTCTTTTTCTAAAATAATAAAATAACTTCAACTAACTAAAAGTTACTTCTTATAACATCAGCTATCTGTCAGTGAAAAACCCGTCAAAATTTAATCGTTTCGGTGATAAGCCGGAACAAACAGGCAGACGTTTTTTTTTGTTAGTAGTATAAGTACCATATATATACTGTATAGCTTTTCATTACAAATGAAAAGCTTTAACATTACAAATAAATATGCATGTAATACGGTCTGTAATAAAGAAAAATTTAAATAGGTCAACACTGATTTAACTTCTATCCATAAATTTTGTGCTAGTTGTTTAGGTTAGTGGGTTGAGAAATCACCGACTTCTACAATCTCGGTAGAGAGTAATAGTGTTCTGTGCTTCTGTAGGTAACACGAAAGTTTAATGAAATTCACGTCAAAACTTGTCCGAAAATATCAGATACGCTACTGCTATCTCTCAATTGGATTACGTTTTTTATATTAGTATCGCTGTAATGGCTCTAGTATTTAAGTTTTTTTCTTAATTATAAAACACATAATATATAACGATTTCTTATATTTACGCAAACACTACACATTACATAGTTTTAATCAACACATAATATAATTATGCTCTCGTATATTTATTATTGTTTTAAATAAATTAACAGAAATATATAATGACACAGAGCTTTTATCTCTTCATTTTTTTTTAAAAAATGCCTGTACCAACAACATTAAAATATACATTATGTTATAACGGCATAAGAATGTTTGAAAATAATTACACTAAGTTTGCCTTTTTCCTAATATATTTTGAATGGGTTTACTGTAAGATGTTTCAATGTATCACGGGTAAAAGTAGTACAATGTACTTGTTTCACACGGGTACTTGTTTTCTTGTGTGAAACAAAAATAACACTACACGAAGCAGGCGTTAATAGCTAGTAAAATTATCTTGGCTAATTATTATCGTTCTGAATGAAAAACAAAAACTTGTCTTTAAAAATCATAGTCATAATCTTACATAATATAAAATGATGTGTCACTTATCTCAATCCTCTACCTCGTCTCAGGTGTTTTATATAAGTCGGCTATGGGAACTTGTTAAAAGCTTAAGACACTTCGTGAAGCCTAACAATAATGCATTTTTTCTCGTGTTTATATAAGATACACGACTTAATTAGTGATTGCTACAGCCTATATACATCTTCGTCTACCCAGTTTTAGAATCACTATGCAGCCCATGCATTGTTGTCCCTGGTTAAATCTTAATGGAGCCTCATTATCAGTGAGCAGGATCTTCAGTTATTGTGACGTATCATACTAGTAGGATTTGATGAAATTGCTTGAGCTTGACGGTCGGACGGATTGGGAGTAAAGCACTACCTCCAACGCTTCGCGTTATGAGGCGTACAATAAAGGATATCATTTTGTTTTCAACAAATGTTTTTACGGTATCAGTAGCGATATTTATTTCAAAAAGCAATATTAATACGCGATGTAATATAACTGATATAAATTGTTTCTAACATAGCATCGTAATTTTTTAACTCTTTGCTCACAACGAGCAAGTCGAATGTTAAATACACGCGATATTGCCTTGTCCTCTTTTAAAATATCAAATAAGTGGACAAGATCAATTTTTAGGTGTGATCTAAAGGACGTCTTTTAAAAAAGTACATCTGGCAACCCTAATTATGCTGCTACTTTATCTTATTATTTTGTGAGAGCGTAGTCCATTTTGGTCAAAGTGACCTTTTCAAGCTGCATAAGGATTCAGCTTGAAAAGCTGTTAAGTTTATAAAATTTAAGCTGTTAAAACTCAGCAGCATTTGAAGGAACATGCTAGTGAGTGACTTAAATTCATATGTTATTTAGTTGCAACAGGTTGCAGCAAAGCGTTATATTGAAAACTTTTTTTTAAAAACTACGATTATATTTTTAAAGGATTGATAACAACGTTGAGATGTTTGCGGCTCTACATAACATTTTTACAACAACTATTTGGCGGCATATGGTATGCCGTGGCCGGCTTACAAGTATCAGTTTGACATCCTCCGCAAGGGCAACTATTTATGGCATTAGCATTGGTGCTAAGATCTGATGCTCAGCTTATTCTCAAGCAACTGTCAAAATAATAATGTTCTCCAGATCAAATTTAGATCACGGCGGCCAGTCTCTATACTACACAACACTACAGTCCAAGTGTACGCGCCAGGACAGGTGCACTCTCTATTCCCTAACTCTCATAGTCCTATGTGACAATGATTCGACACGACCGGAGAGAGATTGAGCGCAGGACCAGCGGCTTTACGTGCTTTCGGAGGAACGGGGGTGAAACACCACCTACTTCCAGACTTCGGGCTGCTACTGAGAATTTCTTGACAGAAAACCTAAATATAATTTTCGGTAAATCCAATGTCCATCCATGCTTAACCTCTCGAACACCAAACGACCAAATTTGACCGCTTCGATATTCTGTCAAAATTCAACGGTTTGACCGCACCCACACACAGCCCTTTAACCCATAAAAACTTATATTTAGAGACTACTTTTCCTGAAGAAGTCAGGCATTATAGAATCAATATTAAATTTTAGTATTGTAGTGAAATAAAAAAACAGTTAGTCTATGGATATTAATTTATATTCTACGTTCATTACGTATGCCATTTTCATTTGGATGTTGTTGTATTAATTTTTGGATTTTTCTAGTGTTTTACTACAGTAATTGATAGAATCAGGCGTTAATTTGCGAAAATCCATTATAATAAATAATTTATTACTTTGCAACCTTCCCGCTAACTAATTACAATGATATGTCTTACCTGGATTGAAGAACACCTCCCGCCCTCCCTCAATTGCATTCACTAACTCCGTCACCACTAGTCCCAGCACCACTACCGTCCCAGCTCTACAGCGACTGACCGTTGACGCGAAGTGAGCGGCGAGCCGAAACAGCTGCTATTTATACACGCCGACACCACCACTTCCATCACATTCCGCCTGTGGCATCGCTTCCGAGCGGTCGCATCCAGGTAGTCCGCGCTTTCGTTCCTGTACGGTAGTGCTCCCCGCTCTCGCGCCTCCGCTGTCCCGCTCGCGCTGTGCAGCGCCGACGCAGTGCTCAGTCCGCCGGCGGCATCGTTCTCGGACGGTCGCCTCCTGGTGGTCCGCGCTCCCGTACAGTACGGTAGTGCTGTCTCGCTCTCACGCGCCTCCGCTGTCCTGCTCACGCGGAACAGCGTCGAGGCTGCCGGTGAGTCACTTCTCGCTACAGCTCTTACCCCCCTGTCTTCGGGCAGGGAGGTCTGACTGACCTCCGCTTCATTTTCATTTTTCATTAATTTTCATTTCTTTTTCATTTCATTATCATTTTCATTCATTTTCATTATAATTTTTCATTATCATTATCATTTTTCATTTTTTTTGTGTACTGTCATTTTTCTTGTGTTCTTGCATTACTATTACGTGCATAGTGTGTTGTAGTACGTCTCGCGTTCTAGTCCCTGTTCTACCGAGAGCAGGGTCCCGTCCTCACCTTTACTTTACTTAGCTTAGCTTACTCGACCGAAATGGCCAACTCCAGCCTCACTGAGTCCCTAGCCGCCCTCATTACCCAATACGGGTTAAATGGCAATGAGACGGTCATCGCCGCCATCGCCACCATCGCCGCCCAGGCTCCCCTCCCTGCCCCTCAGGCACTCCTTCCACCGCCAGTAGTACAGTCATACCTCGAAACGAGGAACTCCTTTGCCCCACTAGAATCTGCCCCCTTAGATATGGAGTACGCATGCTCCGAATCCTCGGCACCGACCTCCCGGAAGAGGCCCGCCACTACCTCAGGCTCCGGTTCATCGGAGTCCTCTGACTCCGAAGGAACCGGGGAGTCCAACTTCACCACCGTCACCTCCAAGCGCAACGGAAAGCGCGCCGCGATAAAACGCACCCCCCCCACTTCAGCGGCCCCTGCCGCTCCTTCAACCTCCGCAGCCCTCGACGCTGCCCCCGTCCCACTGATGTCACTAGACATCCCCACACCATCCAAACCAGCCTCTCGTTGTGCTCCAGTACTAGCGAAGAAGCAAGTCCCGCCCCCTGTCTTCCTAAGAGACAAGGCTAAGTTCACCCACTTGTCTAAGACCTGCTACGACGCAGGTATTAAATACGATCATGCCGTCAACCTCGGGGAGGCGATTAAAATCATCCCAAGCTCGATCGAGGACTTCCGCGCAATCACCCGGCTACTCACAGCCGAAAGGGTATCTTACCACACGTACGCTCTCCCTGAAGAGCGCAAAGTCAGGGCCGTCATCAGAGGCGTCCCATTCGAATTCTCTAACGAGGAAATCCTTGAGGACCTTAAGTCCCAAGGTTTCCCCGTAGAAGCAGTGCACAAAATGCACAATAGAACGGGCAAGAGATACAACCTTGCCCTAGTAATCCTGACAAACGTGCCGGAGGCTAAAGCCATCTTCCGGCAGGTGCGCACAGTGTGCGGCCTGTCAAGGGTGAAGGTAGAGCCCCCACATAGGCCCGGTTTCCCGGCGCAGTGCCACCGCTGCCAACTTTATGGTCACGCGGCGGCCAACTGCTCCGCCCCACCCAGGTGCGTGAAGTGCCTGGAACCTCATAACACTAAAGAGTGTCCCCGGCCCAAAGACGCCGAATCCCCGCCCGCCTGTGTCCTGTGCAACCAGACAGGACACCCGGCGAACTACAAGGGTTGCCCACGCGCACCTCAACCTCGCCCCAGTAGGAAAGCTCCACCGCCGGTGAATGACCGCTCATTCCCGGCCCTCCAACAACGGCCCCGTCAGGGCCCTTCTCAGCCTATCCAGGGCTTCCCTCGACCCTCTCAGGGTCCCCCTAGGCCCCCTCAGGGTCCCCCGGCCCCCTCAGGGTCCCCCCAGGCCCCCCTCAGGGCATAATTCGGCCCCCCTCCGGGCTTCTCCAAGCCAATGCAGCCTCCAGTCTTTCCCTGGGGGCCCAAAAAGGCAGACCCACCGCGGACAACCTCGTACGCACACGAGGCAGAGCCCACACCCGACGACTACAACACGCTATATTCCGCGATTAGGAATATTGATGTTAGGGAGATCACCGTTATAGCACGCAAACTGCGCGCGGCGAAGTCCCCTCAAGAGCGTCTCCTCGCTCTTGCTGAACACAACGATCTTCTGCTAGCGTTGTAAGTTAAGTTAACTTAATTAACTTAACTCCAATGTCTGAGCAAATTAACCTACCAAGATCCCACGGTCGTATCAAACCTAAGGGTTTATCGCTTGTATCATTTAATATTCGCGGCTTGCGAAATAACCTCCCAGAGCTTAAGCTCTTTCTTCGAAATCGTGAAGTCGATTTCCTCCTCCTACAGGAAACTAATCTCAAAGCTAAGGACACTAGAGGCCTTTCTATTAAAAACTTCTCTCTTCTTCGTAATGACAGACCCGACCGCCGAGGTGGCGGAACGGCCATCTATTACAAGAAGACACTTCATTGCTCCCCCATTTCTACTCCGCAGCTTACCAACATGGAAGCCACGGTATGCAGGCTAGCTATGACTGGACATCAGTCCATCCTCATAGCCTCCTGCTACATCCCTTCAGGAACCTATCCCCTCAAAAAAGATTTTGAGGCCATTTTATCCTTGGGCAATTCAGTCATTATGTTTGGAGATTTTAACTCCAAGCATACTGAATGGACATGCCGCACTACGTCCCCTAGTGGCAAGATACTGCTCGATATCACGCAGTCTCTTGATATTACCGTCCATAGTCCTCTCGGTGTTACTCACTTTCCCGATAACACCGATGTATTAGATTTTGCGTTACTCCAAGGAGTTTCTCTCAACCTCAGAGCAATCGAGACACTAGACGATCTGGGTTCAGATCACCGACCGGTCTCCCTCATTCTTGGCCATCAGCCACCTCCCCCAACACACACGAAAACCTTCACTAACTGGAAGGGATTCAAGGAGTCCCTAGCTAAAGCTCTGGACTCACAGGATTCTACCATCCCCATACCGTCGGACTTAGACAGTCCCGAAAAAATCGACACCGCGGTCGATTCACTCTCCACCCTTATTAAATCCTCCCTTAAGGAGAACGAAAGGGTCGTCCCGGTTGCTAACAATAGTGGGCTTCCCCTACACATTAGCAACCTATTAAAAGCCAAAAAAGCTGCTTTCCGGAGAGCAGCAAAATATCCCACCCCCGAATACAGGCGCGCGGCCAATCGTCTTCAACGAAAACTCCGCTTCCGCCTCTCTGAATTCCAAGATCTCGAAAAGAGTAAGCTCATGGAGAATATCTCTCCATCTCACACAGCGTACTATCAGATGGCTAGAGCCCTCCGCATAGACGCTATCACCCACACTCCCCCTCTCTCCCGTCCCGACGGCACGGTTGCCTTCGAGGACGAGGAAAAGGCTGAGTGCTTTGCAGATAGCATTGCCGCTCAATGCTCTCCCAGTTCTCAACCCGTCGACCCCTCACACGTCCAGGCAGTGGAGGATGAGGTCCGCCGCCGGAACTCACCCCCCACGGCCTCCGAACCTATCTCTGTGTCCAATGATGAGATTTCATCCCTCATCAAAGGACTTAAGCCTAAAAAGGCTCCGGGCGCGGATGGCATCTCCAACCAAGCCCTAAAACACTTTCCCGAGCAGGTGTTAACCTTTTTATCTATTATCTTCAACGCCTGCTTCAACCTTAGTTATTTTCCCACTACGTGGAAAGAGGCTACTGTGATTGGAATTCCCAAGCCAGGCAAGCCTCTCAACCTCCCCCTCCAGCCATCGCCCCATTAGCCTCCTCAAGGCAATGGGCAAGCTCTTCGAAAGAGTCATCCAAATTCGTATGAGGCGCTATCTGTTTCCCACAGACGGCGACCCTCTTATCATTCCCCATCAATTCGGCTTCCGAGCCAAACACTCATGTCCCCAACAAGTTCACCGCATTGTGGAATATATCCTCAGCGGTTTCTATCCTCGTCGTCATAAGACCATCGCGGTCTTTTTCGATATAGCCAAAGCTTTCGATAGAGTCTGGCACACAGGCCTCATCTACAAGCTCTATAAAATAGGTCTCCCCGATCGTCTAGTTCGTCTCGTGGCCTCCTATTTAAAACATCGTACCTTTCGTTTTAGACACGAAGGCACGCTTTCTTCACAGCGAACTATCAAGGCTGGTGTCCCTCAGGGCTCAGTACTTGCTCCTCTGCTGTACATCCTGTTCACCAACGACATTCCCATCCCGTCGAAAGGTGTTCAACTCTCCCTCTTCGCAGACGACACTGCCATCTACTGCAAAGGTGTCTCACTACCCCTTATACGGAACAAGATCCAAAAGTCAGTTGATGACCTAGGAGCTTGGTTCAAAAAATGGCGCATCGATGTGAACCCGGAGAAGAGCTCCGCCGTCCACTTCGATTATAAACGACGCCGTCTCAAAAACACTCCACCAATACGTATGCTAGGGACCCCTGTCCCCTGGCATACGTCCGCCAAATATTTAGGTGTCACTCTAGACACAGGGCTCACTTTCAAGCCCCACGTCAAAAGAGTAACCCGTCACGCACGGTTTTATCTGAGTAGGCTCAACAGTATGTTGGGCCGACACAGTAAAATGTCCCTTCGAAACAAGCGTACCCTTTACAAGGTCTGTATACGACCAGTCATGTCCTACGCGGGCCCCGTCTTTGCCCACGCAAACCCTAACATTTTAAATGAACTCCAAATAGTTCAGAACCTCTTCTGTCGTCGAGCTGCGAACGCACCGTGGTACGTCCGTAATGCCGACCTCCATCGGGACTTAGAGCTCCCAACAATTCAACAATTTTTTAAAAAACTCTCTGAGAACTTCTTCAAAGCCTCAGAGTCGCACCCAAACCATTTAATTCGTGAGGCAGCTTCTTATGCAGCCCCACCCCCCTCTCGCTATCGTGTCCGCAGGCCGAGAAACTCTCTCTCGGACCCGCCTAATAAACTTTCAAACGACCTGAACTGTCTCCTGGCGGCTCAGGCCAACTCTAATTAAATAAAATTACTGTAATATCTAACCTTAATTTGCCTTCGTAGGCACTCCCTCAGCGGCACTTAGCCGCCTGCGCCCTCTTTTCCCAAAAGAGGGTCGCTCATGATAAGGCACAATAGAGCTTAATCAGCCGGTTGCCTGTCCCCAAAGGCGGTTTTTAGAGGGTATCACTTAGGGTCCCCGGTAGGACAGTGAGCCCCTCATAACCACGATAGACCGGCTATCGTGGTATGCGTAATGCATTTTCCGCCTCCCTACGTATAGGGTAGCCCTTTAATTGCTTCGGGCGCAAAAAAAAAAAAAAAAAAAACCACTTCCCACCAAAATAGCAAATGACCGCGCCGCGCGATAACAAACCTGCGACTAACTCTGTTATGATTAATATTTTTATAAATATTATTATTACTATTGTTTTTTATATTGATATTATTATAGTTTTTTATTATCATTAATTTTAAAATTATTATTAAAGATCAGCCTTAAAGATGTTTAACAAAGGTGAATTCCGTCTTGTCGTTGGCGGCATGTTCCGTCTGTAGATAATCCGGCAGAGGCGGCTTCACGTGGAATCCTTCCCGCCAATTTTTTAAATCACATCATATGATTCCGCGGTCCTCACTTTTTACAAAAGGCAAGACTACTTGGCCTGTTTCCGAAGTTACCCGGACACAAGAAGAAAAACGGAACATTGCAATTGTTTCCTATCCGTGTACTTCTTCTTCCACTAACGAAGACGTAGAAATTATATCACGTTACTCATCCCTGGGTAAACTGGTTCGTATCGCTGCTACGTTATTTCGTTTCTATAATAAATGTAAGAAGGTCCAAACTCCTCTTTCTAAACATATTTCCGTAACCGAGTTCAATTTTACTTTAAATCGACTTACTTATATTTCTTGTTCAACATTCTGTATTTCGTGATGACATTTATAACCTGTCTAAGGGAAAAGTTCCATCAAATCAAATAAGACGTTTAAATCCTTTTACTTGACTCAAACAATATTCTTCGCGTAGATGGGAGGATACATAAGTCACTTTTACCATATGATTCAAAACATCAATTAATTTTACATAAAAACACCCGTTAACGATTCTAATTATTAATTACACTCATGAATCTCACTTACATGCTGGTGCGCAGAGTACCCAATACATACTTCTACAAAAATATTGGATCTTATCCGGTCGTGACGTCATACGGCAATGTATTCATCGCTGCGTCCGTTTCCGAGCACGTCCCGTGCGCCCGCAGCCCAGCGCTTGCGACCTGAACGTCCCTTTCTTAAAACTGCCGTAGATTTTGCTGGTCCTTTCTACGTCCGAGCTAACAAAGTAAACAATGCAAAAATAGTAAAATGTTACGTGTGTGTATTTGTATGCATGTGCGTCAAAGCCATACACCTCGAAATAGTTTCGGAACTTACAACAGAGGGTTTCTTAGCGGCATTACGACGCTTCACATCACGTCGAGGTCTATGTAAGGATATTTACTCCGACTGCGGTAAGAATTTCATCGGCTGTGACAGATATCTAAAGGACTTGTATGCCTTCCTTCGGAATGACACTGTACAAGGCGCGCTCCAGAACAAAACTCTGGAGGAAGGAATAACATGGCATTTTCAGCCACAATATGCAAGTCATTTTGGTGAACTCTTTGAAGCGGGGGTCAAAAGTTTTAAACACCATTTTCATCGGGTATGGTCCTCGAATACTAACCTATGACGTAACGCACACCCTATTGTGTCAAATAGAGGCAGTGCTAAACTCGCGTCCGCTTTGCGTATTGAGCTCCGATGCGCAAGAACCCCTCCCTTTAACTCTGTCTCACTTTTTGATAGGTGAACCGCTAACAGCAATCCCCGACATTTCGCTTGTGGATGAAAATCCGAGTAGATTAGTCAGGTGGCGTTTAATACAACAATCGGTTCAACATTTCTGGAAAAAATGGAGCTTAGAGTATTTGCATGAAGTTGAGCAACGTGGCAATTGGTTTACTAACCGTGGAGATATGGTCCGCGAAGGCATGATTGTGACGGTATGCGATGATAAACGTATTCACTGCCTACATCCAGGCTCTGATGGGACCCTGCGTGTTGTATCTCTCCAAATTGGGAAAACATATTTGAAGCGACCAGTTAACAAAATTTTTCCACTTCTAATAGAGTAATAAAAATGTCAATAATAATTAAGATTTCGTATTAAACTTTATAAATAACTTTAAGCGTTTATCATTAACCTTAAGATATAGGTTTTAATAAGTACTTACTGGTATTACTTTCAATTTTGCTTATACATTTTCATTTTATGTCAAGGTAGTAGTTTGTATTGAAGATTCGTTTAAATTTAATTAAAAGATACTGCGTACTTTTAAGGTGAGCAGCATGTTACATACATGATATTATACTATTATTTATATTTTTTCATTAGAGTTAGGTATAATTCTTACAATTAAAAATAGTGCAATTTGAATAAATATTCTTACTGGCAAGCACTCTTTAACTTGAAGCGAGCAACCCTTTTTGAACCACACCCACAACGACCACTAGTAACTGCCAACTTCTTCGTGAATACGAGCATTTAACGCTTTTGACGGTACACATTACGTACGCGCTCCGTTACTGGCAGCAGACAAGATCTCATTTCCCTGCTTCATCGAATACTAAGGCAGTTTTCTGTACCTGACCTGTGGAAAAAGAAAAATAGTGGACACATTTGGCCAGAATCCACATCACACCGGGCCCGATAATCGCAGAGCAGCTCAAGGGTTACCCAGGTGAGTCTTGCCAGGTCTTATGTGTAGGTAACATATATTTATATATATATATATATATATATATATATATATATATATATATATATATATATATATATATATATAATGTCTGATCATAAAAATATAACATTTATGGCTACGTTACACCCTTGTACATAATAGTTTTACTCTTCGAGAAGTTCCGGTAGCATTCACCGAAGTAAATCTTCAGGTCACTCTATCAAGTCTGGATGTAAGGTCTCATCATGCCAAACTCGGCACACCTAGTTCTACTCTTCGAGGATTTTTCAGTAGCACTCACCATAGTACACCTTCAGGTCACTCTATAGGTTTGAAGTTAAGGTCTCATCATAGTTAACCTAACGAGCGTAATCTCGGCACACATTGTTATACTCTTCGAGGAGTTTCAATTGCAGATACTGAAGTACACCCTCAGGTTACTCCATAAAGTCCAAGACGTATAAGTATATTTATATATAAATCCTACGTACTTTTAGCGAAACAAAATACTTAACAAATTTGGTTTTTGTAATATTTTTTATTTCTACAGTGATCGAAGTTTTTCATCACCAGCCGATACAAACGATGTAAACAAACGATACAGTACTCCACTCACGACCACGGCGGAGTGTAGTGAGCCAAAGTGAATTTATTATATATTATTACAAGGCTGCTCTAAACACCAAACATTTGGGAATCTCTCCGCCGAAAAGAAGTTATAATATAACAAAATAAAAGTAAACTGCCATTTACATTCCGTGGCTTCCCACATGATAGATTTTTTTTAATTTATTTAGGACAACCAACAAGAAGTACACGAACACAATGTAAATACTACAAATTACAGGAAGGTTTATATCTAAGTGTCATCTTAATTAAAGGTTGGATAGATTGATAGATGGATAGATTAAAAGATTAAAAATAGATTGAGTTGAACAATTGATATTTACAAGAGTTATCGTGTTTACTTCTCCATGCGAACTTGATAAATCTACACCATAAACCACTAAAGTAATTCTTGTAATGTAAAAATAGCAATTAATCGATTAAAAAAATAGTTCAACAATCATTTTGTTTTCTGAAAATGTGCTTTTTTATATTACTTATATATTCAATGTGACTGTTAGATACGATTTCATGCGACAGAACGCTGGATTCTTGATTTTTAAGGGCAAGTAGAATATACCTACGCGCTTTACGCTTAAGAGGATAGACTAAGTCAGCTTAAATTCTAATTTCGCCCCCACTTCCCCGCGCGTCGTATGCTATGTACCGATATGTTTGTAATCACTAATACTGTAAGTAGAAAGGTCGTTAGACACTTATTTCATTAGGTTTATCATATTTATGCCTGTTTCTTAACGCCAAGCCAGCCCCTTCTTATTTTTATCACGGTTATTTCCCATTTTAATTTTACGTCGTACTGTTGCGTAATGTATATTCTGATCGTAAGCGACACAACTTCTCCCTTCAAAAGCCTAAGCGATACTAACGGGGCGACTGGAATCAAGCTCAAGACGCCGATAGTTTAGGTAATTTCTTTTTACAGTGAAAATAATGGTATTTAAAAAAAAGTAAATAACATAAGCACTGCTTTATAGTTAGTTCAGGTAGTATGCAAAGTTTCATGATCTTATTTAGAGTATTTTATGAATAACAGCGGTTTATTTTTTATTTTGGAGGTAACTTTGGATTTTTTTTCTATCGAGAAAATTTTACGAAATCGTGTTTTCGTTTAACATAATCATTAACATTAATCCTCAACTTTACCATATATTTATTTCAAAATTCATGCTGCAATATTTTCGGCATAACGAAGGATCTTGCTAAGCCATTTGACATTATATTTACGCTTAAGGCATGCAGAAATAATTTTGTCCCAGCCCAGGATTTGAACCCGGGAAACCATGATCAGCAGTCGTGTTTTCAACCACTAGACCAAAAGGCAACGAGGTATAAATTTGGAATGTATTTGAGTGTTCTGATGGACGCGCTATAGAGCCGGTATGAAGATAAATACAAGGATCTAATTTATAGAGCTCATTTATTAGATGTCCAGAGACACTCAAACAGTAGGCGCATGAGATATGTAGTTGGCATGGGTGGTTTGTCGCGCCTGTGTATCAGCACCGTCTAACGTAGAGGGACCTTTTAGGAGGGCTTTTGTGGATGGCATTCTTGTAAATAATTTTTTTTCGTATATACCAAGTATAAATTTAAGAATAGCACCTAAACAGAAACTTGGATGCTTACAGTGCTTTTAAGTATGATGTACAAATCTATAATTCAAAACTAAAGCATTCACAGTCACGTAAATATAAAAATACAAAATGAGTAACACATAAATAATAGTTATGAAAAACAGTATGCTTAAAGACTGTAATTACGAATGAAAATCTATGAGTTATCTCTTAATAAGGGTCATTTATTTTAACCCTTTCACAGCGAATCACGAGTACCGCTCAGCATTCGTATCAAGCGGCGCCTTAAAATGCTCCGCTGTGAAAGGGTTAAAACATAATTAAGAATATTTATTAAAGGTACATTTAAATTCCCTTGGAGCATCGGTGTCTTTATGTAGCAGCTACTTAGGTGAGGCTATAAATCCTATACTATTAAACGAGCAATTCTTGTATATATATATATAATCGGGATCTCAGAAACGGCTCCAACGATTTTCATAAAATTTTGTGTCCAGGGAGTTTCGGGGATAATAAATCGATCTAGCTAGGATTTATTTTTAGAAAATGTCTTTTTTGTCCGTGTTTTTAGGCAATGAAAAACTGCTACAATATCGTTAGAATAAGAAGGTAAAGACAGATTGTTAATGATTATATATAGCTTAATTGGTATAATGAGCGGTCACAGAATCGTAAAACCCTGGTTCGAGCCCAGACCGACCGACCGACTTTTTTATTTTTTTTTTCAAGTTCCTTTCTTTTTTTGAGAAAATCTATTTTTTCGAGCTCCTTTTTTAGTATTTTTTTAAAAACACGAAAATTTAAAATAAAATAATTGCACTCATGATTTTTTATTCAAATAACCAGTTCCGTTTTTTCTGTTATGTCGCTAAGATCAAAAAATATTATTTATATTTTATCAGTATGTAATTTGTATCTAAATATAATTTCCATAACACACGAATTAAAAAAAAAATCGAGCGAAAAATACCGAGCAAAGCTCGGTCAACCAGGTACTTATAAATTAACTGAGATATTATCTTTTTAAATTCAGAGATTTAAATACTCTGCGAATTATTATGTCCACAATACCGTTGTAATAAAATGTTATTTTCGCAACAACTTCACTAGATTGTTTTTGTTGTATTATCAGAAATGATTCCACTTCTGACATCAGAAATTTAATAGAACGTTATTTTTGACCGATATATGGGTAGAATGTTCTAATAGAAGCTCGCTTCAAGATGTAGCTATCTTTTCTGTAACACCTTTAACATATGGTAGTACAGCAGGCACACGCTTGACTCTTCACTCGTTCTCTGTGATGAAGGCGCTGGAACCGAAGTTTTTTATCGTGCAGAACCTGCTTGACGTGCTGAATCTCGGTGACCGGGTGTTTGCTGTCACAAATGCTATAATATGCTGCTATAGTAGCTAACCGTGAAAGATGATGTACCACCGTATAAATATCGGTTTATACAGGTTCTTTTTTTACACAGTATAACAACCTTTAAAAACAGTGTCTCTCATATATAGGGCAAACAAAGAGATCAATTAGAACCCACGGAAAGAACATATAGCTGACGTGAACCACCAATGTTCCGGAGACGGCCCGCACCATCAAATTTGATAGACCACAAATCCTCTCAAATGAACATCAATTCCTACCAAGGATTATATGTGAGGATATTGTAATTAAAAAAAAACATCTTAGTTTCAATAGATAAGGAGGCTGGGTACTACCACATACTTGGGACCCTGTAATTTATAAAATTAAAACTAAACCCAAGCATAACACTGCAAGACTTCAAGACACAGTAAGTTCATTCTGCGTAAATTGGACCATAAGTAATAATTAAAAAGCTGAAGGTACTCCGGGTTAACACTGACATTGGGACGTCAGTCACCTCAGTTCCCCGTGAGCATGGGTGCTGGAAACCACTCGAAACGTCGGGAATTAAAAATCACGTAAATAAAAAGTGATAAAATCCATAAAAGTAGTTTTAATCAATGTGTAGTGTTGGCCTAAATATAAAAAAATCATTGAAGTGTCTCTTTGTAATGTCAAAATAACATCTTTTTACTAAACTTTTTTAATTACAATAAAGGCGGAAATTATATGTCTGCTGGCGATGGATATTTTCGTAATCCGGAAATTACCCGTAAAAGTGGTTCAGTCGTGTTAATTTGTAATCAGTAATAACAGACTTTTATATCCCAGTTAATTTAAAAAAAAATAAACTTACACTTTACGATAATTTGGTGATGTTGATATGATCTAAGAAAATAAAGGAAATACATAATTTTTTTTTTGATATAAAGCAAATTCTTTACACTACAAATTCTAACACTTAACACTTTTGAGATTCTCATATATCTAGAAAATTATGTGCGAAATATGTTCATAGCAAATATTGTAGATCTAATAATTTCACTTAAATAGTTCACACTTATTTATTTATGTTCTATCATTTGTAGTTTCCTCTTAAAACGGTGTTGAAGTAAAAACAGCAATCGATTTTGCATCATCAAAGCTTTAAGAAATTAATGATAAAATGTAAGTAAAATCTCTTTGTGTAAAATATCAATTCTAAAAAGTTTTGCTTAAAACATTTTTTACATCCTTTATACTTTACGAGAGAGTAATCACAAAAAAGTTATTATCGGTTTTTCAAATTCACGTAAAAGCTTGCATATTATTCGACATATAGCCCAAGATCACGTCTGGAGTTGATCTCTAACTGTTTGTGATGTTTTATAATGTAATATAATCTCCCAATACATACAGGATAGGTCTTAAGATGAACATGGACAAAACAAAGATAATGTTTATTGTCCATGTCACACCTATACCTGTAGCTGTTGGGAGCACTAAGCTCGAAGTTTTTAACGAGTAAGTTTACCTGGGACAAATAATCCGACTAGGTAAATCCAACTTCGACCGAGAAGTCAATCGACTGATTTAACTCGGCTGGGCAGCGTTCGGTAAATTACGGCACATCTTCGTTAGGTATATCTCAAAACCTAAAAACTAGATTGTACAACCAATGCGTGTTGCCAGTGATGACTTACGTATCTGAGACGTGGTCTTTCACTGCTGGCTGTATGAGGGCACTCAATGTCGCTTAGCGAGCTATGGAGAGGGCTATGCTCGGGATTTATCTGCGTGATAAATTTAGAAACGAGGATATCCGCAGTAGAACTAGAGTGACCGACATAACCCAACGGATTGGTAAACTAAAGTGGCAATGGGCTGGCCACATAGCTCGAAGAACCGATAACTTATGGCAGCCTCGTATTGGTGGGTGAAGTGTAGGGCGTCCCACCACTAGATGGAGTTATGACCTGGTAAGATATGCAGGAAGTTGATGGATGCAGGTGGCTCATAACCGTGCTTTGTGGCATTCCTTAGGGGTGGCCTATGTTCAGCAGTGGACTTGTGAAGGGCTGTAATGATGGTGATGATTCTGTGCTTCATGCTACAGCCATAATATAGGTACAGTGTAGCTCTACCACTTAATAATGGCGGTTGATCCCCGCCGGTACTAATGAATTAGGTAATTGCAGTTTTAAGTGCTGATTTACCACGTGCTTTGCGGTGAAAGGAAACATTGTGAGGAACCTGAATGTCAGAGAAATAAAAAACAAAAAAAATATATATTTGGAAGACGTGAAATCCACCAAAACGCATTAGAGTAGTGCGGCGGACATTTCCTAGCCCTTAAACCCTCTCAGAAGAGCCTTGTAACTTTGTTACCGACTTATGATAGCGTTGGAGAATCCATTCTAATTTCATTCCATGGGTGTTGTAAGCGGTGACTGGCTTCTGATTCTAGTTTTATAGAATGAGAATGACTAACGACCATAAAGTCCACTTAATGGTAGGTGGATGATGTAACCATAGACATTTACAGCTATCCATGATTAAGATCCAAATGTAGACAGAGTTGTCAAACCCGACAATTAAGATGGAATCGTTTCCAGTTAAAAGAGTTTGCAGTCATTACACTAACTACACGAAACTGACAACGATGCATTAGGTTAGGGTCTGTATAAGGCAAGCATGAAATACGCAGACTGGTGATGAGAAGAAGCGTTAAGGCGCACAATGCGTGGTTCTCCGACTGCCAATTCGAAGCGAGACACGCGCATGTCCAGTGATGACTTTTAAGGTCTAAAAACCGGTTCAGTATATCTAAATATTTTAAAACACAAAAATATCAAGTAGTTGTATAAGTATCAAGTTGGTTAATTAAAAAAAATATAATATTCATGAAATTCCCGAAGAGAAGTTTAAAAATATGAAGTATTTATTATACCTACACACATTAGTTGGATAGGACTATAGGTAATTATAAACTGACGTTTATTTACACTGAATATTATTTACTAGCGATTAAGTAATTCATCAAAGTATTTACTGTAAAAGCTTTAACATTACTGTACCCATACCGCTCTTTACCTAAAATATTTGACCTTACGTAAACTTTAGACGCAGCAAATACAAACGTTGATTGTTCCGTTTCAATTAAATTCACTCGATTACAAGTACCAGTAGACAAGTACCGTTCAACTAAATTTATATCTATATTTCTTTAACTTAAATTATGACAATTTAAGTTCTGCGAAGATTATAGCTCTATATTTGGAAATTTCAATATTTACTTTCTTTATCCTGTAAAAAATCTTTGCATCTTTCACGTGTTATAAGAGGCGACAGTTAAATAATATAGATCTCATCGCTTTTCATAGAAACGGTGGTATAATTATCCCGCTGACACCAAGCATATAAAATACTCCCGGTGACGAACTGCTACCGTGGTTGTCGATGAGAATGACTAGCGTGGCGAATATAGCAAGCTCTCGCAACAACGGAAGGGACACATACCCAGCAGTCTTACGGTCTGATGATGATAAAGAAGATTATACAGAAAGCCGCTAAAGAAACGATGGGTTATAATTTTTTTCTTAAAAAGAATATTAACAATGCTATTAACATTGCTAATTTTCCCCTTAACCACTCGTGGTAAGCTTAAATTGCTTGTGTTACGAGTGGTTCACGCCAGTAGTCGAATGGCGGATTCAAACCCACGACCTTTTTGAGTTCGCGGTCCGCGCCCTGCCATTAGGCTACTGTCGCTTGTATTTTTTTTCTTATCTCTTTCGGTTTTCTAGAGGTTTTTGTCATATGGAACGGTGACGTCAACTAGAAATAAACGGATTTCAGACTACGCTATAATATAATAGCATATAGTTTATAGCTCATAGCACAACAATATCGCGCACCATAAGTACATTGTTATTGGCTTACTATACGCTGTAAAATTGATGCGATGCGCTGAGTTCATGCTGTGCTGTGTACCCTATTTCTCCTCCCTCACCCCGCACCCCGTAAGTGAAACGACCGGCACAACATATCTGGACACGATCCTGTGCGAAATATTTGCGCTAGTGCCAAATGATGTTTTTGTCGTAGTTTTTCTCCATTGTAGATCTAGGGTTACAACATGGAATACTTAAGAGTGTAAGAAAATACCCGTGCCTGTGGAATACTACATACAACCGAACAGTACAAAAATAATTAATTGAAGGATGCAGGAATGGTGAATGGTGAATTTAATACATCGCCTTGGACAAGTATTTGGCAGAACAGTTCACAATTGACGCGTGCCATGGATTTTATCATGACATTGTAACCCATTTGTATTTAAAGGCAGTATTATCTTCTAGTGATAACGGAAATAGAAATATTAACTTTTTTAACACATTATTCTTCTAAAGGTAAAAATGGCGCCTTTTGTACTAAAGGTACCTACAAACGGCGGACTTGAAGCCATATGGAATTTTATTCCGGCCAACCTGAAAGTTGTTCTTTAATTGATATTAATTTAAGCTATAGTATTATTTTATATCAATAGTAATTTATATATATATATATATATATATATATATATATATATATATATATATATATATATATATATATATATATATATATAGTATTATTATGAGTTTGAGAGAAAACCAGTATGTTAAGAGGAAATTTGGAGTACGGCGATAATTGTCATGAGACTTCATACTTAATAAAGATTAAAATCATGGAAGAAAAAAATAATGTAAAACTTTAAAAAAATTAGAATCTCAGGTGTCCCGGAAACGATGCTGCCACACTCGGTCTTCGGCTTTGCCAGTTGGCTCTTTCTGGCAGATCTTTGGCAAAGATTGTGGGGCCCTGGTTCCGCTCGATCGCTTCTTCAATACGAGCATTATTAAAGTTGCGTAAGTCTTCCCGGCATGCATTTTGAGATTAATCTGTAAAGTTGAAGTTTTAAAGAAGTCTTTAAAGAAGTTGAGCAACACAATACAATGAATGACACTTTGTCTAATGATATCATTTATTTAATTATTAATAATTTGATACGTTTATTTAGCAAGCAATTAATAACTAAAATATTTATCACTATAAAATAATTATTTGATGGCTCCATGGCGAAGTGGCTAAGCAATGAGTGAGTGAGTTTAACTTTAAGGGCCGTGGGTTCGATTCTCGCACGGAACAAAACTTTGTATACCTACAAATAATTGTTCCGGTTCTGGATGTTTGTTTTTGTTAAATTTATGTTTCTATGTTAACTGCATCCACGAACCCACGATATACTTAGGTAAAATTCTTCGTGTGGAGGTAACGTTACTATAAAATAGAAACAAAAAAATATATGAGCCGTGGTAACTTAAGGCCCCAGTCTTGTAAACTAGTGTTAGTCGCAAAATTTGCAGCAAAACAATTATTTTTTTATACTATTTAAAAAAGATAAGTGAAGTATATTTTACATTTATTTAAAGTGTAGGATTTGATATTTTCGAAAGTTTTTTAATTTTATTTTGGTGTTTAAATTAATAGCTCTATTAGGCGTTAAACATGCCTATGTTTAGGTTACAAGCGTAAAAGGTCTTAATAAAAGCCTCTACTATGTACAAACTATAACAAGATCAAGAAAAGTGTTCAGATCACATTTATTTACATATTGTCTACAATAATCTGATCCGGTCACTTTTTTATAAATGCTTTAATTTTCTTATTTGAAGGGCTTAAAAAGATGTAATTTCATGATTTTTTTACTTCAAATATCTATTTTTTTCTATTAGAATAAATGTAGCAAAGTCGTACTTAAAACTACATAAAATAGAACTATTTTCAAGTGAGTTAGAAATAAATAAAATTAAAAAAAGTATATATTTTCGTACTTTTTACCTATATGCCATTTATAAACCAGAAACGCCTGAAAATTCTCTCATCAGTTCCGCTGGGATTTCTCGGCGATCAGACGTGTGCAGTGTTGCTCAACGTTATTTTACCTCTCGCTCGCACGGTTGATCTCTTTCCCTCGCGCAGTTCTTATGGACTGAGCGGAGCAAATCTTGAAAGTTGCTCTACTTAAATATATATTATTTTCATCTAATTGTCATATTAGTTTTAGTTTTTAGTGTTCTATTCATGCTACAGCCATAAAAATCTGCAGCGTGGCTTTACCACATACAAAATCTTCAATTCACCTGAAAATCTTTATAATTTACAAACTAGCAACAGAAGCCTATTGATGAGAGAAATGTTCGCGAAACAAAAGTCTTGGGTTCGTATTCACTATTCGACTAGTCGTGCGCACTCCAAACAAGCGTTTAAAACTTAGAGTGTTTAAAGAGAGTATTAGTATGCTCCTCGTATTTTTTTTATATCCTCCCTACTAAGTAAATCAAGCCCATATGATTTTGAATTAACCACATGGTTAATAAACCGTTTATCTACTGTGAACTTATCAACTGATGACGGTCAATCAATCTACTTGTTGAATTCACCAAGGGCTTTTTTGATGAAGTAGTTCAAGGAATAGGTGTCATCTCAGAAAACTAAAGTGTACAACCAGTGCGTGTTGCCAGTGATGACTTACGGATCAGAGACGTGGTCCTTCACTGGTGGCCGTATGAGGACGCTCAAGGTCGCTCAGCGAGCTATGGCGAGGACTATGCTCTGAGTTTCTCTGCGTGATTCAGAAATGAGGATATCCGCAGTAAAACCAGAGTGACCGACATAGCCCAACGGATTAGTAAGCTGAAGTGACAATGGGCCGGCCATATAGCTCGAAGAACCGATAACCGATGGGAAAGAAAGGTTCTCGAGTGGTAGCCTCGTACCGGTAGGTGTAGTGTAGGCGACCCACTAGATGGAGTGACGACCTGGTAAGATATGCAGGAAGTCGATGGATGCAGGTGGCTCAGGACCATGCTTTGTGGCATTACTTGGGGAGGCCTATGTTCAGCAGTGTACTTGTGAAGGGCTGTAATGATGATGATGATGATTGGCTCTAAAACATTTAGAAATGGCGTTGGCAAATGCCTACCAAGAATAGACTTATATGGGCTGTAATGGATGAGGTATTAAAATACATCAGGTGAAATGTTCACACTTAATTTACTTTGCATTATCAAACCTTTTAATAGGACGAACAAGATTCTGTGCGTTTACTGGCGGCGGAAGCTTGCGCTGCTGTAGCAGCATTGCTCCCCCCCAAGAGGACATGTAGCAACTTGTCGTGCCAACCGTACGTGCCCGAGCTGGAGACACTTCATGGAGAGTGCGTTATATGGTTGCCGACAAGTGAGTAAGGTTTTTAAAATACTGGGCTACCTTTGGTTATTTATATTAAAACCATATTAATAACTGTCCTACTGCTGGACACAAACATCTCATTGTTGCAAACTTATACATCATTGTATATTTAAAATAACCAATTTACTACTTTGCTTTTAAAATATAGTATATCTTCATAATTTTAATAAAAATAAGTTCGAAAGTTTTGTATATTTATTTCTTGTAACCACAACATTTAATCAATTTTTCACGCTGAAATACTTATGAAAGTCAAAAAGTTCATCCTAAGTTATACTATGAAATGCAAAAAGTTCATACTAAATTGTAAAACTTGAACAATATGTTGCCAATGACTTCTGGAATCTACCCGGTTACGGTTAGTTAGTTAAGAGGTCGCAGCTCTACATATACGAGTACATTTTACATACAACACCAGCACGCCAAGCTCGAAATTGTTTTTATATTACCTATAATCTGATTCGAAAATTGCTTAATTAAGAAGTACTTTAAAATAAAAATTAAAAACCGTATGTGACGTTGTAAGAAGCCATCCTATTTCGTCCCGGAGATGTCGTAAGAGGCGAATATGGGAAATACCAGAATCTCATGGCCTTCCCTATATAGGGTTATTTTTCAAAGAGAAGCCAGATTTTAAACTTAAGATCAAATATATAGATAATGATATACCGTTATTGCAGTTTTTAAAAATACGATTAAATAAGACTTACTTAATATATACTTAGGTAATAATGTTCTACAACCCTGTTTCGAGCAAATCAAAAGCTATAATATTGAGAAGAAAAAATAAAGATCCTGATCCAAACCTACCAGCGCCTGACACACTTTACGCGTGTCTCACACGTTTATGTCTTCATTATCACTTCTCTAAAATTTCTCGAAACAGTGCCACTAACACGTCCTGATCCTGAATTACTTGTTTTCTTCGACTCTCCGAATGTCTCATGAGGAAGTTTATGCACGGGAGAGAGGGCGCCATACACTTTGTTTATATTATTAAGCTATTACGCTATATCTTATAATGCTTACCTACCGAACTAATGAGTATCCTTTAATATCAGAGGTAGATGGGAAGTTCTAAAGACAAAAAACTATCATTATATTGAAAATAAACAATTTGATTTTGTTTGCTCGTAGTAGATCCAGATGCCCAGACAATAAATGTTGCATTTATAGTCTGGGCATCTGGTAAAATGTGGTTTTTGAAACAAATGTTCACATCGTCAAGCATCGATCTTAACCCTGCGATTAATTACAATTTTTTTATCACTGTTATCTTATATTTATATATTGTTTACATAGGTTACGTAAATAAATGTATATGTTAACTTAAAAATACACTAAACCCCTATGAAGTCACTTTTGTCTACAAAACCACATATTTCCAATACTGACAGAATTAATTACATGCTCAGACATAAGTATGATCTGCAGATAATTGTTCCTGGTCTTGATGTTTATTTTTGTGCAATTATTGTTTTCACAACGTACAATAATATCATAGTCTAAAGTTTTTAATACGCAATATTTGTAAATACAGCATTAGATCTTTCCTTAATGACCAGTTTGAAATGTTTTCAAATCTAAAAAAGGCCATAAATAAAAGTCTAAAGGTAAAAAATTCATTATTTCCATTTCAGTAGTGAACTGGGGTCTTTTATCGTACGGAAGTCGGATCTTATTGTTCTTTTCAATGAATTGTTATTATTTTACTTCGCACTCTTTGTTTAAGTTTTATGTCAAGATTTATTATTTAAAATTCAGATTCCATTCAGAACCGGTTCATTTATTCTCTCAACAATAAGCGGTATGACAGGTCAATAAATGCCTGATGCTGCTGTCTATCCTTTGTTTCAGTTTCCCTCTATAGCCCGTTATGACACACGAGATGAAGAGGTTGATGGATTCTCTTACGCCGCCAGTAGATGGTCTAATTATAACCGCTCAACAGTTAAAACATCTGTAAACAACTGTCACCCATTGAGACAATTTTGCGTGAAACGTGGTAGAGCAATGCTGGAGTTATATTAGTAGTATAGTTGTAGCACGAATGGGTCGGGGTAGGACCATGCCCTCACAGAATACCATCGTAAAATAGTGCTGCTGTTTCGTATGGTGAGTGTAGAGAACCAGAGACCCTTTTTACTGGAAACGAGGCATTCCATCTTAGTCCCCACGGGTCTGCATTTTGATTTGTAATCAAGGATAGATGTAAATGTCTATGGGCCACAGCAATCACTTACCATCAGGTGGAATGTGTGCTCGTTTGTCACTCTATCCTGTTACAAAAAAATTATAGCGCGGCAAAGCTTAAGGTGACCATGTTACTCTCACGTATCTTACTCTACTACTAATGTACTTCCTGCTATTATACATGCTTTTAGCAGTTATGTTATAATTATATATAAATTAAGATGAAAAAAACATGTTTAGTATATTTTATTATATAAACCATAACATTATACCCATATATTTAAAGATTTTAGAACACAATTAAGTAAATTATTTCTCCCGGGCAGTAACTACAAGGTGCAATGGTTGCAACATATAAGAAATGACGCCATTTAGAAAGATAATGTTAAGGGTATATAAAGCAATAGTATTATTTAGTATGATTTGGGGATGAGTCAGATAATAGCTCGAAAAAAGATACTAGAAAATAAAGTTTTCAAGTGGCAGCATTCTACTGGTAAGCGGAGTGTAGAATGGCCCACATTGGATGAAGTGACGACCTTTTTTATAGGATAGCGTGACAAACGAGCACACAGCTCACCAGATTGTGAGTGGTTGCTGCGGCCCATAGACATCTACATCTATCTTAGATTACAAATCAAAATGCAGATGCGTTGTCACCCGCGAGGACTAAGATGGAATGCCTCGTTTACAGTAAAAAGAGTCTCCGGTTCTCCACACTCACCATACAAAACACAGCAGCATTAACTACTATTTCACGCTGGTATTCTGTGAGAGCGTGGTCCTTTCCCCGGTCGAGCCGAGCCATTCGTGCTACAACTATACTACTAATGTAACTGCAGCGTGGCTCTACTACGTATAAACTTGGTAAGGCATGCGGGAAGTCGACAGATGCTAGTGGCTCAGGCTAGTGACAGTGGCTCTCTATTCTTTGAGAGAGGAACCTGTTGCAATTTTCAGCCATGGACTGTAATAACTGTGGCTGTAAGGACCAATGCCGTTACAGCCTACAAAGGTCCAGTGCTGAACATAGACTTCCCCTTTAGATTGTCTTATAGCGGGAATATTTGCAATAGTTGCCACGCTTAGCAAGCGGTTTAGCAACCACAAGTTTTTATTTTTATTCGTTATTAGAAAGACTCCGCTACCGATCTCCTGATTTGTTTCCCTTTGACGTCTCTTACGACACACTCTGATGATATGGGGTAGTGGATATTCTTACACAGCCACCACACGGTATATGCTGTAAGAATGATGGCGGTGAATACGACACCGCTTCACAATCCAAAATCAACAATTACTTAACGAGAACTTACGTTCATGCAAATAAAACAAGATAATAATCACGGTATAATAAATTAAAATTTAACTCGATCAAATCGACTTATAATTTGAAGCATGTGGTGGTTCAATTGGAAATTTAACCCAGAACGCTAATTGTTCTAATAAATCATTAATATAATTAGATAAATAGTGATTATGGTGTCATTAATTTAATGAAATAATTTTACAGTAAATAGCAATAGTGTAATTATAGCGAAATAGGTATCTTCGATATAATAATTGATCATGGTATTATAGAAAAATAAAAAGAACGAGCTTTCTAAGGAGAACTACGGTAAAAACCACCTTGATAAGAATACGCTTCCGGTTAATAAAGAATTGCATGTTTTTAAAATTTTTTTGAAAGTTTACTAAAAGTTATTAAGAAAAAAAAAGTCATTTGATATTTCATGTAATATCACAATTTTTTTCCACGGGGTAGAGCCTTGCTGCAGTTATATAGTAGTATAGCCCCTCAATCCCCAGCTAAAACGATCGACATCGCCCGCGCTGTTGACAAAATGGCGTCGCTAATACTGCCATATACAATAAATATATTTACTCTGCAACCAGATCATATTTTTTCATTCTGTAAACGAAAATTTAATAATTGATAAATATATTTTCAGCTTGATATCAAACCTAATGTTTTTATCAACACAATATGCTTCTTATTTAAGATAAAAAGTGACGAACTATTTTGTGGGCTTGCTTTCACGGATTAATTAGAAAATCAAATAAAAAACAATAAACAAGGATCTAAGCTATTTAAAAATGTAAAAACTTCTGCCAAATACCTTGAAAGTATTTGGCAGAAGTTTTTAAAGGAGAAAGGACGGACGAAAGAAGGAACGACATCCCTGGTTGTTTTTTTTTGTCGGAGGAAAAAAAACAACCAGGGATTTCCTTCAACTTTCGGAATTTTATCGATATTTTGTCGATAGATGTTTTTATAAAATATAATACCAACTAGGTTTTTGTGCATAGTTTGAGATAATATAATAATATACAATAAATCAGATTGATAATTATTTTATATACATATTTTGTAACAATTACTTACATTTTGATGTTACAGCTTATTTATTACAATTGATATTATATCTGGATGCTTTGCGATCCACCACTGTACGTTTCACAAGAAGTTTTCTTCCGCGTATGACCTCTCTGTGGAATAGTTTACCATCGGCAATTTTTCCGGACCGATAAGACCTGAGGATCTTCAAGAAAAGAGCTTATTCCTTTCTAAAAGGCCGGCAACTAACCTGCAATTCCCCTGGTGTTACAGATGTTCATGGGCGGTGGTAGTCACTTAACATCAGGCAAACCGTTTGCTCGTTTGCCCCTCTTCTATAAAAAAATAGTATTATAAAATTATTTAGAATTTCATGTAACTTTTTTAACCTTTTTTTTTACGTGGCAAAGCCATACTGCAGCTATATTAGTGGTAGTATAGTTGTAGCACGAATAGGTCGGCTCGACCGGGGAAGGACCATGCCCTCGCAGAATACCAGCGTAAAATAGCAGCTTAACTCTGCTGTTTTGTATGGCGAGTGTAGAGAACCGGAGACACTTTTCACTGTAAAGGAGGCATTCCATCTTAGCCCTCACGTGTGACAATGCATTTGCATTTTGATTCGTAATAGAGGATAGATGTACAAGTCTATGGGCCATAGCTGCCACTTACCATCAGGCAAACTGTGTGCTTGCTTGTCACCTTTCTTCTATTAAAAAAACCTTAAAAATAACAGTTTTGAATATTTAACGACTTTTTTAATATTGATACAAACAGAATTTTTTTATTCAATATGGGTTGTCCACAACTATACGTTTCCCTAGGAGTTTCCTTCCGCGTACAACCTCTCTGTGGAATAGTTTACCACCGGCGATTTGAAATAAACATGTTTAGTATATTTTATTATATAAACCATAACATTATACCCATATATTTAAAGATTTTAGAACACAATTAAGTAAATTATTTCTCCCGGGCAGTAACTACAAGGCGCAATGGTTACAACATATAAGAAATGCCATTTAGAAAGATAATGTTAAAGGTATATAAAGCAATAGTATTATTTAGTACGATTTGGGGATAAGTCAGCTAATAGCTCGAAAAAAAGATACTAGAAAATAAAGTTTTCAAGTGGCAGCCTTCTACTTGTAAGCGGAGTGTAGAATGGCCCACATTAGATAAAGTGACGACCTTTTTTTTATAGGATAGCGTGACAAACGAGCACACAGGTCACCAGATTGTGAGTGGTTGCTGCGGCCCATAGACATCTACATCTATCTTAGATTACAAATCAAAATGCAGATGCGTTGTCACCCGCGAGGACTAAGATGGAATGCCTCGTTTACAGTAAAAAGAGTCTCCGGTTCTCCACACTCACCATACAAAACACAGCAGCATTAACTACTATTTCACGCTGGTATTCTGTGAGAGCGTGGTCCTTTCCCGGTCGAGCCGAGCCATTCGTGCTACAACTATACTACTAATGTAACTGCAGCGTGGCTCTACTACGTATAAACTTGGTAAGGCATGCAGGAAGTCGACAGATGCTAGTGGCTCAGGCTAGTGACCGTGGCTCTCTATTCTTTGAGAGAGGAACCTGTTGCAATGTTCAGCTATGGACTGTAATAACTGTGGCTGTAAGGACCAATATCGTTACAGTCTACAAAGGTCCAGTGCTGAACATAGACTTCCCCTTTAGATTGTCTTATAGCGGGAATATTTGCAATAGTTGCCACGCTTAGCAAGCGGTTTGGCAACCGCAAGTTTTTATTTTTATTCGTTATTAGAAAGGCTCCGCTACCGATCTCCTGATTTGTTGCCCTTTGACGCCTCTTACGACACACTCTGATGATATGGGGTAGTGGATATTCTTACACAGCCACCACACGGTATATGCTGTAAGAATGATGGCGGTGAATACGACACCGCTTCACAATCCAAAATCAACAATTACTTAACGGGAACTTACGTTCATGCAAATAAAACAAGATAATAATCACGGTATAATAAATTGAAATTTAACTCGATCAAATCGACTTATAATTTGAAGCATGTGGTGGTTCAATTGGAAATTTAACCCAGAACGCTAATTGTTCTAATAAATCATTAATATAATTAGATAAATAGTGATTATGTGTCATTAATTTAATGAAATAATTTTACAGTAAATAGCAATAGTGTAATTATAGCGAAATAGGTATCTTCGATATAATAATTGATCATGGTATTATAGAAAAATAAAAAGAAAGAGCTTTCAAAGGAGAACTACGGTAAAAACCATCTTAATAAGAATACGCTTCCGCTTAATAGAGAATTGCATGTTTTTTAATTTTTTTGAAAGTTTACTAAAAGTTATTAAGAAAAATAAAGAAAGTCATTTGATATTTCATGTAATTTTACATTTTTTTTCCACGGGGGTAGAGCCATGCTGCAGTTATATAGTAGTATAGCCCCTCAATCCCCAGTTAAAACGATCGACATCGCCCGCGCTGTTGACAAAATGGCGTCGCTAATACTACCATATACAATAAATATATTTACTCTGCAACAAGATTATATATTTTCATTCTGTAAACGAAAATTCAGTAATTGATAAATATATTTTCAGCTTGATATCAAACCTAATGTTTTTATCAACACAATATGCTTCTTATTTATGATAAAAAGTGGCGAACTATTTTGTGGGCTTGCTTTTTCACGAATTAATTAGAAAATCAAATAAAAAAAACAAGGATCTAAGCTATCTAAAAATGTAAAAACTTCTGACAAATACCTGAAAGTATTTGGCAGAAGTTTTTAAAGAAGAAAGGACGGACGAAAGAAATAACGACATCCCTGGTTGTTTTTTTTTGTCGGAGGAAAAAAACAACCATGGATGTCCCTTCAACTTTCGGAATTTTATCCATATTTTGTCTATAGTGTTTTTATAATATATAATACCAACTAGGTTCTTGTACATAGTTTGAGATAATATAATAATATATAATAAAGCAGATTGATAATTGTTTTATATACATATTTTGTAACAATTACTTACATTTTGATGTTACAGCTTATTTATTACAATTGATATTATATCTGGACGCTTTGCGATCCACCACTGTACGTTTCACAAGGAGTTTTCTTCCGCGTACAACCTCTCTGTGGAATAGTTTACCACCGGCAATATTTCCGGACCGATAAGACCTGAGGATCTTCAAGAAAAGAGCTTATTCCTTTCTAAAAGGCCGGCAACTAACCTGCAATTCCCCTGGTGTTGCAGTTATTCATGGGCGGCGGTAGTCACTTAACATCAAGTGAACCGTATGCTCGCTTGCCCCCTCTTCTATATAAAATAGTATTATAAAATTATTTAGAATTTCATGTAACTTCTTCAACCTTTTTTTACGTGGCAAAGCCATACTGCAGCTATATTAGTGGTAGTATAGTTGTAGCACGAATAGGTCGGCTCGAGCGGGGAAGGACCACGCTCGCGCAGAATACCAGCGTAAAATAGCAGCTTAACTCTGCTGTTTTGTATGGCGAGTGTAGAGAACCGGAGACACTTTTCACTGTAAAGGAGGCATTCCATCTTAGCCCTCACGTGTGACAATGCATTAGCATTTTGATTCGTAATCGAGGATAGATGTACAAGTCTATGGGCCATAGCTGCCACTTACCATCAGGCAAACTGTGTGCTTGCTTGTCACCTTTCTTCTATTAAAAAAACCTTAAAAATAACAGTTTTGAATATTTAACGACTTTTTTAATATTGATAGAAACAGAAATTTTTTTATTCAATATGGGTTTTCCACAACTATACGTTTCCCTAGGAGTTTCCTTCCGCGTACAACCTCTCTGTGGAATAGTTTACCACCGGCGATTTTTCCTGACCGATACCTACGACCTAGGGACCTTCAAGAAAAGAGCTTACTCCTTTCTAAAATGAATCGCCCATGAACAAATGTTGCAGTTGCAGACATCAGGCGAACTGTGTGCTTGTCACCTTTCTCCTTTAAAAAAAAAACCTTAAAAAATAACGAGAACGAAAAGAGGCACAAAATTTCGTCAATATTGGTGGGATACCATTGGGACTGGAAATCGGCAGATGCAATTTGGTAGCGTAAGATTTCGTCTCAGCTACAATGTGGCCTAAAATGTCATCATCCCAAAAGGAACGAAAAGCATCATATGCCAAATTGTAAAACGGAACCGTACCAGTTCGCTCAGGTACAAAATTCTCCTCGTGGCCTTAAAAGGAGTCCATAGGAGACCATTCAAACTGGAGGTTTTGGCCTTCTAGCCGAGTAAGACCATCTGTTCCATTACTGGCGATAAAAAATTCATCCGTATCTTCGCTCTCACTTGGATCCTCTCTTTCATTTCTGTTTCTTCCCTGACTATTCCTTTCGGCTCTAGCAGCATCTCCTATTCTCATCTCCCGTCTTATCAATTCAGGGGGACGACGCCATCATTCAAATAAATTTGACACAGTGGATGTCCCACCTCCCACTGTTGTCCCCCCTACGGCACCGTTGCGGATGCCCACGCCCACGTGCTCGTCCTCGCATAACTACACCACGAACACCCCTTTTTCCACTCTGCCACCTCTCACCCGTTTCCGGGAACACAAACATTGGATGGGCATCCGGGGCTAAAATACGTTGTCCATGACGACGTCATCCTCAGTGACATTAACACGTCATCCACACCGCCGTTTTCATTTAAAATTTCAATAACCACAATTGGTTCACTCCAAAAAGAAATTACCTTTACTCCACGTCAATTTCATCAATAATAATAAAAAAGTAAAAATAAATAAATAAAACTTATGACTCTTATGACTGGTATGGTCTAGGAGACCTGTCACGACCTTCTGGTGATGTGTCACGGAAATGATTCTCTTCCTAAAACATAGGTGCAAACAAAAATATCCATGAAAACCACTTCACCAAAATATACAAAATTCAGTGTGTATCAACGCAAACATAACACAAAAAATGTATCACCTCGAATCCGACTGCTTCCACATCATCACCGGGCTGTTCGCGACGTCCAGGTGTAGGAGGAGAATAAGCCTCGGATGACGACGAGCGCACGTCCTCCACCTTAACATAAAAAAAGCATATAATAGTGTATTCCGCACATCTTCCTCTTAAAAAATGCAATAGTGTGCTTGTTAAACCATAAGAACCGAAATCACAAAAAACGCAATACAAGTGTAAATCAGACAAAGAAAGTGAGATTAGTGCAAATCAAAACATACATAATACCAGTCATAAACCAAGCATGAAAAACATAATACAAGAGGTATTAGTGGCATATAAAAACATTTTATTTGAGTTGACTGATATACTTAATATTGTCATTATCGAGCAAGTCTCACAGATCACTCACTCATGTACTCAGTACAGACAAATTAATACTTATCAATATATATGATCAGTTCTGACTATTATTAATAATTAATGTCTATATAAACCGATTTAAAAATATTTTTAAAGTAATATAATTTTAATATTTTAAGCATGTTCCTCCCCGGTCCAGCCGACCAATTCATGCTACAACTATACTACTAATATATCTGCAGCATGGCCGTATAAAAACATTAACTATATATTGACTGCATACATGACTGAGAAGAATTACATCTCATGAAACTTTACTAACATCATACTTATGGTCTTTTACTTTAGGGTAACAGTACAGATACTGTTAAGGCCTTTACAGCCCAAAAGAAATATATTCGAGCTACAAATGGTTTGGCACCAGATTCATTGTGTAAACCGTATTTTAAAAAATTAAGTACACATTTTAACGCTGTCATATATGTGCATCTTAAATTTTGTTAAAAATAATATACTTTTGTTCACAAAGTTAAGACATACTATACAGAGGAACTTGAGGCATACTGAAAGACTGACTCATAGTGTAATGCCAAGCACTAGCCTATATAGGAAAAATTGTTCAGCTATGTGTAAAAAAAAATTCAATGCACCGCCGACAGAGTTTCAAGCACTCCCAAAAGTATGTTTTCGCGAATTGTAAACAATGGCTTGAGGAGCAATGCTTCTAATCTTTTGCAAAATAATAAAAATTTATGATTATAATTAGGATTAGACATTGGTATTAAAATGAAGTTGGTAATTGCAATTATATTATTTTAATAAAATTAAATGTAATAAAATGATTATGATGAATTTGAAAATATGTTATTTATTTTATTAGTTGTGAAAATGTAATTTATGTATAAGTTTAATATTTGTATGTCAACATTATGACAAAACATGCTGGTCCTGCCCCCATTAAGTTTTCCTTAAATAATTATATCAACTTGTGAATTCATTAGATAATATAATGTCTATATAAGTTGCCCGCATAAAAATATTATTAAAATATGTATATATATATATATATATATATATATATATATATATATATATATATATATATTATGTGTATATATAAATTAATAATCAGTGTGGTCGTTCCCCAGTCGAGCCAACCCATTCATGCTATAACTATACTATATTAAGGTACCCATTGACGATACGTCCATTAATCCAAATGGAGTGGCAATCGCCCGAAAGTGTTCTGTGAATGTTAAAAAACTATTCCATTTGGATGGACTCCATCAAACTCTAGATTTCCAAAAGGATTGAAATCCTTGCGTCCAGTCCAAATGGACGTCGTCCACGGCCGTCCTCGGTCAATGCCAAAAACGTGCGCCACGCCAAATGGCAAATGGAAGCAGTCCGAATTGTCAGTGAATGGGCGAACCGGCGTCCATTTTTTGGAGGTTATTGTGTCAGTTTATGTTTTGGTGTTGATGGTACATGTACTCTGTTTGTCAACCATAAACTGCGTATTGGATTAAATATATTTTTATTGTGTAAGGTATAGGCTGTGATATGGGTGACAAACAAGTACACAGTCCACATGATAAGTTGATACTGTAGCCCATGGACCGAATCTATCATCGAATAAGAATCAAATGTAAATGCGTTGTCACCCCTGTAGAACTAGGTGAAGTGCCTCGTTCCCAGTAAAAAGATTATCCGGTTCTTTACACTCAGCATACGAAACACAGCAACATTAAGCTGCTATTTTATGTTATTGTCTGAGAGCGTGGTCCTTCCTCATTCAAGCCGACCCATTTGTGCTACAGCCATAATATAGATGTAACGGTGCTCTACCACGTATAGTTACAAAGAATAATATCCACTATATGTTGTTTTCTTTAATTTCTACCTCAGTCAACGATATTGCTCCACCATAATTTATACCATATCTAGAATGGGAATGAACTAGTACACGGTCCACCTGGTGGTGGGTGCTGTGGCCCACACATCACATCTACATGTATTCTCAATTAAGAATCAAAATATAGATGCGTTGTCATCTTTGAAGACTACGATGGATTGCCCCGTTTAGGTTTTTTTTGTCTTTTTAATGAAATACACGCCGCTGCAGCCACCAGTAAAGTATTATTACCCATGTTATTATTTATTTCTGTTCCGTACGACCACCAAGTTTGAAGTGACGCCATGTGTCCAAATGGATGTATCGTCAATGGTACAGTATCTGGATATATTTTTATTTTGAGCGCATCCATTTGGAAGTCTTCTAAATGGACGTATCGTCAGTGGGTACCATTATATATTAATAGCTGCAGCATAGCCCTACCACATATAAAATATTTTACAATAATAATAATAATAACCTTACCTCATCATTATCTGGCTCAAAATCATTGTCCTCTGACAGATCATAATCATACGCATAAAGAATGTGCATGAAGTCTGCGAGCAGATCATTGTTTGCTCTCCAATTTGACATCTGTAATATTTTATACAATAAATAAATAAAAACATATTTTCACACCAAACTGTATATCACATGGGTATTTGTTACATTACAATACATGCTAACAAATTATTTCTCTCCTTTTGTAATATAAATAATGCTTATAAAATGGATTATTCATATAAATATATAATAAAAAATTATCAAAAGAACTGTAAAGTTTTATTCCGGTACCCCATTATATGACATTGATCTTTGACCATGAACACATTACACCACAGTAATAATAAATAAAAAATACACTAAACAATGTCATGATCATCATCATTACAGCCCTTCACAAATCCACTGCTAAACATAGGACTTCCTCAATTAATGCTACAAGTCACGGTCCTGAGCCATCTGCATCCATCGACTTCCTTCCTGCATGTCTTACCAGGTCGTCACTCCATTTAGTGGGGGGGGGGGGTGGCCCTACACTACGCCAACAAAATACCACCTCTTTATCCATACATATAAACTATTGACATATCCCATTACCATTCCAGTCACTGCCGAATAATAAATTCAACGCCGTAGTTACATAAAATAAAGCTCGAAATGGTTTGCCGATTGTAGAATGTGGAGACCGCAATTTTTTATGATCAGTACATGGAACTTATCTTACGTTTATTCTCAATAAAAATCGTTTGTAAACTTCAATATAATACTTGTTTATGTTTATTTATTATTTTATATTACTTGTTTAGTGGTTTAGTTCATTACAAAAAGATTTTATTGTATTTTGATACCAAAAAACATTAAAAACCACGCGTATGTCGGCAGAATGAAAACCACTATTATTTATATATATATATTAGTCGAAATTTTTTACGTAAAAAGATAAATTATGTTCACACAAAAACTTTTATAACAATTTTATAATAAAACACTGTACTTACCTTCGTTGTTGTCCTCTGCAGGGCATAGTGCCGTGCAGGTCTCGGGCCTCGGGGTATACCCCTTTACCCGGATGTTCCTCACGGCACACTACAGTGTGCCGGTCCTGGGCGCCTTGATGTTAAAGGCGTTGTATTTAGCGACTTTGTCGCAGTCGGGTAATTTATCGTTAAAGTAGGTTATCTAATAATTTGTGTTTAACACAAATTAATATGACAAAGTTGGCCTTTCTGCGGCATTGTGGGGTTTACTCTACTCCCTAATCTATATAGGGAGGAGTGCAACGGCGCGAAGCCGTTGAGGTATTCGTGTGGCCCGTTGTCGGCGCGGTCGAACATAAACCAAATTAAATATGTCCACTGGGTTACCGGAATAATAAATTAAAGTGTCTATTTCGCACAACACTACACATAAATACAATGTGGTTCCAGCATGAAAATCTAAACAGACAACAAGAAACAGAGGGCTAACCCAAATCAACGAAACTTATTGTAACAACCGAAAATCACTTATAAACTATAATAAAACAATTTGCTAAGCCGGTAGCCATTATGTCATATAAAGTTGCTACTTGCCAGTTCGAGAATAACCAGAATTGGTGTAGTCGCCATCTAGCGCACCTTTTAGAATTTAATGTTCGAAAGTTTATACGGTTATAGTACGAGATGGCACTAGTATCTTTGCAAATTATTGAACCCCAACCTAAAGTATGGAAGTGTACCCCCCCCCCCCTGGCAGCACTGCAAAATAGCAACTAGGCATGTCGATCTTAAATCGATTCTTTGGAGTAAAATAATCGATTATCGATTCAGAGCACCGCATCGATTCACTGAATCGATCCAAAAACCTCTCGAATCGGACTGATTTATCTGATTCAAGAACTAGCGATAAAATTCCCAAACTGGCTGGGATCAGATACCGCAATTTTTTGCTGTTGGGGGACGCAAAAACAACCGGTCGTACTTAGTTGATAATTTGAACTCAATATATATTTGAATAAACTAAATATTTAGGAACGCATCCAACAATATCGAAAAGTTGTCATTTCATTTTCATTTCTAAAAAATCAATGTCGCGATTAATCGAAAACTCGATTCAAATCGATTCAGAGATCGATTTTTTTTAAGAGTGAATCGACATGACTAATAGCAACCACACCCAGATAGAGTAACAAACTTTTTATTAAATAAGAGGATAGAAAATTTCATATCGAGCATATAATGTCAAACTTTTTCATGGAAAAGTAGTCTCTAAATGTAAAACTTTATGGGTTAAAGTGCTGTGGATATGTATAGTCGGATCCACTCACTTGGAATTGGACGGAATATCGCCGTGGTCGGATCTGACCGCGTGCATATTGAGAGGATAGCTGTAGCGCGAATGGGTCGGCTCGACCGAGGAAGGACTACGCTCTCACAGATTAACAACGTAAAATAGTGGCATAATGCTGCTGTGTTTCGTATGGTGAGTGCAGAGAACCGGAGACCCTTTTTAATGGAAACTAGGCATTCCATCTTAGTTCTCACGGTAGACAACGCATTCGCATTTTGATTCGTAATCGAGGATAGATGTAGATGCCTATGGGCCACAGCAACCACTTACCACCAGGTGGACTGTGCTCGTATGTCACCCTATACAATAAGAAAATATTAAAAATGGTTTTTCTGAAATTTAAATTCAAACAATTGATAGAATCAGGCGTTACTTTTCGGAAATCCATTATGATAAAAATATTAATTACTTCGCAACCTTCCGCCAACTAAATACAATGATGTGTCTTACCTGGATTGAAAAGCACCTCCCGCTCTCCCTCAATTGCATGCACTAACTCCGTCACCACTATTCCAGGTAAGACACACCATCGACAATAATACGACACGTGTTTTACCTCTACACGAGGCATCCTTAAGTGATGTAGACTCTACGGCGGCTGACCACTAAGTGAGCGGCGAGTTTTTTTTTTTTTTGCGCCCGAAGCAAATATGGGCAACCCTCCGGAAAGCGGGGGAGGGAGGTTGAGAATGCTCATAGCATACCAAGCAGCCGGCTGCGTGGTTATGTGGAGACTTTTACCCACTAAACTCAACCTTTTGGGAATTGGCTTAACGATCTGACTAGAGATCTCTAAGCCGTATACGAACGCGACCCTCCTTGGCAGAAAGGAGGGCGCAAACAGAAAGGAGGGCGCAAAGAGCGGCGAGTCGAAACAGTTGCTATTTATATACGCCGACACAACCGCTCCCCACCAAAGTAGCGAGTGACCCCGCCGTGCGAAAACAAACTTGGGACTAATTATCATTATTGTTTGATTAATATATTTTAAATATTATTATTATTGTTGTTTTTTTTATTGATATTATTATAGTTATTTATTATTCATCATCATCATCATTACAGCCCTTCACAAGTACACTGCTGAACATAGACCTCCCCCAAGTAACGCCACGAAGCACGGTCCTGAGCCACCTGCATCCATCGACTTCCTGCATGTCTTACCAGGTCGTCACTCCATCTAGTGGGGGGTCGCCCTACACTACGCCTACCGGTACGAGGCTGCCACTCGAGAACCTTTATTCCCCATCGGTTATCGGTTCTTCGAGCTATATGGCCGGCCCATTGCCACTTCAGCTTACTAATCCGTTGGGCTATGTCAGTCACTCTGGTTTTACTGCGGATATCCTCATTTCTGAGTCTATCACGCAGAGAAACTCCGAGCATAGCCCTCTCCATAGCTCGCTGAGTGACCTTGAGCGTCTTCATACGGCCAGCAGTGAAGGACCACGTCTCTGATCCGTAAGTCATCACTGGCAACACGTACTGGTTGTACACTTTAGTTTTCAGAGATTGAGGTATACCTGACGAGAAGATGTGTCGTAATTTCCCGAACGCTGCCCAGCCGAGTTGAATCCGTCGATTGACCTCTCGGTCGAAGTTGGACTTACCTAGTCAGACTATTTGTCCCAGGTAAACGTACTCGTCAACAACTTCGAGCCTAGTGCTCCCAACAACTACCGGCATAGGTGTGACATGGACATTGAACATAATCTTTGTTTTGTCCATGTTCATCTTAAGACCTATCCGTTGGGAAACACCATTGAGGTCATTGAGCATAGTGCTAAGGTCCTCCAGCGATTCTGCCATAAGGACTATATCGTCGGCAAATCGAAGGTGAGTGATGTACACGCCATTGATGTTAATACCGTATTCTTTCCGGTCCAGTAGCTTGAAAACGCCTTCCAACGCAGCGGTGAAGAGTTTCGGGGATATAACGTCACCATGTCATACAGCTCTCTGCAGTTGGATAGGTTTCGACCTCTGGTTCTGTACTCGGATAGCCATCGTAGCCCTACTGTACAAACACTTCAGCACCTCGATATACCGACAGTCAACTTGGCACCGCTGAAGGGACTGTAGCACCGCCCAAATTTCGACGAAATCAAAGGCTTTCTCATAGTCCACATACGCCAGGCAAAGTGGCAGATTGTACTCCTCGGTCTTCTATACAATCTGCCGCAGGGTATATATGTGGTCTATGGTACTGAAGCCTTTTCGGAAACCGGCTTGTTAGGGAGGCTGCAAGTCGTCGAGTCTGCGTGCGAGACGATTCGTAATGACTCTCGAAAACAGCACGTAGACGCGGCTCAGAAGGGAAATCGGTCCGTATTTTTTCAAGAGAGCGTTGTCGCCTTTCTTAAAGAACAAGACCACCGCACTTCTGCTCCACGCCTTCGGAGTAGTGCCACCAAGGAGGACGGAATTGAAGAGCTTCTGAAGGACTTCAAGTACCGGTGTTCCACCCTTTTTCAGAAGCTCCGCTGTAATTCCATCCTTGCCTGGGGCCCTGCCGTTTTTAAGGTGCTGGAGAGCCATTCTAATCTCGCTCAGACTGACGTCTGGGATATCATAATAGTGAAGTAATTGTAGGAATAGTGTCGGGTTAGACTTGCTCTTGAATCGTTATTCACACTTGAATGTGGCTGCAACGATGATGTGTACAGCTGCCCATAGAACCTCTCAATCTCACTCAAAATCTCAGGTGCCCGGAAACGATGCTGCCACACTCAGTCTTCAGCTTTGACAGTTGGCTCTTTCTGGCAGACAGATCTCTGGCAAAGACTTTGGAGCCCTGGTTCCGTCGCGCTTCTTAATCGCTTCTTTAATACGAGCAGTATTAAAGTTGCGTAAGTCTTGCCGCATGCATTTGGAGATCTGTCTGTTCAGTTGCCTATGTGCTATCAAATCTGTTGACGATTGCAGCCTCATCTCCCGTCTAACAGCCATGAGATTAAGAGTGTGATCGGAGAGTTTTTTTGTTCCGCTGCGGCGGGTCTTGCAGAACTTAGCGCCGACTGCATGGACAGTTTCTACGAACTTGTCATTCACATCGTCCACTGCATTGCAATCTTCTAGGCACTGAAAGCGGTTTTGTAACTCGAGCTGAAAGGTTTCGGGATTATGGATTAGAGCACGAGGGGGACGGAGCGTTGACTTCATTAGACGAGACCTCTCCAACTTAACGTTTAGGTTCAGTGTGCCTCTAACCATTCGGTGATCGCTGCCGGTTTTCACCCTTGCGATCACTGAGACATCACTGAACAGTTGGCGTCTGGTCGACATAATGAAGTCAATCTCATTTTTTGTCGAACCGTCGGGGCTCGACTTCCTGTCCTCCTCCACTTCCTGTGGGGCCGCTTCTGGAAGAAAGAGTTCATTATAAAGAGTCCCTTTTTCTCCATAAAGTCGGCCAGCTGCTGGCCCCTCCCCACACCAAATTTCCCTAACTTCAGCTCACCGCCTTCTCTTGTGCCTAGTTTTGCGTTGAAGTCTCCCATCAACATCGTGTAGTGGGTTTTGGAGGAATGAATGGCTCTAGAAATATCCTCATACATTTCCTCCACCTCCTCATCGGGATGTGCCGAGGTTGGTGCGTAGACCTGTATGACCTTCAGCGAATACCGTTTGGTGATTCTGAGTATCAGGTACGCGACCCTCGTCGACACACTGCCAATCTTTACAACGTTGTTGACGAGAGGCTTGTGGACGATAAATCCGACACCTCCTTGGGACAGATGGTCGCTCTCCCGGTGATAGAAAAAGTTGCCGGACTCGAGGATTACCGTGTCCTCCCCCTCTCTTCGGACCTCAGATAATCCAATAATATGCCAGCGCAACTTGTCTACCTCTTCTTCCAGCTCCAGTATCTTCTCGTCAGTCCTCAGGGTGCGTGCGTTATACGTTGCCAGGTCGAGTCGTCGTAAGTGGCAACCGAACCTCCACCGGAGATTCTTAGCACCCCCTGCCCCACCGTTACCATGGTCGCCACCGTAGCCAGGAATAGCGGGGCCGCCGGGGACTGGGGGCCGTTTATTTGTGTCGTTGCTCATGGGGGGATATTTGCCATAGTTGCCACGCTTGGCGAGCGGGTTGGCAACCGCAGTTTTTTATTATGTTATTGTTATTATTAGGAAGATGCTGCTGCCCATCTCCTTTCTGTGTCCCTCTGTCGCCTCTTACGACACCCACGGGAAGTTATGGGGTAGTGGATATTCTCAACCGCCACTACACGAAAATAAAATTCATATTATTTATTATTATGAATTTTAAAATTATTATTAAAGATTAGCATTAAAGATGTTTAACAAAGGTGAATTAGAAACATTTGTTTGTTCATTCAGCAGTGCATTGTTACCATTATTATTTTTTTAAATCTCTGACTGTTCCAGCACACATAGTCGCAGCCACTTATTACAAGTACGTAAGATTTCAAAGGAATGGTCGCTGGCTAGGTTGTGTTCAGTGTTCAAGAGATGTTTAGCAAAATAGGATTTATCAGGATTGCAATTTCTGTACGCGGCCAAATGCTCTTTAGAGCGCGTCCCGAAAATTGCAACCAGTTTGACCCACGGAAACGGCGTGGCATTCGTCACAAACAAGTTTGTAAACACCCGATTTTTAACTAATATTTAACTTATCTTTATTATTACAAATATTCCTAAGCGAATTGTTTGTTTTGAATACCACGTTAACGCCATTTTTTCTAAGAGTATTAGCTATTTTTTCCAATATGGAGCCTAAGTAGGTCAAACTACCCACATATTGCCGGACACTTTGAGATAAAACCGCGTACAAATAATTGCGAACAACATGCTTTTGTTTCTTTTTAATAAGATTATTAAAGAGATTTTTTGAAAAACCGTTAGAGACTGCAATTTGATAAATGATATTAAGTTCTTTTAAATAATTTTCTTTACTTAATGGAACAGTGAACAGACGGTTAATAGAACAATAAAAATCGGCTAATTTATGTTGCGATGGATGACACGATGACGCGGGGATGACCGTGTCGGTATGAGTTGGCTTTCGATAAATATGAAAAACATGCAACGACTCTTTTCTTGTTATTGTTAAGTCAACAGAAGTTAAGGCAAACATAAATTATGGGAGCAATCTTGTTCCAATTCTAAGTTAAATTTAATTTTTTGTAGACTCTATTTATTAAGGAAAACATCCAGTTGTCTCCTTGTCCGTCCCACGTCCGTCATGATCACCGTTGTCTGTGTCCCAGTCCAGCAAATAATTATGTCGTCTACATATCGATAATAGTATAAGTGGCGTTATTATATCGCTTTGGTAACTCCAACGCACGGTGGAATGTTAAAACACTCATATTTCCTTTGTTGAATTTAAAAAAAAAACTTCATAATAATGACCTTTTTAAAAATTTGTTTATATATGTTTTGTTACGACACCTGGTGATTCGAATATAGAAAATACAAAAGAATAGCATGATTGCGATTGGCTCATAGCCTCAACGGATTTAATGATATCACAAACAATCACAAGTCGTTTTTTTTTATTCAAAAAATAACTATTATTTATTAAAAGTTAAAAAAAACAATTTGTAAGTAAAAAAATTATATAAATATACTTAAATGAACTATTCTTTTATTTAAATAAAAAGTTGTGGGGAAAAAATGCAACTTATCTACTAAATTTTGCTTATCTGTACCTGTTAGTACATTCAAAGTACTAAAATTTTTCAGTTATTAACAGCGGTGGACATTTTAAAATATCCAGGAATATAAATGAAATGTATCTATGCTCACAATCACATCTGTATTGAATTTTGACCGTGTATATTTACTGTGTGTAACAAATTATCTTTTTATAAATTCACTTCACCTCCAGTGATTTCTTCACATCAATGTAGAATATAATTAAGTATAAGTAGGTTTGGAGCAGACTAATATTTTTAATAAAAGTTTTATCTTTTGAACTTTGAGTGAACTAAGGAATATAACCAGGCTACAACTAGAATGTTGTCTAAATACTTACTTTAAGAAATTTACTCATTACCTAAACTTTGGGGTGGATTTTGTTTCTGACTTATATGAGAACATGACTTAAAATCTACAAAAATTATTGAAGACGATATCGTTTCATAAAAAATTTAAAAAAGAGAATCAGACAGTTGAACTTAATTAATTCGGTCATTCGCTTAATTTTTTCGCTCAGGGTTTTAACCTATTTATTGACGTAAATATTTACTTCTTAATATTTTCAAGAAAGTGTAACGCTTATAGTGTACTAATATGGAAATCATCAGAGAATCGAGGGTGAGTGAGGATTAAAAGGACAATCTAAGACTACAAAGTCTACACCGAAGCAGCAGTCAACACACACTGAAGCAGCGCAACGTTTTCGTCCTTGTCTTAAAACACTCTACATATTAAAAGAAGGCATTTGTCCAGCAGTGAGACTCTTATAGGCCTACTTAATAATGGCTTGTCACTCTACTTATTAATAGTTTTTGCCCACGTCCTAAACCGCAAGCAAGGAAGTCGCAATACGAAATTATTTCGGAAAATCATAGCACTTTTAGCTTTTGCCTGCGACTCCGTCCACCTTGTAGTCGGAAATAATATTTTATTACTACAATCCAATTTGAGTATTATCGTTTCAAGAAGTTTCTGTGTACAATTTTTTTTTCGTCTAGTCCAAATTGGTCACGACACGTTGCTTAGGACATGTATAACATACTAAAGTATTATCACTAATTTATCAAAAAATAATTTACTTTAGAAAATTAAAATAACAGCTCGCTTAAATACTGATTTAATGGCTAAAATGACTGATAATTGATAGAATCAGGCGTTACTTTACGGAAATCCATTATAATAAAAAATAAAAATATAAGTTTCTTCGCAACATTCGAAATTTATATTTTTATTTTTTATTAAAATGACTCATTAAAGGATGCAATTGATATTGCACACATTGCAGTAAATATGGAGGATTTAAAGCATTCCGCCAGCATGCGCAAGGAGGAAGCGATCGATATTCGCGAACAGCCAACATATAACCGACCATGCGAAAAGCACGGAGTGTCCATATGCATACCTGCAATAACACTAACTGTAGCGATAGTTAAGACTTTTTAAATTCACGAAGTAAAGTATTTGAAATAATTTCAATGCGAGGGATGAAAACACTTTCTACTTTTACTGCTCCAATCTGAAAGTGGCCTTTATAATATTTCTCGCCAGCTATGTGATATGCAGTCTAGTAGCGTTGCATAATCTCGGCGTGTAAAGCTCAAGCAGTTTCAGCTTATTAACTCCATTAATATGGGAAACTCCAGTGGGTACATAAAACTGCGGTTGCCGACTACCACGTGTAATATTTTTTTATTATTTTTTTTATAGAAGAGGGGGCAAACGAGCATGCGGCTCACCTGATGTTAAGTGACTACCGCCGCCCATGATCAACCGCAACACCAGGGGAATTGCAGGTGCGTTGCTGGCCCTTTAGAAAGGAGTAAGCTCTTTTCTTGAAGGTCCCCAGGTCGTATCGGTCCAGAAAAGTCGCCGGTGGTAAACTATTCCATAGAGAGGTTGCACGTGGAAGAAAACTCCTATTGAAACGTACAGTGGTGGACAGCAAAGCATCCAGATGGTGTTGACGTTTGCCGCGTAGTGCGTTCATGAAATTTGGCGGCTGGGATTAATCCGAACAATTCCTCTGAGCACTCTTCATGGTATATGCGAAAGAAAATGCAAAGAGATGCAACATCTCTTCGCAGCGCCAGTGAATCGAGCCGATCGGAAAGCACTCGATCGTCGACGATTCGAGCCGCTCTGCGCTGGATGCGGCCAAGTGGAAGGAACTGGTACTGGGGAGCCCCAGCCCAGATATGGGAACAGTATTCCATATGCGGCTGAACCTGCGCCTTGCAAAGTTGAAGGCGGTGTACCGGCATGAGATACTGTCCCGCTCTGCTGAGCACGCCAAGCTTTTTAGAGGCCAATTTGGCCTTCTCTTCCAAGTGACCACGAAACTGCACGTCACTCGATATGTCGACGCCGAGGGTTCCGATACTGGCTAAGGCAACAAGGGGAGTGCCTTGAAACTGAGGAGATACGACAAAGGGGTTCTTTTTAGCGGTTAACGCACAAACTTGTGTCTTCTAGGGGTTAAAGTGGACTAGATTTAGTCTCCCCCAAACCGAGACTCTGTTTAGCAAAGACTCGACTTCAGACACAAGTTTGTCCCGGTACTCGGAGATGTTTTCCCGCGAAATATTGGCACGGCCGGTGTAAAGAGCATCACCAGTACTGTTATCTGCATAGCAATGAATGTTACGGGTTTGCAACATATCATTGATATGCAGAAGAAACAGCGTTGGCGATAGCACGCAGCCTTGTGGAACACCAGCATTTATAAGCTTGAAATCGGAGCTTGCACCGTCTACAACGACCTTGATGCTCCGATCTGCAAGAAAGCTGGTGATCCAATTGCGTAATTTCTCTGGAAGTCCATAGGAAGGGAGCTTCGAAAGAAGCGCTTTGTGCCGAACCCGATCGAAGGCCTTCGCAATATCCAAACTAACGGCCAATGCCTCCTCCTTGGACTCTACTGCCTCCGCCCATCTGTGAGTTAGGTAAACCAGAAGATCACCAGCTGACCGACTACGGCGAAAACCGTATTGGCTATCACTAATCAGCTGGTGATCCTCAAGGTACCTCATGAGCTGGCAGTTAACAATAGACTCCATTGTTTTGGAGAACAAGGAGGTGATGGAGATAGGCCGGTAGTTAGGCGGTTCTGAGCGGTTGCCTTTTTTAGGGAACGGATGGACAAAAGCCGTCTTCCATGATTTTCGGACTACGCCTAGGGAGTAGGAGTACCCGAAAAGACGCGTTAAAACCGGTGCCAACTCTGGAGCACACGTCCTCAACACAATTGGGGGAATTCCGTCAGGCCCACTCGACTTGTGGATGTCCAGTGAGAGGAGTGCTTTGTGAACCAAGCGCTGTGTGAACTGCACTTCTGGCATGGAGCTCTCACATCGCGGGATGGTCGGCGGCGTACTCCCCCCGTCATCGAGAGTCGAGTTGGACGCAAAGAAAGAACCTAGCAGATCGGCTTCCTCCTTTGCGGTATGGGCCAGTGAGTCGTCCCCCCTGTGCAGAAATGGAAGAGATGGCTGATAGAAATTCCCCTGGACAGTCTTGGCGAGAGACACGGGTTCCAGAAGGAAGGCGAATTAGTTTCTCGCTAATTCTGCCTATGTGCTCTGACTTTGCTTTGGCAATGACTCTTTTGAAGGACCTAGAGGCGGAATTATACTTCTTTTTAGAGCGCTGGTGTTTACATCCCGGGACGTTGATGCGTCAGTCTAGGCTTGGTAGCACTCCTTCTTTATTTTACAGGAGCGACCAAACCATGGCTGAGATTTGCTTCCAATGGGCACCACAGAGGAAGGAATAAAAAGTTCCATACTATGAAGTACCACATCAGTGACAGAATCCGCAACCACGTTGGGATCGTCCGGAGAGAAGCAAACCCGACACCAAGGTTGGATGCAAAGAAAGACCGCATACCATCCCAATCGGCTGACCTATAGTGCCAAACACGGCGGCAGCCTGCAGAATGCAACTGCGATTTCAGCGTGAGTGGCACCACACTCCGAACAAGACAATGGTCCGAGGAGCCTAAAGGGGCGTCGATGGAAATCTGATATCCGTCCGGGTGAGAGGTCAGCAGAAGGTCCAACAGAGAAGTTGCATGATCCTCCACATCTGGAATCCGCGTAGGCGAAGTAACCAGTTGTGTCAGACCATTTGTCAACGCAAAATCATGAACAGATCTCTCCGCATGATCGGTTAAACGTGAACCAAGCTATTCGGCGTGATGGGCGTTAAGGTCGCCGAGGATCACGATCCCTGCGGAAGGGGTCTGCTGTAGCAACGAATTTGTAGCCATTTAGAGAGTGGTGGAAGAGTCGGTCTGTTTCGGCATTACCGCTATGGGACCTATAGAGGCACCCGTAGACGCGCGGATGGTCGTCGCTGTCCACGCGTAGCCAAAGGATGGACAGGTCCGAACCCTCAAGCCTGCCGAGGCGTCGACAATAGATGTCCTCACTGATGTGAACGCAAACTCCATCCCGAGGCACAAAGGAGTGTTCCAGTTTGTACCCCGGGTAGAAGAGATGCGAGACATCAGCCGGAGAGGACACCTGCGTCTCGGTCAGAAAGAGCAGAGCCGGCCTCGCCGTCTCGAGATGGTAGTGGACGGCGTTTAGGTTAGAGTGAAGTCCCCTGATATTGCAGAAATTCACTGATAGCGTTGCAGTGGTCGCCTTGGTCTTGTTGTTCAGTTTGCCCCGCGCAGTTGTAGTTGGAATTTGGCCCCCCCCTCCCCCAGAATACTATGACGTAGGCGCGGGACCCGAAGCTTGTTGTCATGCAAAACTTGCTTGACATGGTGGAGCTCTGCAGCCAGGTGTTTACTGTCACAGATCCCTCGTGCTCTCTGAAACAAAGATTTGCCCACGGTAGCTAACTGCCACCACCACCATCCTTCACAGTTAGGTACCGTGGGTAAATCTTTGTTTCGGAGAGCACGCGGGATCTGTGACAGTAAACACCTGGCTGCAGAGCTCCACCATGTCAAGCAAGTTTTGCATGACAACAAGCTTCGGGTCCCGCGCCTACGTCACAGTGAACGAGTGAAGCCGGCCACAGTCGAGCGTGTACCTGCTGTACTGCCATATGTTAGAGGAGTCACTGACAAGATTGGCTACATCTTGAAGCGCGCTTCCATCAAAACATACTTCAAGCCGCTGAAGAAGATTGGTCAGTTTTTACCATCGGTCAAGTGTAATGTCCCTCTGCAAGATGCAGGAGTGTACAAGCGTGATTGTGAATGTGGTCTCTCCTACATAGGACAAACTAAAAGATCAATAAAAACCCGCGTTAAAAAACATATTGCTGATGTGAAGAATCGACGCTCCGGGAAGTCTGCAGTTTGTGAACACGTACAGGATCGCCCCACCGTCACTACATCAGATTTGATAGACCGCAGATCCTTGCTAAAGAACACCGATTCCTTCCAAGGATGATTCGCGAGGCTATTGAAATCAAAAAACATCCTAATTTCAATAGAGAAGATGGCTGGGTGCTACCATCTGCTTGGGATCCTATAATAAATAAAATTAAATCCCAACCCAAGCATACAACTGCAAGACTTCAAGATACCATAAGTTCATACGGCATAGATCGGAACAAAAGTTAAATTTTAATCTATGGTAACCGCGGTTAACTATGACATATGGACGTTGAACATCTCAGTCCTACCCGTGACCATGAGTGCTGTAAATCTTTCGAAACGTCGGGTAATTAAAAAGTTAAATGTCCGCGATAAATTCCGTAAAAACTAGTATTATTTCAATGTTTGCAAGTTATTGATATCGTTTTATCATCAATTCACTTTAACACTTCATTGAGTAAATCACATTATTTTACAATACGTACTTTTATTTAACCCACAGTTGAATATTCAGGGGCTTGGTATTAATGTTTAACACGTAGGATGTCATTATTTTATGCATACCTATTTCTCCCTTTTACGTTACATATGCACACACCATATACCATGGATTTGTGAATAGACCAACAAAGAAAAATGAAAGAAGCGCTGCATAAATTTCAAGTGATGTCAAAACTATGCTCAACTTTTTGACGCATACATGCACACATCTTTCTACTGACTTTTATTATCAGATCAGTCCGTAATGGTTTATTGCTGAAAGCACACATAATATGCACCTAATTCATATATATGCATATATGTATATCAGTGTGTGTTAAGGTAAATAATACTTTTCCAAGCAGTAACTTCTTAAAAATATATCTAATATTATTCACTCTGATATCTCCGTAATGTAATTTATTACCGGTGAAAGAAATTCTCAGAAAAGAAAAGAAAAAATCAGCGTTTTAAGGTGGCAAGAATCCCGTTCCTTAATCGGTACGGTATTGCGTGTATGCAAGACGTTGTCGAATAATTAATGTTCATAATAACGACGTTATAAAATTATTATTATAGTATATTTAATAAATATTATCGTATAAGGTTACTTTTTGCTCCGCTGACTTTCGCTAGCTTAATATTTTAACGGTTATTATTTAATAATTAGATGGAATTAATACAATACGTGAGGATGTTACATGGCGCTAACACGCCCTAAAACACTTTTCTGATTATTTTTTGCTTCAAAATATTTCAGAAATGAAAGGAAATTTATGACACTGTTTTTAGGAGACAAATAAGTACACACTCCACCAGATGGTATGTGTATGATATCGGCCTACATCACCCACAGACTCTTTCACATAAATACCCCGCTGTGTTTGAATGATTAAAAACGTTCTCTTTAATTCTACAAGTCTCCCACAAGACACATTCACAAAACACAACTAATAAATATTTGATTTCGAAGCGCTTTTAATTTAAGTAACGTCTCAATAAAATGTTTGCCTATAACTTACAAACTTTCAAACAGAATTTCAACACAAATAAGCAATTTGATATGTTTGGCCGCGAACATAAACTCGATAGTATATTTTACTTAACTTTGTTAAAACTATAACTTCATTAAATTTTGTAACGATATTTAGTTCTCTTAGTCTTTTTGTTAAATGGTGGTGTTGGAAGTGTACCCATGATCCACATCCTCGGGATGTCGGTAGTATAGTATATCATTATCTATTGGACCCAGTGGCTTCTTGGTATACTATTTCAAAACATACAAACCGGTGATGCGTGTGTATCTGATGGGCAATACTCCTGCCAAGCATAATGTTTACGACAAATCGTTTCTATAATAAAAGAAATCAAAGAACCGCAATGTTCTTTGTGGGTTGAGACCGAAGATCGTAAAACTAATTTGCTACTATGAACGTGAAAACTAAAAATGATGTGTCTTACCTAGTTTAAAGAGCACCTCCCACACTCCCTCAAGTACACGCACTACCAAAGTCACTACTAATCTACTACACTAGGAAACAGACACACCACCGTCGTTAATACAACAGGTGTATAGCCTCTCTACGAGGCATCTTCAGGAGAAATAGACTCCGTGATAGCTGACCACCAGCGGTGGATTCCTATAAAAGTAGGCAACTAACGGCGGGCGGGATGTGCTCTTCAAACAAGGTAAGACACAACATTTTTAAATTTCACGCAAATAATAGCTAATTTATTTTAACATCTGTAATGGAATTTAGTTCCGATAAATTAACGCCTGCGCCCGATTCTATTAATTTTCTAAAGAAAATTCAATTCATGCAGTTAGACGCACCTATGTCAGCCTGGTTATTATCAGTATCCCGTTAACGTAGCCGCTCTAAAAATAAAGATTATTCATGTTCGCTTAACTAATGATTGTTACGATTATGTTCTTCTTACGTAGAAAAAAATCTTTGTTGTTTTAGACATCAGCGGCAAATTTTGATTTAAAGATTAATCTTTTAATAAAAGAGAAACCCGACTTCAAATAAGTGGTAAAATAAAGTAAAACGTACATCCGACATCAATATCAATAAAGTGAGAACGTCATCAATGTAGTATAATTCAATTAAATACGCGTTATTAAGAATAACCCAAAAACTACTGTTCAGATCATGATCAAATTTAGATGCGACCACACCAACTTTCAAATAAGAAAGAATCATAAAATTCAGCTTACGTAAAAAAAGTAACGCACATAAAAATACAGACGAATTGAGTAACTCCTCCCTTTTATGAAGTCGGTAAATAACCTAAAATAAAACAATTTCACGTTCTGTAGTAATTAATAAGACATAGTGTATAGAATAATTAAAGCCTCGACTTTATAATGTAAAATTATTTTGTTCTTACGAGTTGACTTTTACTTTGTACAAGTTTAAGGTTTTGACGATTTTAAATAGATCAAATTGAAAGCTTAATAAAAACCATTTATACGACTAGAATGTCTTCTAAAAAGTTAAATAAAACCTTCATCCCCTATTTAGCTAACCTAAGGGCCGGAAATTTTCAAAGAAAAAAAGAACCAGACAGGCGAAGATACCCAGCCTCCGTCACTCGCTCTAGGCCACGCGTTATATGCCTACCGCTCTGCGTATTGACCACGATACAACCGACATTGGGCTACCGCCAGGCCTCTATCACTCTTGCTACCTACGTGAAATAATTACCTAAAATCGCGACGCGCCCGGGCGAAATAACGCAGTCAGGGCTAGCGCGTTGGAGGCGATTGAATGTTAAAGATTTTTAATGCTGTGTATGTAACTTTTTGTAAATATTGTTGAAATAGTTTTTGTTTAGTGTTTAGTATATTTAATTATAGGATAAAATAGTTTAAAAGTTTTAATGTAGTTTAAGAACTATATATTATGTATATTACCCATTATTTAATAAATTTTAATACGGCAAAACGTCGTTCCTACTAAAATTGTTGCGTGGATAGGCGCTAAATGACCAACATAATATTTCAGATATATCTTTCTTTATTACCGAAAGATTTTAGTAGGAAGTTACGAAACGTGAATTTATTTAATTTTTATTGTTAGATAGGTACTTATAGCAAAAATAATTAAGTAATAATTTATTTAATATCAACGAACTTTACTACAAAATTTAGTGGAAATTTACTTCACTATCCAAGTATCTACTTAAGTACATATACTTGTCTTTTGTATTAAAATATTTTAAGCTAAAATAAGACAAAACACTGAAATCAAAACTTTGTTTACCAATAAAATTTTTAACTAAGTAGAATACGACTACATTTCTGTTAGGAATCGTATTTCAAGTTTATTTCTTGTTTACACTATCTACCTTTTCCTTTCCAGCCAAGCGTCGCGATTCCCGACGAATGGCCTTGCAAGTTGCATGCGTCAGAGATCGCAGAACACACGTAACGCACGGTATGTCGATCATAGTCAGAATAGGTATTTCACCTAAGTAACCTAATTAATATTTCGCAATGTATTTTGTTACTCTTTATTGACATCCCTCCATAACAACGGAAAGTCCACCGTAACGTAAGAAGAGGAAAATGTGCAAAGTAATACGGACACTCTCGCGCAGCAATATAGTTTTATCTAGCTTGCGAGCGCGATTTATCTATTTAATAATAATCATGTAGGCTATTAAATGTCGGCAAGCAGTCAACATTAAAAGAGTGAAACTTCTGTACGTAGTCCTATTATTTATTCTGTGCTGCCGCACGCCCGCCTGAGCGCTTGAACCACGCACGTTTCCCGCGCTTTGCCGAAACCACGTACCTAATTATTGTGCAGTGGATGGGTATCAAAGTCAAAAAACAAATGAAAAATTGTCTTGTTTTTGCGTTGACTTATGTATAAAAGTATTTATTATAATAAGTGAAGCAAGAAAACGTAACTGCGGAAGCTTCAATGCTTTGTTATAGGATAAACCTAATGTTGATAAAACAACACTGTTTACTCATTTCAAAGCCTGTAATACTGATTCATCTTTTTATGGTGGCCTAAAAGTCCCACCAGAAACGTATAATAATTACTTATATTGAAGAATCAGTATGAGCATTCTTAAATAATTTTGACGTCATAATGAATCGGCCTGGCAGCACCGTATTGCAAATTTTACAAACCATTGATTTTCCTCTGCTTTGCTCCTGTTTTCCTTGATTATTTATTAAACTTATTTACACGATTTAGGATATTTTCAACGATAAAATTTAACTCAGACAAGGAAAAAAATTATAAATCATTTTATAAAACTCAAATATTTTTGATTAACAAATAAAAAATATGGTTATGTATTTCGCAACATTCTTTTTATTACAATAATCATCATAGGTACAGCCCTCGCGCATTCGTGCGATGACACGCTTGCACGGGAGTCGCACGGCGGGCAACACAATCTCGACTGTTTTGTCGCGTACTTATGGTACATTTTTTCTCGCTGCGATCAGCACATATTGTTATTAAGATTTTGTAGGCTATTACAGCGTAGGTATTTTCAATTTTGTATGGGAGTGATGTACCTGTTGGTAAACTATTTATTAATCTGTGCCTTAACCATCCGAGTGTGGTCGTAAAATATATTCGATTCTCGCAAAATTTTGAAGAAAGGCCCAACTGAAGGAAAAGTAGGTACCTACGAGAACAAAAAGAAAGGCTTCGCCTTTAAATAGCGCCTTGACGGCACATTTAAATTATATTTTATTTTAAATAATAATGTATATATTCAAATATTATTTTTCAAATTAATGTATAATTTTTGGTGGCACATTTGGCGCAGTGGCTGAACCACCCGAATGCAGCATCGCGTGTCACAGGTTCGATTCCCGCATGGAGCAAACATTTGTGTGATCCATAGGTACTTGCTGTGAGTCTGTATGTTAGTGCATGTAATATTCTACGTTTGTAAATGCACCCACGATACAGGAAATATATTCAATGCAGAGTAACATTTAAAAAAATTACAATTGTTCATAAAATATAATATTCCTGGAGTAATAGGATGTGTTGATGGGACCTAATTACAATGATGAGACCATCACAGAACACTGACGCTGACTTAAATATATTACACGTTGACGCAACTTACGGAGGCGCTACACACGACAGTTTTAATCAAATCAAATCAAAGTCTATTTACACGAAACACAGTTGACAGGGTCTTAACCCTTAACTTGGTAACGTATCTAATAATGCACATATTCTAAAAAAAATAATTTTGAAATATTTTAGCAGAATTAGGCTAAAATTATATTTTATTTAGTTTATGAAATCCTTCTATTCGGCAGTAAAAATATTATTTATTACGTCTGGCTACATTTGAATTAAGTAGATCGCAAAAGAATCCCAGACAGAAATAATGAAACTCATGAAACAAACCCAGGCCTGGGAAGAAGAGCTTCCCTCATCAAAATCTAAGGCCTTAACAACACCTAATTTTAATGATAAAATGTATTCCAAGGATACCGAAAAGCAAGCTTGTGATAACAGGATATTGATCTTTGGAACTCAACAATGTGTTGGTTTAGCCGCTGCATTGATACGGTCACGAGAGCGTACAACATACGAAAAATATTTGGTTACCTCGCAAACTAAACCGTATGCTCTAACTGCACATGTTTTAAAAAATTGTCATAACTTAGAATTAACATCAAATGAAAAAATTGTAATATGTATCGGTGAAAATGATTATGATATTAATATATTAACATCTCAATTGCGTAGTTTGCTCAATAAATTTAGCAACAATTCTGTGATACTTATTAACCCATTAAAAAATATGTATTTGAATGTTAAAATTACTTGTAATGCCTATAAAAACTGTCATTTTGTAGAATGTATTAACAGCAATTTATTTAAAATGTGTAAATCAATCAATTATATCATCGACTGTATTGATTACGATAATAAATATTTAAATATTAAGGAACTTCAAAAGATAATAATTCGCAATAAACTACAGCCTCAGGAAGCAACTAAATTTAATATAAAACACCTGAAAGGCAGAATCCCCTATTACTTCGCAAAAATGCAGTTACAAAGTGCTTCCATCAGTGGAACTAATGCCATAAAATCCACTTTCGATTCGAAAAAAAGGTACCATACCCTATTACTTCCCCATAATAGATGGAAATCAGTTTTTTCGGGAACAAAAAGCAAAAGTCATCTATTTCTCTCAAAATCATGCACCAAAACATTGCTAGTATTTTATCAAAACAAGAACTATTAGAATTAACATTTCATGAGTTACGTGAGGCCGAGAACGAACCCGATATACTATGTTTCTCTGAAACTTTTTTGCGAGATGGTTACGATAAATACTTACAAATAAAAGGTTACGAATTAGCAACTGCATTTTGTAGAGAGAAACAAAGAGGCGGAACTTGTATTTTGGTACAGCGCAATATAACATACAAAAAAAATTAATAAATTACAATATTATGCAACGCCAAATACATTTGAAGCTTGTGGAATTGAAATTCCTGTACACAGAATGATTATAATATGTATTTATAGAACTCCCTCGTCAAACCCTACTATTTTCTTAGATAAGCTGAACAAACTTTTACATGACTTACTTAGCAGTCATAAGCCAAATATTAAGCTAGTTGTTACTGGTGACTTTAATATTAATACCTTAAAACAGGGAAATATTACTAATTTTTTTTCAAGATCTATGTCACAACTACAATCTAAGCATTCACATCAAGGTACCGACCAGGAAAAACTCTTGTATAGACCATATTTTAAGCAACATCACAGACGCAACGGCCACCATTCTACCTCTATACCTGTCTGACCATGAAACAGCGCAACTACTGGAAATCCCCATAAAAAAGAAAAACCTTAAATACCACGGCATATTTTATTTACAAAAAAAGCTATTGCGCTGAAAACATACGGAAATTTAGGGAATGTCTTATGAATATATCTTGGTCTGATATATACTTACAGACTGATATAAATAACGCGTTTAATACATTTCATGAATTTCTATGTTTAATTTATAATTTATGTTTTCCACTTATTAGAATAATGATAAATAATAATAATACTACAAACAATTGGATAAGTCGAGGTTTAAAAAGAAGTTGTAAAACTAAAAGATTACTCCGATATAAATACTACAAGAATAAATCAGAATTAAATAAGAAAAGTTACATCACATATTCAAAGATTTTGAAAAAATGTATTCAAAGATCGAAAAGAAATTCTACTATAAAATTCATACACAAAAGCAAAAATAAATGTAAAGCTACATGGTCTGTGATAAAAAATGCAATCTCAAATTCACACTTCGACCATGGCGTTACGGATTTTAAAATAAATAATGAACTGATTAAAAATCCTACTGACATAGCTTCGATATTCAATAATTATTTTACTGATTTCCCTAATAATTTGACAATAATGAATAAAACAAACAGCTATACTAGTATTGAAAAATCACTACCTAACTCAATGTTTGTTAAGCCATGACAGAAGAAGAGGTTAAAAAAGAAATCCTATCTCTTAATAACACTAACTCGGAAGGATATGACGGTATTAATACGAAAATAATTAAGAAGTCTGTAAATGAATTAGTCTCTATTTTAACATATTTAATTAACTTGTCATTTTCATGTGGTACTTTTCCAGAAACATTAAAATCGTCGATTGCAAAGCCATTACTTAAAAAGGGTAAGAGAAATGATATTACTAGAGATTACTAGATTTTTGCAAGAAATTCAATTTAATAAAGAATGACCAATATGGCTTTCAGAAACAAAAATCTACAACATTAGCCATATTTAAGCTCATTAGTTCAATCTTAACAAAAATAAATAACAATTTTTTAACCACAGCATTATTTCTTGATTTATCGAAAGCCTTCGATCTCGTTGCGCACAGCATACTATTACGAAAACTGGAAATGGTCGGTGTCAGAGGGCTTCCACTAAAATGGATATCTTCCTATTTAGCTAACCGTAGACAATGTGTCGTAATAAAAAAGATTGTAGGAGAGGAAATGCTGTCCTTCTCATCTTCTTATAAAGAGAACAAACATGGCATTCCTCAAGGTAGCGTGCTGGGTCCAATGTTGTTTCTTCTTTATTTAAATGATATAACTCTAATCACCAGTCATAAATGTATTTTATTCGCGGACGATATTTCAATAATTGTAAGCACTAATAAGAAGCAAAATAATTCAATACGTAATCATGAAATCGACATTAACAACACAATTGATACAATTATTAAATGGCTAGACAAAAACAATTTAAAAATTAATCTTAATAAATCAACTTATATTCAATTTAATAAATCAAAACACACAAAATACAATTTTAATCTTAATATCGACAAATTAAACGAAGTAAAACAAACTAAATTCCTAGGAGTAATAATCGATCAAGATTTAAGCTGGAGAGGTCACATACATCAACTATGCAGTAGAATTAACCAATTTGTTTATGCACTTAATAAAGTAAAAAATGTTACAGACAAAAAAACTGCTGTTCTAACGTATCACGCTTACATAGAATCTTTACTACGTTATGGTGTTGTAATATGGGGCAATGGTACAGATAAACAGAGATTATTTACTGCGCAAAAGAAATGCATTAGAGCTATTGCTGGAATCGCACCGGATAAATCCTGCAAACCAATATTTAGGAGCCTAGGTTTGTTGCCACTACCATCTCTGTATATCTACGAAGTTTGTAATTTCGTACATAAACATAATCATCTGTTTACAAAGGCATGTGATATGAATATAAGACTAAAAAGAAATGCAAATAGACTTGTATTAGATGATGTACCGCGATCAAACAAATATAGTAAAAGCTGTTTAACCATGTGTATTCGAATCTATAATAAAATACCAAATGAAATCAAGTCGAATAATAATAATAATATATTTAAAAAAATATTGACTTATCTCAATGAAAATCAATTTTATGACATCAGAGAACTATTTGTTAAATGTAAATGATATATATTTTTTAATGAATTGTTTTGTATTATGATTAGAAAATTTCATTTGTATATGTGCTATTTATGTAAATTTGCATGCTATCACAATCACATAGCAAACATGTTGTGCTTTAAGAATTGTACCATCCTTATCTGTCCATGTTTTATGCAAATAAATAAATAAATAAATAAATAAAATGTTGAAGCATGCGCGTGCGTCTTCGAGTTATATGGTAAGAAGCGATTAAAATCCTATTAAAATATTGTTGTTACGACAGATATATGTGATAATTATGTAATTGAATGTATATTGTGTTGGTAATGCAAAACATTTTGATCGAAAAGTAATATTTTCTATCTAAAATATTACTGTCAATGTTCATGTATCTACAAATGCACATCGCCAAGATCCTGTACTATGACCTGACTTTTGAAGTGTGCACTATAGGACACATTTCCAAACTTACAGCACTAGAGAGTACATTTTACTGTGAGCATTTTCGGATAAATTACCAAGTACGAAACGTTATTGAAATCGTATTTATGGTGTCTAGTGTATATAATGGTTTGTTAACTTTTTTAGGCCTGTACGAAACTTACAAAGTAAAGACGACTACTGGGAGATAGTATCGGCCGAAAATGCGACGGTTTGTTGAGACGAGTTTGTTGAGTAATTTGTTTACGTCCAGTGTTGTTGCTTCTCTAAACAATGTAATATTCCCAGCGACATTTCATTTTTACATCCCCACCGATCTCTTCAATAGCTAATAGCTCTACCTATATATTATTCTTTCCATTACCATCAAATGCTACTCGATCCTAAAAAAGAGATTACCTAGTCAAAAACACTGTAGTTAAAAAAAATCTTGAAGTTAAGTGAATAATTGCAAGATTCAACAAGTACACTGCTGAAATCAGTGATAAAATATTCACCAAACCTTCTGAAACAAAATCATCGTTAGAATATGACAAACTATTTTTCTGAGATATATTTGAATTGATAGTTCGAGAAAGTAATTTATATCTTATGCAAATAAAGGGCACGCCCATGAATTTGACTTTGGATGAAGTAAATGATTTTAATGCTATTAATATGGTCGTAGGTGTCGTGTACGTTTGCTAGCTTGTACGGATAATTGGTCTAAAGCTCTCAGATACAGAAAAATAGCAGACATCATGACACTGAGACGATTTCAACTGATCCGACGATATTTGCATTTTGTGGAGGCTTTAGGTGACGATGGGGATCGTTATTACAAAATAAGACCTGCGTTAGAAGAAATTCGCGAAAATTTCATAAATATTGAAGAGGAAGACCGGTTCAGTGTGGACGAAATGTTGGTGCCGTATAAACGTACGAGAGCGGGTACCCGCAAACAGAACATCAAAAATAAGCCTCGAAAATGGGGATTTAAAATATTCGTTAGAGCAGGAATATCTGGAATGGTGTATGATTTTTCGCTTTATTGGGGGAGAAGACACTTTTCGATTTCATCAATTCAATGAAGAAGAATGAAGAAGAAAACAGTATGGGATTGGAAGCTCAAATTGTCACAGCTTTGAGCAAAACAAACTAAGAGCCTGCTTGTTAAGCGATTTATTTTGATGATTTTTTTTACCTCTATAGAATTAGTTTATCACCTGAGAAATGAGTACGGGATATTCTCCTTGGGAACAGTGAGACCAAACCGTTTGCAAAGAGAAAAAGAGCTAAAATTTTGGAAAAACGAGGCCGCAGAGCTTTTTCGCAAATTACTTCAAATTAAAGAAAAGTAAGTAAAGTTTTAGACTAAGCAAATAGTTGTAGTCACTTACATTTTTTATTTTCACGTGTCTTTTTGTAATTTGAATTATGTAATATTGTTGTCATATTAAATCGCTTTATAATTTTTATTTTTTAATTATCTCTAGGTATGTGATAAGTGTGTGACTGTGGTGGTCTAAAAATAATTATAATAAAGTAGTTGAAGTTCTGTTCCTACTATAAGTTGAAGACTGTGATTTTAAATATGTTGATAAAGATATTATATGTTTAGAACAGTAAATACATAAATTATTCTATAAAAATATATATTTTTTTTATTTACTACCTACCCAGCAATGTATCCTATACTGCACACGGATTTTCAAAGATGAAATTCTGGTTCCTTGGTAGTGTGCATTATAAGATACATGGTATAAAAACAAAACTAAATTTGGCAGATTTTTTTATTTATTTTTTTGTTGTCCATTTAGCACCTATCAACCCAAATATATGACAGAAATATAAAAATAATGACATCATAAAGTTTGCCAAGTTAAGGGTTAATTAAATATCTATAAAGTACATGTGCTTAGTCTGCTCGCAGACGTGCAAATATTTAAAACAAAAAATATATATAAGTGAAGCACATAAGTCATTGAACTAATTTTTCCATTCTAAATATTCTTTTAGGCTATAGAAACAATTTTTCAATAACCATTTCGTTAAATTATTTTTGAAAGATGCTCCTTCTTTTTCTTTTAAATTCATGGGTAATGTGTTATATAACAATATGCTCATGTTATATACATTTCTCTTATACATATCATTATTACAGGGAGGTTGATATATTAAGTCTGCATATTTACTTCTTAAACAACTTATTGTAGTATCTTGGCGGGTTTTAAAATACTTAGGGAATGATTTCACAAAAAGACAGGCTTCTCTAATATATAAACAAGGTAATGGAAGAATATCATATTTTTTCAAGTAAGGTTTGCAACTATCTAAATACCAAATGTTGCTTAAGGCACGAATGCATCGTTTTTGAACTAAAAGTGCTCTTTCTATCTCAACAGATTTACCCCAAAGCAATATCCCATAGCTAAGCACCTATGATACGTAGCCGTGGTACGCGGTGAGAGCAGCCTCAATTGATATATTTTGCCTTACACTTTTTAAAGCAAAAGCAAAACGTTGAAGCTTTTTACAAACGATATCAATATGCTCCTTCCAGTTTAATTATATAATTGTGCGATTCAACCTAAACTTTAAAGTTTAGTTGAAGCTGGTGAAACAATATATTTGCTAGGTAGGTTGGTCATATATTTACGTAAAATAGTATAACTTTAAGAACATTCCCAAAATCTACAACCTCCATACATAAAGATCACGTCGATTAATTGGAATGCAATTAAGTAATGATTTCTTATATTTACGCGAACACTACACATTGAAATAATACTAGTTTTTACGGAATTTATCGCGTATATTTAACTTTTTAATTACCCGACGTTTCGAGAGCTTTACAGCACCCATGGTCACGGGAAGGACTGAGATGTTCAACGTCCAGCTGTCATAGTTAACCGCGGTTACCATAGATTAAAATTTAACTTTTGTTCCGATCTACACAGTATGAACTTATGGTATCATGGAGTCTTGCAGTTGTATGCTTGGGTTGGGATTTAATTTTATTTATTATAGGATCCCAAGCAGATGGTAGCACCCAGCCATCTTCTCTATTGAAATTAGGATGTTTTTTGATTTCAATAGCCTCGCGAATCATCCTTGGAAGGAATCGGTGTTCTTTAGCGAGGATTTGTGGTCTATCAAATCTGATGTAGTGACGGGGGCGATCCTGTACATGTTCACGGGAAGTCTGCAGTCTGTGAACATGTACAGGATCGCCCTCGTCACTACATCAGATTTGATAGACCACAAATCCTCGCTAAAGAACACCGATTCCTTCCAAGGATGATTCGCGAGGCTATTGAAATCAAAAAACATCCTAATTTCAATAGAGAAGATGGCTGGGTGCTACCATCTGCTTGGGATCCTATAATAAATAAAATTAAATCCCAACCCAAGCATACAACTGCAAGACTCCATGATACCATAAGTTCATACTGTGTAGATCGGAACAAAAGTTAAATTTTAATCTATGGTAACCGCGGTTAACTATGACAGCTGGACGTTGAATATCTCAGTCCTTCCCGTGACCATGGGTGCTGTAAAGCTCTCGAAACGTCGGGTAATTAAAAAGTTAAATATACGCGATAAATTCCGTAAAAACTAGTATTATTTCAATGCAATTAAGTATTGAGTATTTAATCCATTAAAATACAACAAACAAAACATTTTATATTGCAAGTGATTCCGGATATGCCCAACGCACTTATCTGATGGTACTAATACGTAACATTTTAGAAGGATCTCCAGGAGAGCACTACAATAAATTACATGCCACAGCACATAATACTGAGGAGAGAGCGATTGGCAGGCTAAAGGGAAGATTTAGGTGTTTCTTGGTACACAGAGTGCTCCACTATGATCCTGAAATGGTTGCAAAAATTGTGATAGCTTGTTGTGTGATACATAATATTTTCACCGTGTATGGCTTCCTGCTCCAGCTATGGACAAGTATGACCTACAAGAAGAAATTTGTTTTCACACAGCAATACGTGCACGAGGCTCTTGTGTTGATGGTGTATCCATAGAAGATATTTTGGGGCAATCAAGTCGAAAAGACTTAGTAACTAGAGTATGGCGTGCAAGAAACATAAGGCATTAAAGTACATTTTTACAAAATATTTTATTTTTATTTTTTTAATACTTCTGCCAACAACTTCAACCCATCCCCAATGACCTGCCTCTTCTCCTTTCTATCTGATTACCCAGATAAGATTGCAATATTGCAAGGCTCTGCCGTTGGATTTCAGTCCGATGTTCTTCCACTCATAGGAACCGCTCGGTTAGACTAGTCAAATGAGATTGTCCCTATAATGGTGGTGACAGTGGGCTATGATGTCTGCCACGACGAATTGAAGTTGCTATAATGATATCAAATTCAAATCTACATCATCATACTAATAATCTATACTATTATTATAAATTTGTCTATTATAAGTCTATCTGTTGTATATATATATGTGTACAATTATAAGTCTGTTGGTAACACAGACACACTGAACAAGTTCTGATAAAATTTGCTATGAGAACGGCTTGGACCATGGAGATAGATATAGGCTACTTTCCTCTCCATACCAAATTTCATAAAAATCTGTTCAGTGGTTAAACTGTGAAAATGTAAGAAACAGACAGACAGAGCTACTTTCGCATTTATATGTAATATTAGTATGGATATTAAATATTAGAGTAATAAAACATATAGAATTTTCCATTTCTGTTGGAACTTCTAGAAAGTATATAAAAATACTTCTTGTTCAATGCAATCATATGTAAAGTTATGGAGTCAATTCATCAACTACTTCGAGATTTGTGGACACAAACATAAAAAACCTTATCTTTTATATAAAAATATTGAATATTATACACATAATAATTTAAAAATATTTTTGTACTAAAGAGTATATTCAAAAAGCTAGCACATTGCCCGAGGCATCCCCCCATAAAACCACATTAATCTGTCACTCTATATCGACATGAAAGACTAACAAACCAACAAACACACTTTCATTTTGTAATAATACTCCAAAAATATAATTACTGGCATTGTGGGAGGATCTAGCCAGCTGCCGACGAACATTTAGTGTATCTTGCTGTAGGTGTCTGCCTGAACTAGAAGGTGTTGTAGACATCGGACTTACTGGCGAACCAACTCTTGAGGGGTGCTGGGCACAGCCTATGCTCTTGGCATGGGACCTTGAGACACATGAAACCATGATTTTTATAGTAATATGCAATAACACAAGGATTCTAAAAGAAACCTTTAAATGATTTAGATACTATGCGTACTTCACTTGGCCGTCAAGACAAATGCAATGTCCCAGGAACACATTCAAGTCTGGGTCACTGTGGTGTCTGAAAATGTAAGACATTGCTGAAAAAACACATATTATATAACTGTCCAAAATCTATTTCACATAAGCAGAAAATAACTTTTTGAACTAAAAACCTATCCTTTAAATAGATTTTGTAATTGCATTTATTAATTTTAAAAATATATCATACCTCTATTGTAGGAATATCAATAACATCTGCTTCCATTAATCGAATATTTGTTGAAGAATCTTATTCCCGAAACACATTGAAACATAAGAACACATAAGTATAAATATTATAAGTATGTATTATTGTCATCTCACTATAAATTTAACTTTACCAAGAAAAGTTTATTATAATATAAATATTTATTAATATATCAAAACTGCATACTAGTGGACACTATTTAAAATAGTAAATAATAAAAGACAAAATAATTATCCACTTACCATTGTGTTTGGTAGGGCTGCATCCAAATACCAATAAATAATTGTTTGGCCAGCAATGATGGATTGCTATCAGTGCAAGGATCTAGTCCATCATGATGTGTATCCTTGAAAAGAATAAAATTTTACTTAGAACTTATAAATAAACTTGCATAAACATGTTAAAACTTACTTCAAAAGGGTTAATTTCTAAGTGCCTATCACTTACGGCACAACTTTCACCACCCATTATGGTCAAAATCCTTTCCTATATACCTGTTAATTTTACAACCTTTGCTCCACCGCAAATCTTATTTTTTGCATGAAACTGTAAAGCCCCCTTTTTCTTAATTGCACTTTTTTATCGGCCCAATACTAAAACCAATTGAAGCTTTTTTAAGTATACTAAAATTTACAATTAATAGACGAATTATAAACGAACCTTCATCCATTGCTTCGAAGTTTTAACATAGCCTCCCAAGCAATTGTAGAGTGATTTTCTCCCACATTTTCGAGTGGCATCTCTTGCACTAGGCACTCTTGAAAATCCTTTTGACAAACATGGATTTCTTTGTAAAAGGTCCTAAAGACTACTAAAGATTAGAAATTTGATCCCGAGATGGATGTGACGCTCTTTTTATCGGACTACAATAAAAAAGAAATTATTACAGTTAAGCAAAGTTCTATTGAACATGAATTAAAGAATTTAAACAGTAAGAATTTAATTTGTAACATACATTAGATCAATACTATTTATAAAAATCGTCGTAAAATATTTTTCACTTCGCTCTGTCAGTCGGTTGTAAACAAACTTTGTTTATGTCATAAAGTTCTCAAATAACTGGGGCAAAGACACTGCACTATAGAGCCAAATTATTAAAAGTGCTGTTATTTTGGGCATTAAAATATATTTACATATAAAGAATGTAGTCGTTTATTATAAACAAGAAAATAGTCGTTTATTACAAGAAAAAGGGATAGGAAACTAATATCGACTGAGTTATTCTAAATGAGTCAATCCTTAGCTAAGCGATCTACGATTCGAACCTCACTTCACTCCGCATGTGCGTACCACATGCTTACAGAATATCGAATCAAGGTCAAGTAAGTTCGCTTTCGAAGTGAGCTTTATAGTGAGTATCAAATTTGTATTTTAGAGTATAGCGCTACGGGTAGGCGAAGTGTATAACGACTCCCCACTAGATGGAGCGACGACGTGGTAAGACATGCAGGAAGTCGATGGATGCAGATAGCCCAGGATCGTGCTTTGTGGCATTCCTTTTTGGAGGCCTATGTTCAACAGTGAACTTGGGAAGGGCTGTAATGATGATGATGACGATGTATGTAATATATAACGCTTTTTGTCCTGACAAGCACGCAATGCATTATAAGTTGGAAGCATTTTAAAATTTTTTGCCCATTATCTCTGCTCTGTACGATTGTTGACTACAGACTATTTAACTTACCATTAATATATATCGTACTTATTCTGAGACATTGACAGTATAGAAACCACAGACTAACTGTTAAAAAATTAAATAATTTAGTCTTTTTTTAAATAGACATTCTATAGTAGAATATTCTCACACATTTAGACCTGAATCAATTATTTGTAGGCCGTATGAACACATGTTCCGTGCAGGATTCAAACCCGTAGCTACAGCGCAACACCGAATCGCAAAGCTACTGCGCCTCGGTGCTTTTAAATACGCAGAAGTTATTTAACATCTACATGGATCAGTGTCGAATGTTACGGAAAATTGTCCTCTGATTTGTTACAAAATTTGCTCTGGTAGCTCCCTCGCCGTTTTAAACTATTTCAAAGAAAAAATAAACAAACCATTTTTATTAAACATTCCCTCTTTTCCGCTTTTGTGGGAGTAAGTGTAATTAAAAACAAAAAATACATCATACTTTTTTCGCGTAGTAGAAGCGCAACGACCATACTAACCTAAGTACCTGTGTACCTTTCTATTATTGTATTTGTTTTCTGTTTTCTTTTACTTTGCAATTTTTTTTCTTCCTTTAGTTTAACACCAGTAGCCTTAAAGGTCTTTTTTTGATCAAAATTAATTGTATAGGACGTGATTCCAATACAATTTTAAGTTAGTTTCCATACTCATTTCATTTATTTGGCGCAAATTAAGCTTGTCAAAAACAAAGAAACCTTTAAACTTTATCGTATAAATTATTAACAGGTAGAATTATTTAATCCTGTGGCAATGGCTACTTATAAAACTGTGCTACTTTTTGGATCAAAAGCTTCCTCTTATTAGTAGAGATCCGCTTTAAAACACCGAAATGAAAACGATTTTGTTATTATTATACTAGTAATTATAAACTCGTGAAGTTTTATTTAATTAAATAAGGGTGACAGGCGAGCACGCAGCCCACCTGATGGTGAGTCTATGCTATGACCCACAGACATCTACCTCTATCTTAGATTAAGAATAAAAATGCAGATGCGTTGTCACCCCTGTGAACTAAGATAGAATGCCTAATATGCAGTCAAAAGGGTCTCCGGTTCTCTACTCTCACCACACGTAACTGAGCAGTATTAAGCAACTGTTTTACGCTGGTACTTATTCAGTGAGAGCGTGATCTTTCCCCGGTCGAGCTGACCCATTTGTGCTAAAACCAATGCCAAAATTCGCAAATTAAAATACTTGCCAATAGTCTTGACGTTCTCATGACATCAAGGGATGGAATGGGCGTTGGATTCTTTGATTCCTCTTGCCACCTACGTGAAGGGGATGAATGCCTGGTACTATGTACAATAATAAATTAATGTATTTTCATGTTAAAATACTAACTGTCTAGCTGTCTGACTTAATGCGGGGATACTAAGCAGATTTGAAAATAAACATCTTATTGACTAAATTTCATACACTTTTAGTTACACACATGTGATATTGTGAGGTAACTGGTACAAGTGGCAAAATAAACTTTGCACAACCGACTTCAATATAAATAAAATGAGAACATCATCAATGTATTCAAAGTCAATCAAATAAATTGATAATGTCAAAAGAGATGTTGCATCTCTTTGCGTATTTTATCGCATCTACCACGGGGAGTGCTCTGAGGAATTGTTCGAACTAATTGTAGCCGCACAGTTTCGCCATCGCACATTGCGACAAAACTCGCGATACTATCCATACCATCAGGATGACTGGCGGTCCACCACTAAGCGATTTAAAAAAAGTTTTCTTCCTTGCACAAATTCCTTGTGGAATCGACTACTACCAGAGATTTTTCCGGACCGATACGACTTAGGGACCTTCAAGAAAAGACCCTATTCCTTTTTAAAAGGCTGGCAACGCATCTGCAATCCCCCTGGTGTTGCAGCTATTCATGGGCGATGGTAATCACTATCAAGTGAGCAGTATGCTCGTTTGCCCCCCTCTCCTATAAAAAAATTTATTGACAGGTACAACATGACACGACTCGTACCTATATGCCTGTAGATGCTTACTTACGAGTCGACGTATACTTTCAACATGAAAATAAACTACATACCTACCGAGGTTTGTACCTAGTTTATTTTCACGTTGGAAAGTACTTCATCATTATTTAATTTGGACACTATCGTCCAATGCGCTTCTTGTAAAACTAATAAGTACCAACAAATATTTATTTTTTATAAATTTTTATTCCAAGCGTCATGGACGATGATGTTCAAAAAATAATGATAAAGTACTTTTCAACATAAAAATAAACTAGGCAGCCTAGACGCACTCAAGTAAAAAATACTGATAAAAATCGGTATTTTTATAACGTTACAAATGTAAACTACACTAGGATTTTCTCTTGTATCGTGGAGGCAGTTTACAAACATAAATTGCACGAGGACTAACATCCAGACCTGAAACAATTATTTGTAGGGCATACAAATACTTGTTCCGTACGGGATTCGAGCCCTCGACCCCCAGCGGAGCCATTCATTGCCAAGCCAGTACGCCACGGAGCCGTTTATTAAAGTATATCTGTAACATACGAGTTCCCTCATATTTGACGTGACCATACGTCCCACTTCAGACGGGACGGTCCCGGTTTAAGGGTTTGTGGCCACGCTGTCCCCAAAATACGTAAAAATGTCCCGCTTTGACAAATAAAAGCGTAGCATCATGCAAACTCTGTCAATCCTGCCATCATTATGACACCGCGCGTACCAGGTTTACCAGCATGGCCTGACTAGTTATGTGATTATTCTGAAAACCTACACTTTTTAACTTAAAGTTACAAAGTGACAATTTTTAATTAATCTACAATAAAATATCAAATAACGTAAATTATTTCTAATTTGTATTTATTTGCTGTTCAGAAAAAAATAAAAAGCCAGCAGCCAGATTTTATATGATTCTAAGTTTTCATTCTCGCTTTTGATCATCAAAAGATTCAAACAACTATGTGTTTTATTTTTAAAACTATAATATAGGGTTCAAGATTGAATTTTGGTATCGGCTTCCAGAGGTACGATGGTTAAACCCCTCCAACTTCAATAAGTTCGAAATCAATATTCCGGTCTGCTACTGAGAATTTTGTGTCAGAAAAACCCAATAAATGATTCTTGGCCCGACTTGGGTTTTGAACTCTGGGCCACATGTTCAGCAATTGCGTTTACAGCCGTTATTGACTTAAGGAGGGTTACATGGGTCATCCTTAAGTTTTATGCACTATTCTCCAAAATCTTAAAATACGGAATACAGAAGAAGGAATAATCTTCTAGTCTTCATAAATCTGTTACTAAATCCTTGTTAGAAAGAAAAAACCGACTTATTACAATTCTTACCCTGGTCAACAATTGTTATTATAACATAAACTTACCTTGTTGTGGCAGTGCTGTCAATATGTAAATCATAAAAATAATCATTAAGCTCTCGTCTATATATACAATATGTCTATTGTCTAAAATCGTGGTAGGTAAAGTGAAAAATTTAATTATTATTCTTCATATTATGATTTGAGCTCATACTGTGAAGTTAAACGGTTATTTTCTGGTATTTATAGGACGAAAAAAATTAGAATATGGTTAAAGCTGAAGTCTAACACAATTTGGTCTATATATCTGAACTTAATAAATAAAAATATTTATATTGGTAAGAGAAAATATGAAATTTGAAAAGACTTCAAGAAGGAGGAGGTGTTTAGTTCGACTGTGTGTTTTGCTGGCTGGTGCTTCTCGTGTAGTCCCTTATAAATTTGATCGGGTAGTCAGATGACTGGTAATTTTTGAGTTGTTTAATAATGCGTATTTGATTGACTTCGAATACACTGATGATGTTCTTATTTTATTTATATTGAAGTCGGTTGTGCAAAGTTTTTTTTTGCCACTTGTATCAGTTACTTCACAATATCACATGTGCAAGGAAGAAAACTTCTTTTAAATCGCTTAGTGGTGGGCCGCCAGTCATCCTGATGGTATGGATAGTATCGCGAGTTTTATCGCAATGTGCGATGGTGAAACTGTGCGGCTACAATTAGTTCGAACAATTCCTCAGAGCACTCCCCCGTGGTAGATGCGATAAAATACGCAAAGGGATGCAACATCTCTCTTGACATCATCAATTTATTTGATTGACTTTGAATACATTGATGATGTTCTCATTTTATTTATATTGAAGTCGGTTGTGCAAAGTTTATTTTGCCACTTGTACCAGTTACCTCACAATAACACATGTATGTAACTAAAACTGTATGAAATTTAGTCAATAGGTTGTTTATTTTCAAATCTGCTTAATATCCCCGCATTAAGTCAGACAGCTAGTTAGTAAAAATATTTTAACATGAAAATACATTAATTTATTATTGTAGATAGTACCAGACATTCATCCCCTTCACGTACTAGAAATGAAGTGGTGTCGATATTGAAAATGTTAGAAAGATAATAAGCTAATATCCAACATTTTTCCATTTTTTATGATAGAGCATTATTAGTTAAGAGTAATATTAGCGTTTGCATTTCAAAAATTATAAAATAAATAAACAATAAATCATAATGGGATATGATACTTTCTAAATTTATGTATTATGTTTATGGTTTGTTTTGTTATAAATTATTTTTATTTTTTATAATTGTCTTTTGTAATTGTAATTATGATAATTTATGATAGTAAATAATTACAATGAAGCAATCAAAATCTTTAACCATCTACACAGTAAACAGACACAGAGGAGGCGTCAACGAATATAATTATTTGATCTAAGTAACTTACCTCTAGGTGTCCTTTGACCAACATTATATGAAGTAGACGCCTCCTCTGTGTACCCTGTTGTATATTATTACCCACCCTTAGTGTCTGCTTGCATTTTAATTATTTTTCCTAATTCTAGTGGATATAGATCATGGTGGTTAAAGAGAAGGTGAACGATCGCTGTAGAAAATAGTGTCCCAGAAAAAAAAATATAAAAATAGTGACTCTACGGCGACTGACCGCTCAGTCAGTCGCCATAGAGTCTACATTATCTGAGGATGCCTCGTGTAGAGGCGAAACACGTATCGTATTGTCGTCGATGGTGTGTCTTACCTGAAATAGTGGTGCTGGAAGTAGTGGTGCCGGGGGTAGTGGTGTTGGGAGTAGTGGTGCTGGGACTAGTGGTGACGGAGTTAGTGCATGCAATTGATGGAGGGCAGGAGGTGCTCTTCAATCCAGGTAAGACATATCATTGTATTTAGTTAGCGGAAGGTTGCAAAGTAATATTTTTTTTATTGTGATGGATTCCCGCAAAGTAACGCCTGATTCTATCAATTAACTGATGAAGATTGTCCATCATTTTAAATAGTTTCAATTGAATTAATGACAAACTGTGGGGTAGGATCAGTGTTGTAGGGAACAGATGAATTTTTAAAACCAGGAGAATCGACAGTCCCATGTGGTTAAGAATGCGGTTTAGGACTGGTGATTACAATCTATGGTGTCATATACCTTGATTGAGCTGCTCCGGGAATTATCTTAATAAAATGGAGTGCAGCTACTTTGGGGGCTCGGGGTGCTTGAATTGATATATAAGGGCGAAGAGGCATTTCCTTCAGATATATTATATTTTGAGTGCCTGCATCATCTCAAATTTAAAATAATTTTTTTGCAGCTGTGTCATTTTTTTATGTCACCATAAAAACTCCAAAGATATTTTTCATTGTCCATCACAGTCTTCTTTTCTTCTTTGGTTCTGATTGTTCATTGGTTTTTTCATTCTAGCCATCTTCGTTTTCTAATATAACTTTGTTCTTCACATTCATCTTTCATATTTCCTTTATCCGCAATTGATTGCTGGCCAACATCATCTGCTTCATAATTGCCTGCTTGGTATATCTTTGTAACTATTTTGTCCAAAAAACCTAAAATGTCTGTGAAAACATATTCTTTTTTGTAATAATTCCAAAATTTATTTCATTTTCTTTTTTTCAAGTTCTTGACCTGTAAATAAAATAAAAATTACATTTAATCCTGCTTTTTTTTTTCGGGGATAATTTTGGAGATTTGAAGTATGATTTTTAGATGGAAAGCACTTCAATCTTCGATATTGTTTTAGATATTTGATCGATAATATGAGATGTACAACTTGATGAAACAACTTAAACAACAATCGCAGAGTCTTTAATTATAGACTCAGTCAAGCGCGCAGGATAATGGAATGGGCTCTTGGTATCCTGAGCAACAAATGGAGAGATTTTCAAACAAATATGACAATACAATCGGATTTTGCTATAAAAGTAATGAAAGCGGTATGTGTGTTACACAATTTTGTTCGTTCCATAGATGGTATATTGAAGATACTTTAACACACTGTTTTAATGATATGCCATACGCAACATCACATTACAAAGTAGCTTACACTGGTAGGCACATTAGGGATAAGTTCGCACAATACTTCACGATGCCATCTGAGGAAATACGATGATAATATAACAATTGAATTAACAGTGGAGATGACTAAATATTATGCATCATGATTTCTGTATTTTTATTCTTCTTTTGTCTTTACTTAATGTTTCCCAATTTGGAATTAAAATTGTATGTTTTTCCAACCACGCTATATCTTTTTTCTTCCCTGTCGTACTAATCCTCATTGGAAGTGTCCCATATACATGGGCTTTTAAAGCACAATATAAAATTTTACGTATCACACAGGATCACAAATAAACAAGTCGCAATACATCTAGCTGTTACGGGGCGCAGTGTTTACTGAAATAATTCATAATATTATTACAGTATGTGTGTGCTCACGTGATCAAATGTATAGAAAAACGTGCTTTATGAAATCACAATCTTAAATATTCCGATCCGGAATTCAAAACGCTCGCCAGAGTTATTTTTATAGATCGATCTGAGAAAATCACAATCTTAAAAAAAATCTGGGCACAATATAAATTAATCATAATAGAGGCATTCCGATGGGCATAACACTAAAATATTACAACTTATGAATTTTATAATTATTGTAGGAAAAAGTTATTAAAACGGTTTATAGAAATTTCTCATTTGGTCTAGTAATAATAGCACTTAAGTATTGAATAAACAGTATGAATATTAAATGATTCGTTAATTGTTATCTATTTAAAATAGTTAAAAAACGTTAACGTTAACTTCAGTATATGAATGTAGATTTTGTTTTGAGAAACTTAAATATTGTTTTAAATATATATCGTTCGTAATTATAATTACCATTCATATTTAATTTTTTTTGCTGTTAGTTTTTAATAATGTCGCAAGAAGAAATTAAACTAAACAACTTTATACGTCACAGTGCCGGTATGTTTTTCGTTTTATTCAAACTCTTTTCTATTTATCTACTCAAATACGGAAAGACTCAAGCTCATTTAAATTTAGCCAATTTAAATCAAGATTTCTTAAAATTGAGAATATTCAATTCGTTAGAACTGGCACTGTTTCCTAAATAAAAAATAGATGTGAAAAATAGATGTTGTCTGCATTTGATGATTATATGTACTATGACGTCTTAAGTTTTGCAGCGGAGATCTCTCTACCGGAACGCAAACGAGGCAGCAGCCCAACATTGACTACAAATTTATTAAGGTATTTAAAAAGTTAAAATATACGCGATAAATTCCGTAAAAACTAGTATTATTTCAATTGACTACAACTTTACGCCTGACACGGAAAAGGTACAATTAGACTGCCACAAATTGATAAGTCGATAAGCTCAACGGAAATATTGAGAATTGGCAAATATTTTGTCACTGTCACGCTGTCACAGAATACCAGCGTAAAATAGCAGCATAATGGTGCTGTGTTTCGTATAGTGAGTGTTGAGAACCGGATACCCTTATTACGGGAATTGAGGGGGGTGATAGCGTATCTGCATTTTGACTCTCAATTGAGGGTAAATGTGGATGTCTATGGGCAACAGCATCCACTCACTACGTGTGTGCTCGTTTGTCACCCAATGCTTTAATATAACGAATATAACGAAATTTCATCATCTCATAATTAAAGTCACTGAACCTTATCTACCACCTAACGAATGGTGAATAGATCGAGTAGTCCAAATCCACTGCGGAAGGGATATTATTGTCCGCGTTATGACCTTAAAGACGAAAAGCCCTTTTCCTCTTAACTAAATCTTATTTTTATTATATGATACTAAGGATATTAAAGGTAGTATATGTTTTAATTGTGAAAATTAAATTAAATAAGTTTGGCTTTTTTGTAGTTTTAGTGTAAGGATCAATACATAACTTATTTCAGATATCTATTTAGTTTATATTAATATATATTCTTTGAGCAACTGGGGACCTGGAGAGCTGCCGGGTCGATGGTAGTCTTGTGAATCCTTAGGTGCTTTCAGGTAAAGGGAATTTGTAGCTTCGTAACGGTTCCGATATGACATCCTTTTCCTAAGTATTTCCTATCCTTCCTCTTCCCCATTTAAGTATAAACATTAATCAAGAATGGTGCGCTACTTATCGCCGAGAAAAAAATAAGCAAGCGTACGCATAAACCATGTTCGTTACCGCTCGTTTAAAAATACTCCATATATAAAATTCTAAGACTATCGTGCAATTACTCGCGTCAATATACATTCGAAGTGTAGTGTGGTGTCTGTGTATACACCAGAACTTCAGCATAAATATTTAGACTGCACCATAACCACGAAGAGTGCTCCAGTATTGTGAGTATCCTTACTCACAATACTGGTATTATCAACCCAGTTCTAAAGCTATTTTCGTTTACTTCCCGGTTGGGATCATCGGGTTGGCAAGCAATTGTTCTGGTTGTTCTCTGGTTTCTAAAACCACCCATGAATCACGTTGCAAAACATTCAAGCCGTAAGCCCTGAAAGAGGCACATTTTTAGAAGAAGCTATTGGCAAAGCACTAAAATATAATTCTATCTTTTAACAATAGATACTATAAAGTTAAAGGGTTTCTGTGTTTTTGCCAAGCTTAATTTGTGCCAAATAAATCAAATGAGCTTTGTAATTGACTTAAATAATGTATTGAAATCACGTCCTATAAGAAAACCTGAAAACAAATACAACAATATAAAAACGGTACGCTGTAGGATTCGTCGCGCTTCTACTACGAGAAAAATGTTGATGTACTTTTTCTTTTTAATTACACTCTATCCCACAAAAGCGGAAAAAAGGGACTGTTTTAAATCAAAGGATTTGTTGATTTTTTCTCTGATAATAGTTTAATGAGCTACAGGAGCAAATGAGAAGACAATTTTCCGTAACATTCGACACTGAGCTATATAGACACTAAATCAATTCTGCGTATTTGAAAGGACCGTAGCTCACTAGCTGCGTGCGTTTCGGTGTTGCGCTGTAGTCGCGTTTGAATCCCACACGTAACAAGTGTTTGTGCGGCCAACAAACAATTATTTCAGGTCTGTGTGATGATGATGATGATGTGAGAATAGACTAAGGTTTATTTAAAAAAAAATATATTAAAAAAACCTAAATAATTTTTTTTTACAGTCAGTCTGTTATTTTACAATGCCAATGTACTAGAATTATTAAAAAAAAAAAAAAAACTTTAATCCAATATCTAACATTTAAAAGTATGTGATCAAAAGTAGTACAGAGTAAAGATATTCGCCACAAATTTAAAACGTTTCCAACAAATAGTGCGCGGAGTCTACTGTTACAAGCTTAGGGTTCGTGACATTAAAAACTGCCGATTTAATTACAAAATATTTCGGAAATGAAAGATCTGTAACCTTGTTTAGTTTACGTATGTAAAGGTGACAAACCATATAGATACCTTTTCTGCTGCTATCAGCTAACTAGAATTTTGAGCGAGCGTTATCCTTTCCCTGTTCCTCATCCTGTGTGTCCCTGGCAACAGATATACATATGCACAGCTATGGTGTAGTTCTTACACATGAATACCCTGCTGTGGTACTTTTGTAAATTTTTTAATTTAATCGTATTTAAAAACGTTCTCTTTTTTCTACAAGTCTTCCTCAAAACATATTCACAAACACAAGTAACAAATATTTGATTTCGAAGTACTTTTAATTTAAGAAACGACTCACCGAATGTTTTCCAACAACTTACAAAGTTTCAAACAGCATGTCAACACAAGTAAGCAATTTGCTATGTTTGGCCGCAAACACAAACTCGATAGTATCTTTTACTTAACTTTGTTTTTAAACTATAACTTGATTAAATTACGTAACGATGTTAAGTTCCATTAGTTTATTTGCTAATTGGGAATGATAGAAGTGTACTCATCACCCAATTCCCTGGGAGGTCGTAAAGAGCAATTATGGTAAAAATTGGAAAGACCCAGGCTCAAAGTACCCCAAGAAAATAACTTAAAAGTGAGAAAGTAGTTTGTTCAGAATCGTTTACTGAATCGATTCCTATCATTTTAATATCGGTAATTTTTTATCCCAAAAATAATTAAAACTACGTAAATTATAGTCACACTAAATCTGTACAGTCAAAACAAACTGAAATGGACCGTAACTTAAGGCAATAAGACTTTTAAAAGTGCAGTTTTATTTGTATTATTACTAATTCTGTCATTCAATAAAAAAAAAAGAAAAATGAACTTTATTTCATAAATAATCAGAGGATAAAAATGTTTAACTAAAAATTCAGTGTATGTATTATGCTTGAACGAATTAACCACTGAACCCGACATAAAACAAAAATGTATGAAAACTCCTTCAACCAAGTGGAGAATAACGCACACAATGATTTTATTACGTTAATATAAACACAGATACGAAATTCGTAGAAGTTCTCTTTATTTCTAATGCTTGAACGTAGTCGATAAAATATATCAATGAACGACTGAGCAAGAAAAGTCGCATCGTAAATAAGCTTTAAGAACAGGAAATAAAGGGATAATGAAGGTGAGGTAAGCTTTCGGTATTTTAATTAAAAAAAAAGAGGCAGGACATTGTTATGGACTTTTTGTTCAATTAGTTATGATAAACGTATTAGAAACGTAATATATATATTAATGGTATTTTATTACTTTAATCCAATATCAAACATTTAAAAGTATGTGATCAAAAGTAGTACAGAGTAAAGATTTACGCCACAAATTTAAAACGTTTCCAACAAATAGTGTGCGGAATCTACTGTTACAAGTTTGGGGTTCGTGACAATAAAAACTGCCGATTTAATTACAAAAATTGACGCTTTAATTACCGAACAACAATTACAACTTAAAATATACTATTAATTAATCACACTGAACACTTTAGTTCGCAGTTATATCGTTTTGAAATATTCGCTTGAATCGCCAATTCAACACAGACTCGGTCGCGGTCCTTACTGGCCATATTATATAGGGCCTTTTCCATTGAAAAATTAAGAATATTATTAAACAGTACCTACGTCAGAGCAAAAAGCATTTTTTTTTGTATTTTGCATATTAGTTATCTGTGTTTTATTTATTAACGTACAGTTGAAATCAAATACAGCTAGATTTCAGGCAAACCTATTTTTTTATATAGGATAGGATGATAAACGAGCTGACAGTCCACCTGATGATAAGTAGTTGCTGTGGCTTATAGATATCTACATCTATCCTCGAATACGAATCAAAATGTATCGTAATATGTAATGTCGTCTTCGAAGAACATAATAATTTTACATTATAAAGTCGCGGCTTTAATTATTCTAGTACCTGGATGAGCTCGGTTTTTTTTTTGTAAATCGTGTGTTTTGGAAATTATATTTAGATACAAATTACATACTGATGAAATATGAATACTAATATTTTTTGATCTGACCGACATAATAGAAAAAACTGAATTGGTTATTTGAATAATAAATCATGAGTGCATTAGTTTAATTTAAATTTTCGTGTTTTAAAAAAAAAAAAAAAGGCCTCGAAGTAATAGATTTTTTCGCCAAAGAAGGGAACTTGAAAAAAAAAGGAAAAAAATCGGATCGAAGACAGGACGCGAATCAAGGTACTACCATTTCATTACCGCTCAATATCCCATTTGAGCTATTATAACCATTATTAACACGCTGTCGAAATTTACCTTTTTATTCTAATGATATTATAGCAGTTTTTAATTGCCTGAAAACACGGATAAAACGACATTTTCTAAAAATGAATCTTAGCTAGATCGATCTATTGCCCCCAAACCCCCCTAGATACTAAATTTTATGAAAATCGTTGGAGCCGTTCCCGAGATTCCGATTATATATAAATATGTATACAAGAATTGCTCGTTTAAAGGTATAGAACATACTATGTCTTATTACTGATTTCAGAACGTGATATTTATTTTATTCTTTTCAGGTTATTTACAGACTTGAAAAAAGGAAGATTCTCAATTCGTCAGTATTTTTTATTATAGATTTTTTTTAGATAAAACGATTTAGATGATTGTTTTTTATTTGCAAGCTGCTGCTTTTCATGTGGTCCCGTATAAATTTGATTATGATCTGACCAGTATTTTTTGGGTTATTTTTAATAATGCGTATTTAATTGACATCGACTACATTTTTGATGTTCTCATTTTATTTATAGTGATGTCCGATGTACAAAATTTTTAATTTTACCACCTGTTTGAAGTCGGGTTTACCTTTTATTAAAAGACTAAACCTTTATTCAAAATTTGCCGCCGAGGTCTAAGGAAACAAAGCTTATTTACTATGTTAGAAGAGTATCATCGTTATAGTCATTAGTTTAAGTGAGCATGAATTCATAATATTTTTTAGAGCTGATACGTTTACGGGATACTGGTAATAACTAGACTCACCATAGGCGCGTCTGATAGGATTAATTAGACAAACCATAGTATCGGGCGCAGGTGTGAACATAGTGGAAATCAATTCCATTAAGGGCGTTAAAAAAATAACTAAAATTCGCGTGAAATTTAAAAATGATGTGTCTTACCTAGTTTGAAGAGCACCTCCCACACACAAGTTGCGTACCTCTATAGAAACCCGCCGCTGGTCTTCAGTTTTCACGGAGTCAACCTCTTCTGAAGATGCCTCGTAGAGAGGTTATACACCTATTGTATTAACGACGGCGGTATGTCTTTCCTAATGTAGTGGTGTAAGTATTAGTAGTGACGTTGATAGTGCGCGTACTTAAGAAATTGCGGGAAGTGCTATTAAGCTAAGTAAATCACATAATTTTTATTATTCACGTGACAAGTAGCTAATTTTACTATCTTCGTTCTCAATCCACAACAGGACAGTGATGTTCTTTGATTTCTTTTATTGAAGAAACAAATGGTTTGTTATAAACATATAGATATATTATGTTATAATCATAATAACTTGAACGAATTAACCACTGGACCCGACATAAAAACGGATTTTTTTTGCGCCCGAAGCAAATATGGGCAACCCTCCGGAAAGCGGGGGAGGGAGGCGGTGAATGCTCATAGCATACCACGCAGCCGGCTGCGTGGTTATGTGGAGACTTTTACCCACTAAACACCGCCTTTTAGGAAATGGCTTAACGATCTGACTAGAGATCTCTAAGCCGTATACGAACGCGACCCTCCTTGGCAGAAAGGAGGGCGCAAATAAAAACGGACTTACATATACTGGTCTTGTAGTAACCAGGAAATTCTAGCCTTAGTCGTTTATTTTTGCGTCAGTCTCAAGCACTTACTTGTCAACAAAACATCTCCCAAAATGACTAAATGTTCAGTCAAATGGTGTAAAATCTATAGCGGCGAAAGCAGCACTATTTCTTTTCACTTGTAAGTACATTATTTTATTACATTTTTTATTGTTATTTATCACAAAATTTAATTAAATGTGAAATAAAATTTTGTATTATCCAACTATGTAAAATATAGTCAATATTTCTATGTATTGTTCACATCTGACAACCATCTGAAAATGGCTGGATTATACCATTCGGAACGAATGCCTAAAACTGTGGAGTGAGTCAATTTGACATCGACTAGTGCTTGACCATGTCGAAAAATATATCGATACTTGACGATATGACCAAATGAATGATGATGTTATTTGTACAATACCATAACACTTAAAAATACTTATATAACAGTATCCTACAATCTGATGTCATTAAATTTATAATAGTAATTTTTATAATTAAATATGATTGGGCGGCGGGCCTTAGGGTTGCCGAGTCCGATTCCCCGTTTGAGCCTTGACCCTACTACGCAAGATGTTCTTCTGCTTCAACAAAATGGCAGAGGTGTCACGCGGTTCCTTGACAATGCACTCACTCTTCCGAAAATCTATTGTTTGCCAAGTTTATGAAGTTATCCTGCTTGAGCACATTAGGAGGAATGAAATGGGGCGAGTTAAATAACAAACAAATACTCAAGCAGGTGTTATAAGAAAAGGAAACACACTTACCGGGGTGTGATTTCGATGCGGCTTGGACGCTTCTATTACTACGGTGCGACTTCTGGCGGATCTCCTGGGGCCCCAGGAATGTGGTCCTGTTCGGTGGTGCGATGGAAGAGAGCTGTGCGCGAGCTTATATCGGCTTCTTTCCCACCGAAGTCGGGCGTTCTTCTCATTGGTTGCGAGAATCACGCAACATTCTAGAATCTCTTCTTTCCCCTCTCACCCCACCACCCCGGTTTGTACGGAAGGGATAGGTCGAAGGAAGGACAACGCTTGGCAAGCATACCGTTGAATAAAATAAAAATACGAATGGTTTTCCGCGCAACCATCCCCACCGGCTTGAAGGGTCCCCTTCAAAAAATAACTAAAACAACTAACGCTAAGATTAAACTAACCACATAACTAACGCTAAGATTAAACCTAAATTTCGACTACAATTTTTAATCTAGAACACTAATCCAAATATTGAATGGGCAAAGGACACGAACGGATTGTGTTACTCGACAGGAACTAGGGTCCGCCATTTCCGGAAATGACGGCTTAGGACGTACTCGAAAGCAAGCTGTACATCTGTGCACCCTATTGCGGATCAAATCACGTGCTGAAAGAATCCAATAATTAGTATAGATAGTAGGATTGTATCTAAAACCATACGCGAATTACTAGTCCACTTGACGAGATCGAATTGACCCGCTTTCATGAGATTTATAACCTCGGCGGTGGTTAGGGTGGCCTCCTCCACGCTATCAACCGAATACACAAAATCATTCATATATAATCCACTCTCAATCGCCCTTCTAGCTTTAGGATAAGAGGGACCCTCATGGTGGGTAAGCCGTCTCACCGTGCGTAACGCATGAAATGGGCTCGACTTTAAACCAAAGCAAACGCGGTTAAATTCAAACACCATTAGAGGTTCTTTTGAGTCAAAACGATATAAAATGCTTTGGAATCGACGGTCGCATTCACGGACCCTGCAAAGAAACATTTGGCGAATATCGGCGGATAGTGCTATGCTGAACAAACGAAAATCTGCTATTATATTAAATAAACTGCCCTGTAAGTTTTGCCCACTATAGAGGATATCGTTAAGGGACAGGTGAGTGCTAGTTTTAGCACTAGCGTCGAGCACTATACGTAACTTAGACATAAGTTTGTCTTCCCTAATGACCCCGTGATGTGGTATGAAATACGACGGTGTGTCTTCGTAGTTGTCTAATTTTGGAGCCACAAGTGATATGTAACCCTCCATTATAAATTCTTTAATGACGTCGTCATAATCTTCCTTTAATCGGGGTGAGGCGAGCATCCTACACTCCAAACTATAGAAATGTTTTTCCGCCATTTGACGCGAATCACCGAGAGATAAACCCTTATCTCCTTTAAAGGATAGCGCTACACTATATCGACCGTCGCGATCACGAACCGTCGTGCGGACGTAAATTTTCTCGCATAATCTATCATCTGGGCTAACTATAGGTGGAACGTTCACCTCCTCCATCTCCCAAAATTTGCGGACTAACGACTCGAGCGGTTCGACAGCCATACAACAATAAGAGGTTGCCGAAATATTATCCATAATAGGGGCGGAGCCAACGATGACATAGCCCAAGACGGTTTCCAGTGCGTAAGGCGCGGTATGCGAGGAGTTGCCCCTGACCTTATTGTGTAACAAAAGATGAGGGAAAAGCGATGCTCCAATGAGCATGTCTATGTCTCCGGGGACGGCGTAAGTATCGTCTGCCAGAGTCAAATTTTCAAACTCAATCATTGCCGAGGTGTCAACCGAAACGTTTGGCAGACGTTCTATGACTTTGCATTTATGTCAAAGTTAATATTACGATCTAGCCGAGAATAAAATTTCAAATTTATATAGCCCTGGGTAATTTTATTAGTATCTCCGATGCCTTTGACTACGGGACATGAAGGTGTCCTATTTATTGGCAGTCCTAAACACTGACGACATTGCCGCGTTATAAGACTACTTTTTTAAGCTATTGCATAGCTTCTCACGTTTCTCCGCGCGGATAAAGGAAATGCTACGGTAGGAATGGACGCGTTGGAATATAATTTTAAAATACAACAACATTTATCGGACGAAAGTACGTATAAAAAGTGTAAAACAGACTCTACAACTAACACGCTTAAAACAACTAGCGATTTAATAAAGAAATACTCCGAAAAATTAAATCTCGACGTGAATTCGCTAATACCATCATGTGCCAAACCATCGAGGTTGTATGGGTTACCGAAGATACACAAACCAACGCTCCACTACGTCCCATAGTGAGCCGGATTTCCATTCACCAACTTATAAGCTGGCACAATACTACAGCATATATCAATAGCAAAAATACTATCACCACTAAGAGGACATACCAGAGCACACACAAAGGATTCGTACCATTTTGTGAGTGAGATAAAAGACCTACATCTCGCTAACAATGAAACTATAGTCAGTTTTGATGTTCACTCACTATTTACATGCCTACCTATTGTGGACTGCATCTCAATTGTAACTAGGAAGCTAGAAGAAAATATCATGCCTCAAGAATATGCAATACTACTTGAACATTGCCTCACATCTGGCTATCTCTTGTGGAAGGAGGAGTTCTACAAGCAAGTAGATGGTGTGGCGATGGGCTCACCTGTGTCTCCCATAGTCGCCGACATATTCATGGAGGACTTTGAGGAGAAAGCCCTTCTTACTGCTCCTGTAAATCCAAGATTCTACAAGCGGTACGTAGACGACACTTTCACAATTTTACCATCTGACAAAGTAACTGCATTTTTAGACCATCTTAACTCCATAAACTCTAAAATACAATACACAATGGAGTTAGAGACAAATAATTCTTTAACCTTCCTAGATGTTTTAGTCATCCGAAATCCTGATAACACTATTGGTCACACTGTGTATAGGAAAAAGACCCATACCAACCGATATCTAAATGGTGAATCTCACCATCATCCTTCACAGTTAGCTACCGTGGGTAAATCTTTGTTTCAGAGAGCACGAGGGATCTGTGACAGAAAACATCTGGCCGCGGAGCTTCAGCACGTCAAGCAAGTATTGTAAGACAACAAGCTTCGTGTCCCGCGCCTACGTCACAGTGAGCGAGTGAAGCCGGCCACAGTCGAGCGCGCGCCTGCTCTACTACCATATGTCAGAGGAGTCACGGACAAGATTGGCTACATCTTGAAGCGAGCGTCCATTAAGACATACTACAAGCCGCTGAAGAAGATTAGTCAATTTTTACCATCCATCAAATGTAATATTCCTCTACAAGATGCAGGTGTGAACAAGCTAGATTGTGAATGTGGTCTCTCTTACATAGGTCAAACAAAGAGATCTATAAAAACCCGCGTGAAGGAACATATAGCTGATGTGAAGCACCGACGCTCCGGGAAGTCTGCAGTCTGCGAACATGTTCAAGATCGTCCCCACCATTACATTAGATTTGATAAACCACAAATTCTCGCAAAAGAACACCGATTCCTACCAAGGATGATACGCGAGGCTATTGAAATTAAAAAAACATCCAAATTTCAATAGAGAAGATGGTTGGGTGCTACCATCTGGTTGGGATCCTATAATTAACAAAATTAAACCCAAACCCAAGCATACCACTGCAAGACTTCATGATACTATAAGCTCGTTTTGCGTAAATTGGACCAAAAATTAATATAAAAAAAAAAACTGAAGGTAGCCGGACTAACTGTGACATTGGGACGTCAAACATCTCAGTCCCCCCCGTGACCATGGTTGCTGTAAAGCACCCGAAACGTCGGGAATTAAAAATAGTAAAGTTCTATTTTTTGTTTGGCACTTGTGCACAAATAGTTAATATTTAGAGAATTTGGTAAACAATATTTCCTCTAACACAAGATTTACTGATAAGTTTTTGAGATTAAGATTGTTGTGTGGAACAGAATCTAGATCTTTTTTTATCACTTGAGAAAATACTTTGTCTCCTCTTTTGTTCCGAAAGTGAGTAAGATCAGTCGTAAAAATAGTCTTGATTACTCGCCAGTGGTACCTAAAGTAGAATAACCTTTGCTTACAATTTTTTAGTAAAAAGGGTATATCATTATTCATGTGAAATAGAATCCAACGCCTCATGTACCTACTCGCGTCGACGCAAGGCAGATATGTAATGTGTAGACTCTCGTTCTGACTCGAACACAGATTTCATATTGAGTTTTTATTACACCGTGAGCAATTATATAATATATATATATATATATATATATATATATATATATATATATATATATATATTGATAGTAAATTCAATGCCTTGTGCACTCCCTTGTGGTATTGCAAGGCAGATATGTAATGAGAATTAGATTCTCCTTCTGTCTCATACAAAGATTTTATATTGCGTTTTTATTACGCTGTAAGCAATGATATTATACACATTTTGGTAGTAAATATGAACGTATTAATATACATATAAAATGACATTCAATGCCTCGTGTACTTCTTCGTGGCACGGCATGGCAGATATATAATGTACACACTCTCATTCTGCCTCATACATAGATATTATATTGAATTTTATTGCAACGTGGGCAATGATATTATATATTTTTTACTTACTTACTTTTTTGCTTTGTACGTGGTAGAGCCATGCTGCAGTTATATTAGTAGTATAGTTGTAGCACGAATGGGTCGGCTCGACTGGGGAAAGACCACGCTCTCACAGAATACCAGCGTCGAATAGTAGCTTAATGCTGCTGTGTTTCGTATGGTGAGTGTAGAGACCCGGAGACCCTTTTTACTGGAAACGAGGCATTCAATTTAAGTCCTCACGGATGACAACGCATCTGCGTTTTGATTCTTAATTGAGGATAGATGTAGATGTATGTCTATGGGCCACAGCAACCACTTACCATCAGGTGTTGCAAGGTGTGCATCTGTGTGCTCGTTTGTCATCCTATCCTATAAAAAAATTATGTTTTTTTGGAGAATTCAATGTCTCGTATATCCTCTCGTAGCGCCGCAAGACGGATATGTAACGTACAGACTCTCGTTCTGTCTTTATATTGCGATATTACGAGTATTACCCCGTAAGCAATGATATTATATTCTGTTCGTTTTAATATCATTGACTATAAGTGATAAGATTTTTAACAAATGAATCAATTTAAAATCAGTATACATATATTTGATTGAAAAATATGTACAGACGCTCGTACTGTTAAATACATAGATTTTATATTTTGCGTTTTATAAATCTACCTTACAGGTTATCTAAATACACATACAACATACGTATTCAATATACAAATACAATATATATATTAAGTTTATTGAAAAATCATCTACTTGCAAACGATCGTTCTGTTTCATATATAGATTTCATATTTTGCGTTTTATAAATTTACCCTTTAGGTTATATAAATACATATACAAAATACATATTCAATATACAAATACAATGTACATATTAAGTTTATTGAAAAATTATGGACTTGCACACGCTCATTCTGCTCATATATAGATTTCATATTTCGCATTATAATTAATCTACCACACAAGCAATTTAAATGCAAAAATTACGTACATTGCAAACGTCCAAAACGTTTTTGAATGTTTCGATAAGCTTTCACCTTTTGCTAATAATAAAATCCAGAACTTTTAAAAACCTATTTTAATCTTTTTAAATTGAAGATGCGACTCGCTGATTCGGGTCGAAAAATTCACAATGACACGAGGTGTATAGTGTTGTCAGTGGGAGCCAATATAGGTTGGGATGCCAGTAAAAATCTTATTTTTAGCCCAGAAGATTATAACTCGTGTGATTCGGTCCGTCAAATAATGACTACATAGTATACAAACACAGAGGAGACGTCAATAAATATAAATACAATGCTTGAGGCATTCCATCTAAGTTCCCAGAGCTCAGAGGTGACAACGCATCGTGGGTTGCCGCAACTACTTACTACCATGTAGACTTTAAACAACTTTGTCAATACCGTTTAAAAATTAGTTTTATATAGAACTCCTGCGAAAGCATATTTTTCATATATGGGAACTCATCATCATCATCATCATTACAGCCCTTCACAAGTCCACTGCTGAACATAGCCTCCCCCAAGTAATGCCACAAAGCACAGTCAGCACAGTGCATCCATCGACTTCCTGTATGTCTTACCAGGTCGTCACTTCATCTAGTGGGGGGTCGCCCTACCCTACGCCTACCGGTACAATACTGCCACTCGAGAACCTTTCTTCCCCATCGGTTATCGGTTCTTCGAGCTATATGGCCGGCCCATTGCCACTTCAGCTTACTAATCCGTTGGGCTATGTCGGTCACTCTGGTTTTACTGCGGATATCCTCATTTCTGAGTCTATCACGCGGAGAAACTCCGAGCATAGACCTCTCCATAGCTCGCTGAGCGACCTTGAGCGTCCTCATACGGCCAGCAGTGAAGGACCACGTCTCAGATCCGTAAGTCATCACTGGCAACACACACTGGTTGTACACTTTAGTTTTCAGAGATTGAGGTATGGTATTATTATATATGGGAACTCGGTGAATAATAATTGTTTAGTTATTATTAGTTTGTTAATTATTAACAAATAAAGTACGTTAAAAGTATTATATCGTATATAGGAATACAACAAAATACATTTAGGTTTTCTTTCGTATAATAAATAATATTTAGATTATATGTAGCCTCTTAAGGTGATTTGATTTTCTGATTGACCCGTTAGAACTTTTAGGAATAGGAAATTTAACATCATCTAGATTGGGAGTGTATTGTATAAATAAGACTGTTTAACATTGAGCTGTCATAAAACTATAAAAAAACCACAAATACTCACGATTGTCACCTAGATGGATAGGCAGAAACTGCGGTATTCCAATTGGAATGATTCTGACACACAATTCTAGCCTCTTTTACATCCTTCCATATGCCTACATGTAAATGCCCATTGGTTAAGGGTACTCGTAACCTGGCTCATTTTCAATATATCGCCAATTTTATCGATACATTTTTCTCTAGATATAAAATGTTAACAGCACACTAAAGTGGCGCGATCTGTTGTGTTCCGGGCAGAAAGCTATTTAGAGTCAGTGCAATAACAAACTGTAACATATTCTTCTTAGTACTTAAAATTTTTATTTTATAGGATAGGGTAGACAAATGAGCACACATCATACCTGATGCAAGTGGTTTCTTTTGCCTAAAGACATCTACATCTACCCACGATTACGAATTGAAATGCACGTTGTCGCCCGTGAGGATTAAGATGAAATGCCACATTTGTCTACACTCACCGTTCGAAACAAAGCAGGATTAATCTGCTATTTTACGGTGTTATTCTGCGAGAGCGTAGTCCTTCCCCGGTCTAGTGGTACTAATATAGCTGGCTCAACCACGTTAAAAGAACGCACCGGTAGTCCTTATTGTTTCAAGTTTGCAAGTGTCCAAGGATTGCTGTGGCTACTTACCATCAGGTGGACTATGAGTTCGTTTGCTTATTCAGCTTTATAGAAAACACTTGCAGTATTTAGGTGGTCGAAGAAACGCTTCATTAGACAGCCCCAATAGATTTTCGTAGGAGTAAACAATATTTGGGATCTATTGTGAAGCGCGCAACGTCCCATAGGAGTAGAAATCAATAGACTAAGGGCCGATCCTCATTTGCCGTTCACAGTTCGTTTTCGGTCCGATGTCGGTCCGATTTTGGTCTAATTTATTATAATGGAATGATATTCGACCGAAACTTGACTGTTACGGATAGTATGAATGCACACACATATTTTACTTGATAATATTTTATCAGACCGAGAACGAACTGTGAACGGCATTATAATGAGTATCGGCCCTAAAATTAATCAATACAAATTTAGGTACGACAATATCCAGTCCTATACAGGCAGCGAGTCAAACAAAATATACCTTCTTATATTATAGCTGCCTACTTTTGTAAAGCGCAAGTCCGATTGTACATAGAATAATGCTGTCACATACGGGCCGGTGCCGCATAGTGACACCGAGTAGCGTTGGACTGAGTGAGGAGACGTGCAAAGAAGCTTACTAGTAGCCTTGAAAGTAAACTAAAAAACTAGTAAACCAATCTTATCAGTTACAAGCGTAGTAGAGTAGCAAGCCTGGGTCTATAGAATGCATAGAGGGTGTGGTGCAGGAATAAGATGCTTTAATTCTTTATTTATTTATTCTTAGGACACCAGAAGTGCACACACTATTGCATTTTATTGAATGTAGGCTTAATCTAGGGACTGATGTTTGCATCCTTATAGATGACACAATATTACAAAATACTATAAAATTTAAGACAGAACAAAGTTACAATAGCTTATAAAGAAATATGTTGCAAAAAATAATACTCTACTGTGCTCAAGTTTGACAAGATTGATTTTTACCAAATCAAGTTTACTTACCTTACTAGTAAGCTTCTTAGCATGTCTCTCCACTCATAATAGGCACACTAGCTAAAAAAGAACTAAGCGAGTGCCATCCCCTGTCAGACCGCCGCCTCTGAAGACGTGATCTAAGTGTAAGGCATTACCACCGATTGCGAGGTCAGCACGTCTACTAGCCGCAAAGCATGACATGAGTCTATCGCTCACCTCAAATGAATAGGGTCCTACTTTGCGCGGCTTTCGGTCGCTGTCTCGAGAGTCTTCTCAGTCTTCCTCCAGTTACCACCCACATGAGGTCGACGCATATGCTTCACCCACCAATACAACTTCAGATATGGCCAAAAGGCTTTGTGTCACTGACGTTTAGTAAATATGCATTTTTCGATCATGTATGACTCACCCACCAACAAGTTGCCTTCAATCATTCAAACGTGAGAATTTACATATACTTTATTATGTTGTTATAAAACGTTATGGAGGTCAGACAGTTGGCAGCTCCGTCTTGAAGGGATCCGACTTGGACAAAGCTACTTAGGTGTGAGTTAAACCAAGACGCAAAGGGCGCTATTGAGAATAGCACCCCACCAATCAACTATCGCAGAGACGCAATGCTGCAAAACGCAACAAGCATCAATACAACTGTCGTCAGGCTAACAAGCTTTTAAGGTCCACTATACAAACTCAGCAGACATCACCACCCACATATCTCCATCAACCTGAAACCTGCGCCCCTCACAAAACACCCTTATGATCCCTATCGACTTTGGTAACAAAATTGGTGCTCTTTTTAACACCTAAAACTTGCAAAAACGTCTTATAATAGAACGTTACTTAGACGGCAGTAGTTAAAAATATACATATCATAGTGCTATTGTACTAACACAAAGAGTTAAGTATGTTTGTTAAACTTAAAAGTGTTACTAAACACACTCATTCAAATCCGAAAGATAGCCGACATATAACAACGTTATGCACTAAGACGCCGCACGCAAACGCTATGGGTGTTTGGGTGTGCGATATCCCTGGGCGAATTGTATTATTACAACGAACCCGCTTACCACCGGAACTAATATGATATGCCCACGATGTATTAGCTAGCTGGTCCAAGTTTATCTCGGTCTCGGGTACTGTAATGCACATAGAGTGCCGTGCCGTAAATCTCTGAAGGTAGGAGTCGGTCACGTCGGCGTCGATTTCCCGCAGGATCTCCCATTGAATTACTTTTTCGATGTACAAGTAAACAAGTATTTCTTTAGTTTACTTTTAAAAGAAAGATAGAGGCATTTACTTAAAACAAACTTATAAAAATGGGGTGATTTATAAATGAAAATTAAAGAAAAGAACATTAAATATTATTATTAACTATATCATTAACTGCCAGCTCACACGGTATCTTGAGGAGCACCAACTGATTTGACTGCCAATACGGTTTCTACTATAATAATAATTTTCAAGTCTCACTTTAAGTTCTATAAAAGCATTATAGCTTTTACATATTTGAGACCTTCCACATATTTGTTTTATTTCATAGACCTTACCTTTGTTGAATTTGAGTAAGTCCCGCCACATGAATTGCACCTTCAATATAGTAGGATATTATGTATCTTCCGTTCTCTCTTGTGCCTAGATTTACGTTGAAGTCTCCCATTAACACTGTATAGTGGGTTTAGGAGGAATGCATGATTCAAGTGATGTTCTCCTACATTTTGTCCACCTCCTCATCAAGATGTGCCGGGGTTGGTTTTAAGTTTTAACAAATAACTCTTAACTATTAAATAAATTCAGTAGCGATTTGTATAATGATACACGAATAAGTTCCGCAGTAGGACAACATAACGACTTTACTTTTTGTTAACACTACATTTCGCTCCATCTAATCTATAACTCTTTAATATATGAACTTCAATCCACAAATATGCTATTATAATATAGGACTATATATTGTGCTGCAGTACTACTGTACTGCAATACTTTAGTAATCAGATACTTGACTATCCCATATATATGTACACTCATGGGTCTGCGTCTGTCTGTCCGGAATGTCCCTTATAAAAGTAGTCTTTACATGAATACTCTTCATCTATACAAGAACATGCACAAAAACAAAATTGGTCAAAATGTTTCTTTATTAACATATAAAAATCGACTTTTATTTCTATTATTTTAAATCGTTTGGATATTTAAAGGAGAGTTTTAATACATTTAATGAGTTTAAAAACAATATTAAGCCTATAATTTAATATAAATACTTAATATTTGAATTGAATGTATTTTAACGTTATGCTTATTAATGCATTCTTTATTGTTTAAAATAATTATTTTAAGATAGTTTTGGACAGTTTTATGTACAAATTATTAGTTATTAATGATAATAAAATAGGCCGCGTAGTGGCGGTTGAGAATATCCACTACCCCATATCTTCCCGTGGGTGTCGTAAGAGGCGACAGCGGGAGACAGGCAGGAGATGGGCAGCAGCATCTTCCTGATAACAACTGTGATATAATAAAAAAATGCGGTTACCAACCCGTTCGCCAAGCGTGGCAACTATGGCAAATATCCCCCCATGAATAACAACGCAAACAAACGGCCCCCAGTCCCCGGCGGCCTCGCTATTCCTGGCTACGGTGGCGACTATGGTAACGGCGGGGCAGGGGGTGCTAAGAATCTCCGGTGGATGTTCGGTTGCCACCTACGATGACTCGACCTGGCAACATATAACGCACGCACCCTAAAGACTGACGAGAAGATAATGGAGCTGGAAGAAGAGGTAGACAAGTTGCGCTGGCATATTATTGGATTATCCCAGGTCCGAAGAGAGGGGGGAGGACACGGCAATCCTCGAGTCCGGCAACTTGTTCTACCACCGGGAGGGCGACCATCTGTCCCAAGCAGGTGTCAGATTTGTCGTCCACAAGTCTCTCGTCAACAACGTTGTAAAGATTGGGAGTGTGTCGACGAGGATCGCGTACCTGATACTCAGAATCACCAAACGGTATTCGCTGAAGGTCATACAGGCTTACGCACCAACCTCGGCACATCCCGATGAGGAGGTGGAGGAAATGTATGAGGATATTTCCAAAGCTATGCATTACTCCAAAAACCCACTACACGGTGTTGATGGGAGACTTCAACGCAAAACTAGGCACAAGAGAAAGCGGTGAGCTGAAGGTAGGGAAATTTGGAGTAGAGCAACGGAACCGAAGGGGCCAGCAGCTGGCCGAATTTATGGAGAAAGAGGGACTCTTTATGATGAACTCTTTCTTCCAGAAGCGGCCCCACAGGAAGTGGAGGAGGACAGGAAGTCGAGCCCCGACGGTTCGACAAAAAATGAGATTGACTTCATTATGACGACCAGACGCCAACTGTTCAGTGATGTCTCAGTGATCGCAAGGGTGAAAACTGGCAGCGATCACCGAATGGTTAGAGGCACACTGAACCTAAACGTTAAGTTGGAGAGGTCTCGTCTAATGAAGTCAACGCTCCGTACCCCCTCGTGCTCTAATCCATAATGCCGAAACCTTTCAGCTCGAGTTACAAAACCGTTTTCAGTGCCTAGAAGATTGCAATGCAGTGGACGATATGAATGACAAGCTCGTGGAAACTGTCCATGCGGTCGGAGCTAAGTTCTGCAAGACCCGCCACAGCGGAACATAAAACTCTCCGATCACACTCTTAATCTCATGGCTGTTAGACGGGAGATGAGGCTGCAATCGTCAACAGATTTACAGCATACGGGCAACTGAACGGACAGATCTCCAAATGCATGCGGCGAGACTTACGCAACTTTAATACTGCTCGTATTAAAGAAGCGATCGAGCGGAACCAGGGCTCCAAAGTCTTTGCCAGAGATCTGTCTGCCAGAAAGAGCCAACTTTCAAAGCTGAAAACTGAGTGTGGTAACATCGTTTCCGGGACACCTGAGATTCTGAGTGTGATTGAGAGGTTTTATGGGCAGCTGTACACATCATCGTTGGAGCCACACGCAAGTGTGAGTAACGATCCAAGAGCAAGTCTTATCCGACACTATTCCGATGATATCCCGGACGTCAGTCTGAGCGAGATTAGAATGGCTCTCCACCACCTTAAAAACGGCAAGGCCCCTGGCGAGGATGGAATTACAGCGGAGCTTCTGAAAGCGGGTGGAACACCGTACTAAAGTCCTTCAGAAGCTCTTCAATTCCGTCCTCCATGGTAGCACTACTCCGGAGGCGTGGAGCAGAAGCGCGGTGGTCTTGTTCTTTAAGAAAGGCGACAACGCTCTCTTGAAGAACTACAGACAGATTTCCCTTCTGAGCCGCGTCTACGTGCTGTTTTCGAGAGTCATTACGAATCGTCTCGCACGCAAACTCGACGACTTCCAGCCTCCCGAACAAGTCGGTTTCCGAAAAGGCTTCAGTAACATAGACCACATAAATACCCTGCGGCAGATTATACAAAAGGCCAAACAGTACAATCTGCCACTTTGCCTGGCATATGTGGACTATGAGAAAGCCTTTGATTTCGTCGAAATTTGGGCGGTGCTACAGTCCCTTCAGCGGTGCCAAGTTGACTGTCGGTATATCGAAGTGCTGAAGTGTTTGTACAGTAGGGCTACGATGGCTATCCGAGTACAGAACCGGAGTTAGAAACCTATCTAACTGCAGAGAGGTGTAAGACAGGGTAACGTTATATCCCCCGAAACTCTTCACCGCTGCGTTGGAAGACGTTTTCAAGCTACTGGACTGGAAAGGATAGGGTATTAACATCAATGGTGAGTACATCATTCACCTTTGATTTGCCGACGATATTGTCCTTATGGCAGAATCGCTGGAGGACTTTAGCACTACGCTCAATGACCTCAATGGTGTCTCCCAACGGATAGGTCTTAAGATGAACATGGACAAAACTAAGATTATGTTTAATGTCCATGTCACATCTATGCCGGTAGTTATTGGGAGTACTATGCTCGAAGTTGTTGACGAGTACGTTTACCTGGGACAAATAGTCCGACTAGGTAAGTCCAACTTCGACCGAGAGGTCAATCGACGGATTCAACTCGGCTGGGCAGCGTTCGGGAAATTACGACACATCTTCTCGTCAGGTATACCTCAATCTCTGAAAACTAAAGTATATAACCAGTGCGTATTGCCAGTGATGACTTACGGATCTGAGACGTGGTCCTTCACCGCTGGCTGTATGAGGACGCTCAAGGTCGCTCAGCGAGCTATGGAGAGGGCTATGCTCGGATTTTCTCTGCGTGATAGACTCAGAAATGAGGATATCCGCAGTAAAACCAGAGTGACCGACATAGCCTAACGGATTAGTAAGCTGAAGTGGCAATGGGCCGGCCATACAGCTCGAAGAACCGATAACCGATGGGGAAGAAAGGTTCTCGAGTGGCAGCCTCGTACCGGTAGGCGTAGTGTAGGGCAACCCCCCACTAGATGGAGTGACGACCTGGTAAGACATGCAGGAATTCGATGGATGCAGGTGGCTCAGGACCGTGCTTTGTGGCATTACTTGGGGGAGGCCTATGTTCAGCAGTGGACTTGTGAAGGGCTGTAATGATGAATGATAATGATGAATGATAATAATACGCCATGACACGTTTTTTTTCTTTAATTAAACTACTTTACTAAATTACTTGCCCAAAGACCACTGTTATAAACAAGTTGGTTTGTTATAAGTTCTACGTAGATGACGTCGCAGGTAAAAGCTAGTAGTTTCAAAGAACATTCTTTTATTCTTACAGCTCGTAAAAACTTCTATCCACATGAGTAGCAACTAAACTGATATACTTTCATCGATAAAACCCGTAGTTTATGTATGTCGCAGACATTTTCCTTCACTAGTCGTGCTTGACATTTATGATTACCGCAGGACGTCATTAAACGATAAACTATTGTAAATACAAATGTTTATTACGCTCAATATGCCACCAGCGTAATTTAAAATATATCCCTTATTTGACACAAATCCATTGCTTCAATAATTATTTTCTAAATATTTTTTATCTTTTTTATTTTCAAATCCCTATTTTTTCTATCTATTAGTCAAAATTATGTTGTAATTTTGTTTATGTATGTGGTGTGTATTATATTCGTTCATTACAGCCTATCAGAAGTCCATTACAGAATATAGGATTCCCCATAATTTGCCTCATACGGAATACGGATATTTCGGTTTCCCTTTGTCACCCCTTATAACACCCACAAAACGATAGGGGATATTCTTACACCGATACGTGTAGTATCAGTTATCAATTTGTTTTTTTATAAGATTAGGGTGACAAACGAGCACACAGTCCACCTGATGGTAAGTGGTTGCTGTGGCCCATAGACATCCACATTTACCCTCGATTACGAATCAAAATGCGGATGCGTTGTCACCCGTGAGGACTAAGATGAAATGTCTCGTTTCCAGTAAAAAAGGGTCTCCGGTTCCTACACTCACCATACGAAACACGGCAGCGTTAGGTTGTCTTAATATTCTGGAATTTTGCATATGTATTAGGAACTGATGCCAATACAATAATTTTCTGACTACTTGTGGTAGATGTCTGTATTGTATGATGACTAGAACAAGTATTTTCACTAAGATCATCTCCGCTCATGAACAAAGCGTGTTATTGGAGTACACAGAATTTCAAATATTTTGTTTTAAATTTATAAAAAATGAACTTTGCGCGACTTTGTTAATTTACAAATCCATGGTGACGGGATAGAAAGATAATGCAATAAAACCCAACCACTGCTATGAACTCACGTTAACTGAATTGATGAATGGGAGTTCATGGCGATGTTGACTAAATTTATTGCAACGAATAAAGAAAAATAAGCTTCCGTCACTTAACTTAATCCCGACAGTAGCTACTGCTAAAGTTAAGCTACATTATCTAAAAAAATCCAAAGAAGAACCGGTAAATCGGTAATATGTCGAAAAACGGACGACCGAGGGGGGGTTCTAGGGTTGTAGTCTCGTACCGATAAGCGAGGTATAGGATAGTCTCCTATTCGAAGAAATGTCGACCTGCTAACACATGCTGGTAGTTGATGCATGAAATTAGCCCGGACCATGTTTAGTTGTATTTCCAGGGGGCGGTAAATGTTTATTTCAGTTTACTTCAACGGACTTTTAAAAACCGCAGTAATGATGCCCATCATCCAGATAGTGTTTTTTGTGAAGGTAATAGTTGCTTGTTTTTGCCGTATGTGGTGTCGTCTATCAACCCATTTTGTCTTGTTAATTTCCTAAGAGAAGATCGGCAAAGGTGCAAAACGTGTACTGGTAACTGGTAGTACGACCGTGGCTATCAAGTGTGACGCTTGAGGCAATTTCTATCTAAAGTGGGTGAGACCCATAAACAGTAGTAGACATTTTACCGACTAATGTACAGACAAATAGAAGACTAGTTGATTAATCTATGTATTATGGTATTTTTAGACAAATATTACACACAAACAACTTTTGAACTCGAGAATTGCTACGTAAAATTAAAATTATTCCTTAGCAATTTATCATAACAATATATTCAAATTCAAACCAACGCTCATATTACTGTTACAAAATTTCCCGTTGCAAGAAAACCACACGAATGTTCCTGAAATGTGTTATATGTACGACCCTTGTTAATTAATTAAGCGGTTATTGTAGAACGGAAATATTGTTCAAAAGTCACGTTTTCGAAACATACCCGAATCATTAACATTTAAAATAAATCATACAACGCCACACTGAAGTTATGTTAATTATTTGAAAGTTTTAATTCAATTATAAATGCAGTCGCTTTAGGCAAAGATTATTTAATATAAGAGTGAATATTGTAATTTTTTTTTATAATCAGGCTGCAATCGTCTATTATTTGACACGAGAGTTGTAACAATTGTGGGAGAATTTGCTATAATCGCAAAGCTGGCTCAGTGACTTAGCGAAAGCAACACCAGAAGCCTAATTCAAATAAAAGCTTGTTTCACCTTTGTCGCAGCTTTCCCTTGCCGGTCTAGTTACGTTGCATCTAGCTTATACGACATGGCCAACCACTAGCTATCAAAGTACATGAACACTTTTTTACAGTCACTGATAGAACAAATTACATACTGATGAAATATGAATAAAATTGTTCAGTCACTATTTTTCGTGTTTTTAAAAAAATACTAAAAAAGGGCTCCAAAATTACATCGTGTCAAGGAAATTGAATAAATGAAAAAAGAGTCAGACCGATGACATTTGACTAGAACAGGCGTTCTATGATTTTAGGACCCTCCGATATCCCATTTGAGCTGTTATAACCTTCTAGGCAACGGCGAAAATTACTTTCGTATTCCAATGATATTGTAGCAGTTTCTCATTGCTTAAAAACATGGATAAAATGACATTTTATAAAAATGAGTGTTAGCTAGATCGATTTATTGCCCCCGAAACCCCCTGCATACTAAATAAAATCGTTGGAGTCCGTTTCCGAGATTCCAATCATATATATATTATTTTTTAAAATACTAAAAAAATACTATAATATATATATATATATATAATATATATATATATATATATATATATATATATATATATATATATAATAGTATTTTTTACCTGGTGAACTAATCCTCATATTATTTTTATAGAAGTAAGCGAACTACCTTCTTACCCTAAGTAATACTAAGATGTTGATAGACGACACCACATACGGCAAAAACAAGCAACTATTACCTTCACAAAAACACTATCTGGATGATGGGCATCATTACTGCGGTTTTTAAAAGTCCGTTGAAATAAACTGAAATAAACATTTACCGCCCCCCTGGAAATACAACTAAACATGGTCCGGGCTAATTTCATGCATCAACTACCAGCATGTGTTAGCAGGTCGACATTTCTTCGAATAGGAGACTATCCTATACTTCGCTTATCGGTACGAGACTACAACCCTAGAACCCCCCTCGGTCGTCCGTTTTTCGACATATTACCGATTTACCGGTTCTTCTTTGGATTTTTTAGATAATGTAGCTTAACTTTAGCAGTAGCTACTGTCGGGATTAAGCTAAGTGACGGAAGCTTATTTTTCTTTATTCATTACAATAAATTTAGTCAACATCGCCATGAACTCCCATTCATCAATTCAGTTAACGTGAGTTCATAGCGGTGGTTGGGTTTTATTGCATTATCTTTCTATCCCGTCACCATGGATTTGTAAATTAACAAAGTCGCGCAAAGTTCATTTTTTATAAATTTAAAACAAAATATTTGAAATCCTGTGTACTCCAATAACACGCTTTGTTCATGAGCGGAGATGATCTTAGTGAAAATACTTGTTCTAGTCATCATACAATACAGACATCTACCACAAGTAGTCAGAAAATTATTGTATTGGCATCAGTTCCTAATACATATGCAAAATTCCAGAATATTAAGACAACCTAACGCTGCCGTGTTTCGTATGGTGAGTGTAGGAACCGGAGACCTTTTTTACTGGAAACGAGACATTTCATCTTAGTCCTCACGGGTGACAATGCATCCGCATTTTGATTCGTAATCGAGGGTAAATGTGGATGTCTATGGGCCGCAGTAACCACTTACCATCAGGTGGACTGTGTGCTCGTTTGTCACCCTAATCTTATAAAAAAAGCCGAAAGTTGATGAAATCTGAATTATAAAATTGATAACTGATACTAAACGTATCGGTGTAAGAATATCCACTATCGTCTTGTGGGTGTTATAAGAGGTGACAATGGGAAACCGAAATATCCGTATTCCGTATGAGGCAAATTATGGGGAATCCTATATTCTGTAATGGACTTCTGATAGGCTGTAATGAATGAATATAACACACACCACATACATAAACAAAATTACAACATAATTTTGACTAACAGATAGATAAAATAGGGATTTGAAAATAAAAAAGAGAAAAAGTATTTAGAAAATAATTATTGAAGCAATGGATTTGTGTCAATTAAGGGATAATATATTTTAAATTACGCTGGTGGCATATTGGGCGTAATAAACATTTGTATTTACAATAGTTTATCGTCTAATGACATCCTGCGGTAACCATAAATGTCAAGCACGACTAGTGAAGGAAAATGTCTGCGACATACATAAACTACGGGTTTTATCGATGAAATAAAAGAATGTACTTTGAAACTACTAGCTTTTACCTGCGACTTCATCTACGTAGAACTTATAACAAACCTACTTGTCTATAACAGTGGTCTTTGGGCAAGTAATTTAGTAAAGGAGTTTAATTACAGAAAGAAAACGTGTCATGGCGTATTATTATCATTAATAACTAATAATTTGTACATAAAGCTGTCCAAAACTATCTTAAAATAATTATTTCAAACAATTAATAATGCATTAATAAGCATAACATTAAAATACATTCATTTCAAACATTAAGTATTTATATTAAATTATAGGCTTAATATTATTTTCAAACTCATTAAATGTATTAAAGCTCTCCTTTAAATATCCAAACGATTTAAAATAATAGAAATAAAAGTCGATTATTATATGATAATAAAGAAACATTTTGACCAATTTTGTTTTTGTGCATGTTCTTGTAATGTAGCAGCATGTTCATGTATAGATGAAGAGTGTTCATGTAAAGACTGCTTTTATAAGGGACATTCCGGAGACGCAGACCCATGAGTGTACATATATATGGGGTGGTCAAGTATCTGATTACTAAAGTATTGCAGTACAGTAGTACTGCAGCACAATGTATAGTCCTATATTATAATAGCATATTTGTGGATTTAAGTCCATATATTAAGGGTACACTAGTCACTCGTTCTTCCATACAAACGTAGTATGGCGATTATTCCACTGTTTGATGGTGTACGTACAAAATAAAAAATGATTTCAATTTGTCTCATCATTATCTAGCCCTGTATGGAAACAAAAATGAAAAAAAAAAAAGATTATGTTTAAAAGTTATAAGCGTCGAAAATTCTGAATTTCAACACTATTTTTAACACATCTTTGGGCGGAAATAAATACTAGAGGTGGGCCGAATATTCGTTTATATTCGGTATTAGTCATATTCGGCAGGTTTACCGAATATTCCTATTCGGCCGAATATTCGGCTAAATTCGGTAAATTGGTACTCAAAGTATCCACTATATAGAAATGTACGAATTGAGTATTGCCATGTCTTTCACAATTTTGCTGTTGAAAGTATATTTATTTATTATGGCTTAAATCTACTTATATAGCGTTATGTTTTTGAGGCAGTATAGATTTATTTCCAATTATAGCAAATAGAAAATTTGATAAAATTTTGTTTGGAATCAAATAAAGAAACATTACATTACAGTCATCAGTTTCTCTAAAATTTGTCTAAATAGTAGACCTCCTGCCACTCATTTTCATCATATACTTATCAATTTTCATTAAGAATAACACAACGAAATAATTTTTTTCTCACTAATATAGTCAAAACATAAGCATGTGCCGGCAATTTACTCAATACTAGATGATGCAATAACATGTCAGGTGTGGCGGAGGAGCGAGGCGAAGGCTCCGGCGCTAATCGCGCGCGCTTTACGGTAACAAGTTTCGACATAAATTTGTTAGGTACCGGGATAATCCTGCCGAATAATGTTCGGCCAAATATTCGGTTCGGTAAAAATTTTACCGAACGTTCGGCCGAATATTCGTATTCGGTAAAATCCATATTCGGCCCATTGCCATACAGGGATAGATTAGTTGTTCAAAAATGCAAATAATTTTATTTTGAACAGATACATTCAATATATTTTTCATGACATCCAAACTCCCAAAGGTCTGTTTATAAAATTTCGCGGGCTCCTTTTTGTTGTATATCATCTTGCCTTTCGCTACAAATTGTTTCCCCGATCAGTGGGACGGACGGAGGGGGGAGCGTAGCGCGCACCCACACATGCTCACTAGGTTAGCCGCTACTATCTGTTTATGGTTGTAATACCTACATATCTACATCTTTATTTAGAAAAATTACTTCCTTTTGTACGTGTCCACTTAGTGAAGCCGGGATGAATATAGCTGGTAAAATGTCCCATAAGTTTGTTGAAGCACATGTAGTTAAAATTAAAAACAGGTAGGTACATAATTATGAACTTTCGATATAGGTAGTACATTAGGTACTTAACTACTTTAATTTGCCAACTAACGAAAACATCTCATTGATAAGAACGATTGTCAAAAATCTTAAAATTATCTATTTTAATTAGAATAGGTAATTTTTAGATTTTCGATAATCGTGCTTATGTATAGGAATCTCATATCCTAATATACCTAATGTAATTTATGTAAGTACATAAGAATTAAGAGCCGTGGTAGCTCAGATGGTTAGCGCTCGCTTTAAATTTCACTGTACGCGAGCAAACCGGGTTCGATCCCCGCCGGCACCAATGAAATTGTTAATTGCAATTTTAAGCGCTGATTTACGACGTGCTCGGCGGTGAAGGAAAACATCGTGAGGAAACCTGCATGTCTGAGAAATAAGAAAAAAAATATATTTCAAAGACATGTGAAGTTCGCCAACACGCATTGGGACAATTACTTGCCCTAAAACCCTCTCAGAAATGAGCGGAGGTCTGTGCCCAGCAGTGGGACGTGTATATAGGCTGTAACTTTACTTTAATTTACTTTTACATAAGAATCTAAGAAAGGCAGTCAATGATAAATAAAATTTGTTTTGTAAGTTGTTTTTTTAAAAAACACTTTAACACAACAAAAACATGCAACTGAGAAGAAGCACCCGATCTGCCGAAACAAACTCAGAGAGTTCAGGTCATGTCATACGTGAACCAGGCAGGTGGCTTATGGTTCTTTGAAGAAAGAACCATGCATATGTGAGTTGACAACCAAGTACTTTTTAGGATTCTGTACCCGAAGGGTAACCAGCAGGGCCCTATTACGAAGCCTCCGCTGTCCGTGTGTCTGTCTATCAGCGGGCTGTATCTCATGATCCGTAATAGGTAGACGGTTGTAATTTTCACAGAACGCGTATTTCTGTTGCCGCTATAACAGGAAATAGTAAAAATAAATTTGAAATTAAAGGGTTTCCTACTAGAACAAGAAACGTGTATTTTTGGCTTTTTTTGATCGATAGTAATATGTAGTAGTAATTTGCCGTGTAGTGGCGGTTAAGAATTTGCCGTGTAGTGGCGGTTAAGAATATCCACTACCCCATATCTTCCCGTGGGTGTCGTAAAAGGCGACAGAGGGAAACAGGCAGGAGATGGGCAGCAGCATCTTCCTGATAACAGCAACTGTACGACAAAAAAAAACTGCGGTTGCCAACCCGCTCGCCAAGCGTGGCAACTATGGCAATATACCCCCCATGAACAATTACACAAATAGACGGCCCCCAGTCCCCGGCGGCTCCGCTATTCCTGGCTACAGTGGCGACCATGGTAACGGCGGGGCAGGGGGTGCTAAGAATCTCCGGTGGAGGTTCCGTTGCCACCTACGACGACTCGACCTGGCAACATTTAACGCACGCACACTGAGGACTGACGAGAAGATCCTGGAGCTAGAAGAAGACATAGACAGGTTGCGCTGGAGTATTATAGGATTATCCGAGGTCCGAAGAGAGGGGGAGGACACGGTGATTCTCGAATCCGGCAACTTGTTCTATCACCGGGAGGGCGGCCATCTGTCCCAAGGAGGTGTTGGATTTATCGTCCACAAGTCTCTCGTCAACAACGTTGTAAAGATTGGGAGTGTGTCGACGAGGGTCGCGTACCTGATACTCAGAATCACTGAACAGTATTCGCTGAAGGTCATACAGGTTTACGCACCAACCTCGGCACATTCCGATGAGGAGGTGGAGGAAATGTATGAGGATATTTCCAAAGCTATGCATTACTCCAAAACCCACTACACGGTGTTGATGGGAGACTTCAACGCAAAACTAGGCACAAGAGAAAACGGTGAGCTGAAGTTAGGGAAATTTGGAGTAGGGAAACGGAACCGAAGGGGCCAGCAGCTGGCCGACTTTATGGAGAAAGAGGGATTCTTTATGATGAACTCTTTCTTCCAGAAGCGGCCCCACAGGAAGTGGACCTGGTCGAGCCCCGACGGTTCGACAAAAAATGAGATTGACTTCATTATGACGACCAGACGCCAACTGTTCAGTGATGTCTCAGTGATCGCAAGGGTGAAAACTGGCAGCGATCACCGAATGGTTAGAGGCACATTGAACCTATACGTTAAGTTGGAGAGGTCTCGTCTAATGAAGTCAACTCTCCGTCCCCCTCGTGTTCTAAACCAGAATCCCGAAAACTTTCAGCTCGAGTTACACAACCGCTTTCAGTGCCTACAAGATTGCAATGCAGCGGACGATATGAATGACAAGCTCGTGGAAACTGTCCATGCGGTCGGAGCTAAGTTCTGCAAGACCCGCCTCAGAAGAACACAAAAACTCTCCGATCACACTCTTAATCTCATGGCTGTTAGACGGGAGATGAGGCTGCAATCGTCAACAGATTTGACAGCATACAGGCAACTGAACAGACAGATCTCCAAATGCATGCGGCGAGACTTACGCAACTTTAATACTACTCGTATTAAAGAAGCGATCGAGCGGAACCAGGGCTCCAAAGTCTTTGCCAGTGATCTGTCTGCCCGTAAGAGCCAACTGTCAAAGCTGAAGACTTAGTGTGGCAGCATCGTTTCCGGGACACCTGAGATTTTGAGTGAGATTGAGAGGTTCTATGGGCAGCTGTACACATCATCGTTGGAGCCACACGCAAGTGTGAGTAACGATCCAAGAGCAAGTCTTATCCGACACTATTCCGATGATATCCCGAACGTCAGTCTAAGCGAGATTAGAATGGCTCTCCAGCACCTTAAAAACGGCAGGGCCCCAAGCGAGGATGGAATTACAGCGGATCTTCTGAAAGTGGGTGGAACACCGGTACTTGAAGTCCTTCAGAAGCTCTTCAATTCCGTCCTCCATGGTGGCATTACTCCAGAGGCGTGGAGCAGAAGTGCGGTGGTCTTGTTCTTTAAGAAAGGCGACAACGCTCTCTTGAAGAACTACAGACCGATTTCCCTTCTGAGCCGCGTCTACGTGCTGTTTTCGAGAGTCATTACGAATCGTCTCGCAAGCAGACTCGACGACTTCCAGCCTCCCGAACAAGCCGGTTTCCGAAAAGGCTTTAGTACCATAGACCACATCCATACCCTGCGGCAGATTGTACAGAAGACTGAAGAGTACAATTTGCCACTTTTACTGGCGTATGTGGACTATGAGAAAGCCTTTGATTCCGTCGAAATTTGGGCTGTGCTGCAGTCCCTTCAGCGGTGCCAAGTTGACTGTCGGTATATCGAAGTGCTGAAGTGTTTGTACAGTAGGGCTACGATGGCTATCCGAGTACAGAATCAGAGCTCGAAACCTATCCAACTGCAGAGAGGTGTAAGACAGGGTGACGTTATATCCTCGAAACTCTTCACCGCTGCTTTGGAAGACGTTTTCAAGCTACTGGACTGGAAAGGATACGGTATTAACATCAATGGCGAGTACATCACTCACCTTCGATTTGCCGACGATATAATCCTTATGGCAGAATCGCTGGAGGACTTAAGCACTATGCTCAATGACCTCAATAGTGCCTCCCAACGGATAGGTCTTAAGATGAACATGGACAAAACAAAGATCATGTTTAATGTCCATGTCACACCTATGCCGGTAGTTGTTGGGAGCACTATGCTCGAAGTTGTTGACAAGTACGTTTACCTGGGACAAATAGATCGACTAGGTAAGTCCAACTTCGACCGAGAGGTCAATCGACGGATTCAACTCGGCTGGGCAGCGTTCGGGAAATTACGACACATCTTCTCGTCAGGTATACCTCAATCTCTGAAAACTAAAGTGTACAACCAGTGCGTGTTGCCAGTGATGACTTACGGATCAGAGACGTGGTCCTTCACTGCTGGCCGTATGAGGACGCTCAAGGTCGCTCAGCGAGCTATGGAGAGTGCTATGCTCGGAGTTTCTCTGCGTGATAGACTCGGAAATGAGGATATCCGCAGTAAAACCAGAGTGACCGACATAGCCCAACGGATTAGTAAGCTGAAGTGGCAATGGGCCAGCCATATAGCTCGAAGAACCAATAACCGATGGGGAAGAAAGGTTCTCGAGTGGCAGCCTCGTACCGGTAGGCGTAGTGTAGGCCATCTAGTGGGGGGTCGCCCTACACTAGGGCGACCCCCCACTAGATGGAGTGACGACCTGGTAAGATATGCAGGAAGTCGATGGATGCAGGTGGCTCAGGACCGTGCTTTGTGGCATTACTTGGGGGAGGCCTATGTTCAGCAGTGGACATGTGAAGGGCTGTAATGATGATGATAATATGTAGTATATTTAAATCTTGTAAGATGGTACGGAAGCTCGGAAGTCGGATTCGCACTTGACAAATATTTGTTTATATTTAACCTTACCTTAGACATACTCATATTTTTTATATATAATTTACTATACTACTATATAAGCTACTACTAAATAAAATATTAGTAGCTTTGCTATGGTTTTACAGTATATATTTTGGTTTAGATTTAATTTACCTATTACAGAATAATACGAACTATATAAAAATTAACGAGCGCATCAACCTACCTCAGATATTTGGTTATGAATACAGATAAGTACACATAGGATTTAGTTTCTAATTTGTACATATTTTATAGCCTTCGTTATCAATAGCATAAACAGGCCAAGCCCCCTAGCCTACAAACGTTTCCTAACGAATCTAACTTTAACTTAACTTTCGAAGTACTAAGAGAATATTGCAAACCGCTATTGAACACAAACAATCAATAAACAATTTACAAACTAACATTTTTATTTATTTAATTAACCTACATAAAAGCCCCACTCACATCAGTCACGCTGTCGAAAAAGCAGTTAACCTGACACTGTCTGGCATATACTTCGGGGAGTTGCCTTTGGGCTATTATAGCTCACTAGCTATGGTAAGTAAATACATATTTAGAATACATATTACCTACAGTAATGTTTGTATAACCTACAATAAAATACAAAAACATAATTACTTTACACTATTTTCTGTTTTAGAATTTATGTTACTATTTTTAGTTGAGAGTTATGTCCCTTTAGTGGGTACAGGCGTGATATTATACTGTGTGGTTGCGTAAAGAATGCATAGATACGCGATAGCAGCAATCGCGGTTGATTTGCTGTCATTTATTGAAGAGTTCCCTCGATTTCTCCAAGATCCCATCATCATATCTTGATCTGACCATCATCGATTACCATGGAATCATCTGGAAAGTATAATCTTTCAAACCAAAAAATAATTTTCCAAATCGGTTTAGGCATCTTCGAGAAATCGGGGAACAGAACATACATAACCAAAAAAAAACAACGAATTGAGAACCGCCTCCTTTTTTCAAAAAGTAAAAAACTACTTTACTTTACTTTACTTTGTTAAAAAGTAGGTAAAAACAAATCAATGAAATTATTATATAATAACAAAATCTACTTAAATTCACATAAGAACTTTCATAATAACAACTAAATTGGGTTCATAATAATAACACCAATTTGTTTCCTCTCTCTTTTCTCTTTTTATAATACGTTACCCCCACAGTAGGATTTTCTCCTGTATCGTGGAGGTAGTTTACAAACATAAATTGCACAAGGACAAACATCCAGACCCGGAACAACTATTTGTAGGCCATACAAATATTTGTTCCGTGCGGGATTCGAACCCGCGGCCCCCAGCGCAGCTACTCATTAGAAATAGAAATAGAAATAGAAATTTTTTATTCAATGTAGATTATAAAAATACTTATTGAAAGTCACTTTTTTAATTTACCACTGGTTCGCAAAAAAAAAACCTCTGTCCTGGGAAGAACCAGCAAGAAACCCAGCGGGACAATTTTTTTTTAATAATAGCTTACAATCATGTTTACAATCAACAACACAAGACAAATTAGAAATAGCTTGGTAGCGATCACCCTTCCCAGGGGTTATTATCATCTATAAATTCCTTTTTATACAAACTTAGTTTAATAATATTTTTGAACTTTGTGTATGAAAAATTTTGTATATTTTCTGGGATTTTGTTGTAAAAGCGTATACATCGCCTCAAGAATGAATTACTGACTCGTCACAGTGAACGAGTGAAGCCAGCCACAGTCGAGCGTGTACCTGCTGTACTGCCATATGTTAGAGGAGTCACTGACAAGATTGGCTACATCTTGAAGCGCGCTTCCATCAAAACATACTTCAAGCCGCTGAAGAAGATTGGTCAGTTTTTACCATCGGTCAAGTGTAATGTCCTGCAAGATGCAGGAGTGTACAAGCTTGATTGTGAATGTGGTCTCTCCTACATAGGACAAACTAAAAGATCAATAAAAACCCGCTTTAAAGAACATATAGCTGATGTGAAGAATCGACGCTCCGGGAAGTCTGCAGTCTGTGAACACGTACAGGATCGCCCCCGTCACTACATCAGCTTTGATAGACCGCAGATCCTCGCTAAAGAACACCGATTCCTTCCAAGGATGATTCGCGAGGCTATTGAAATCAAAAAACATCCTAATTTCAATAGAGAAGATGGCTGGGTGCTACCATCTGCTTGGGATCCTATAATAAATAAAATTATATCCCAACCCAAGCATACAACTGCAAGACTTCAAGATACCATAAGTTCATACGGCATAGATCGGAACAAAAGTTAAATTTTAATTTATGGTAACCGCGGTTAACTATGACATATGGACGTTGAACATCTCAGTCCTGCCCGTGACCATGAGTGCTGTAAAGCGTTCGAAACGTCGGGTAATTAAAAAGTTAAATATACGCGATAAATTCCGTAAAAACTAGTATTATTTCAATGTGAAGTGTTCGCGTAAATATAAGAAATCATTATTGAAAATTATTATTATAGTAGAAACCGTATTGGCGGTCAAATCGGTTGATGCTCCTCAAGATACCGCGTGAGCTGACAGTTATTGATGTAGTTAATAATAATATTTAATGTTCTTTTCTTTAATTTTCATTTATAAATCACGCCATTTTTATAAGTTTGTTTTAAGTAAATGCCTCTATCTTTCTTTTAAAAGTGAACTAAAGAAATACTTGTTTACTTGTACATCGAAAAAGTAATTAAATGGAAGATCCTGCGGGAAATCGACGCCGACGTGACCGACTCCTACCTTCAGAGATTTACGGCACGGCACTCTATGTGCATTACAGTACCCTAGACCGAGATAAACTTGGACCAGCTAGCTAATACATCGTGGGCATATCATATTAGTTCCGGTGGTAAGCGGGTTTGTTGTAACAATACAATTTACCCAAGGATATCGCACACCCATAGCGTTTGCGTGCGGCGTCTTAGTGCATAACGTTGTTATATGTCGGCTATCTTTCGGATTTGGATGAGTGTATTTAGTAACACTTTTAAGTTTAACAAACATACTTAACTCTATGTGTTAGTACAATAGCACTATGATATGTATATTTTTAACTACTGCCGTCTAAGTAACGTTCTATTATAAGACGTTTTTGCAAGTTTTAGCTGTTAACAAGAGCACCAATTTTGTTACCAAAGTCGATAGGGATCATAAGGGTATTTTATGAGGGGTGCAGGTTTCAGGTTGATGGAGATATGTGGGTGGTGATGTCTGCTGAGTTTGTATAGTGGACCTTAAAAGCTTGTTAGCCTGACGACAGTTATATTGATGCCTGTTGCGTTTTGCAGCATTGCGTCTCTGCGATAGATGATTGGTGGGGTGCTATTCTCAATAGCGTACTTTGCGTCTTGGTTTGACTCACACCTAAGTAGCTTTGTCCAAGTCACATCCCTTCAAGACGGAGCTGCCGACTGTCTGACCTCCATAACGTTTTATGTAACAACATAATAAAGTATATGTAAATTCCCACGTTTGAATGAAGGCAACTTGTTGGTGGGTGAGTCAAACACGATCGAAAAATGCATATTTACTAAACGTCAGTGACACAAAGCCTTTTGGCCATATCTGAAGTTGTATTGGTTGGTGAAGCATATGCGTCGACCTCATGTGGGTGGTAACTCTAGGAAGCCTCTGAGGAGACTCTCAAGACAGCGACCGAAAGCCGCGCAACGTAGGGCCCTATTAATTTGAGGTGAGCGATAGACTCATGTCATGCTTTGCGGCTAGTAGACGTGCTGACCTCGCAATCGGTGGTAATGCCTTACACTTAGATCACGTCTTCAGGGGCGGCGGTCTGACAGAGGGTGGCACTTGCTTAGTTCTTTTTTAGCTAGTGTGCCTATTATGAGTGGAGAGACATGCTAAGAAGCTTACTAGTAAGGTAAGTAAACTTGATTTGGTAAAAATCAATCTTGTCAAACTTGAGCACAGTAGAGTATTATTTTTTGCAACATATTTCTTTATAAGCTATTGTAACTTTGTTCTGTCTTAAATTTTATAGTATTTTGTAATATTGTGTCACCTATAAGGATGCACACATCAGTCCCTAGATTAAGCCTACACTCAATAAAATGCAATAGTGTGTGCACTTCTGGTGTCCCAAGAATAAATAATTAAAGAATTAAAGCATCTTATTCCTGCACACACCCTCTATGCATTCTATAGACCCAGGCTTGATACTCTACTACGCTTGTAACTGATAAGATTGGTTTACTAGTTTTTTAGTTTACTTTCAAGGTTAATAGTAAGCTTCTTAGCACGTCTCTTCACTCAGTCCAACGCTACTAGGTGTCACTATGCGGCACCGGCCCGTATGTGACAGCATTATTCTATGTACAATCGGACTTGCGCTTTATAAAAGTAGGCAGCTATAATATAAGAAGGTATATTTTGTTTGACTCACTGCCTGTATAGGACTGGATATTGTCGTACCTAAATTTATATTGATTAATTTTAGGGCCGATCCTCATTATAATGCCGTTCACAGTGCGTTCTCGGTCTGATAAAATATTATCAAGTAAAAATATGTGTGTGCATTCATACTATCCGTAACAGTCAAGTTTCGGTCGAATATCATTCCATTATAATAAATTAGACCAAAATCGGACCGACATCGGACCGAAAACGAACTGTGAACGGCAAATGAGGATCGGCCCTTAGTCTATTGATTTCTACTCCTATGGGACGTTGCGCGCTTCACAATAGATCCCAAATAATGTTTACTCCTACGAAAATCTATTGGGGCTGTCTAATGAAGCGTTTCTTCGACCACCTAAATACTGCAAGTTTTTTCTATAAAGCTGAATAAGCAAACGAACTCATAGTCCACCTGATGTTAAGTAACCACAGCAATCCTTGGACACTTGCAAACTTGAAACAAAAAAGACTACCGGTGCGTTCTTTTAACGTGGTTGAGCCAGCTATATTAGTACCACTAGACCGGGGAAGGACAACGCTCTCACAGAATAACACCGTAAATTAGCAGATTAATCCTGCTTTGTTTCGAACGGTGAGTGTAGACAAATGTGGCATTCCATCTTAATCCTCACGGGCGACAACGTGCATTTCAATTCGTAATCGTGGGTAGATGTAGATGTCTTTAGGCAAAAGAAACCACTTGCTATCAGGTGTGATGTGTGCTCATTTGTCTACCCTATCCTATAAAATAAAAATTTTAAGTACTAAGAAGAATATCTTACAGTTTGTTATTGCACTGACTCTAAATAGCTTTTTGCCCGGAACACAGCAGATTGCGCCACTTTAGTGTGCTGTTAACATTTTATATCCAGAGAAAAATGTATCGATAAAATTGGCGATATATTGAAAATGAGCCAGGTTACGAGTACCCTTAACCAATGGGCATGTACACGTAGGCATATGGAAGGATGTAAAAGAGGCTAGAATTGTGTGTCAGAATCATTCCAATTGGAATACCGCAGTTTCTGCCTATCCATCTAGGTGACAAGCGTGAGTATTTGTGGTTTTTTTATAGTTTTATGACAGCTCAATGTTAAACAGTCTTATTTATACAATACACTCCCAATCTAGATGAAGTTCAATTTCCTATTCCTAAAAGTTCTAACGGGTCAATCAGAAAATCAAATCACCTTAAGAGGCTAAATATAATCTAAATATTATTTATTATACGAAAGAAAACCTAAATGTATTTTGTTGTAATCCTATATACGATATAATACTTTTAACGTTCTTTATTTGTTAATAACTAACAAATTGTTATTTTAATAAATACGAAAATTTTAACTAAACTAATTGCACTCATGATTTTTTATTCAAATAAACAATTCAGTTTTTTCTATTATTATGTCAATAAGATCAAAAAATATTAATCATCAGTATGTAATTTGTATCTAAATGTAATTTCAAAAAAATCATCATCCAGGTCATCTGGTTACTAAACGTAATATACACAATTCATAAATAAAGTGTTCGCCGTATTTCGAGCGTCAACATCTTAGTATTACTTAGGGTAAGAAGGTAAGTTCGCTTACTTCTATAAAAATAACATGAGGATTAGTTCACAATGTTGTTAAGCGTTGACAAATCAACTGTGGGCACTCGGATACCATTGTAGATAGAATGAATGTTATTAGTGAATGTTTGGTTAGAGTAGAGTACGTAGTATAATATAATAATTATGTTACAAATTATCTAATATAGATTTTGTTAAAAAAAACTTAATCAACATTGTAATTATTATTGAAACTTTTCAACAGAACTCGTTTTTATGTAGTAACATTAAAATCTTAGTTCCCTATTTTATATATTTTATAGTTATAAAAAAATTCTAGTGGCCACCTCTAAATTTGTGATGTTTCTTAAACCACTTAAAATGATAAAAATTGAACTTTCTGTATTTTATTTTTCATTCTACATCACCACTTTATTCGTGTTGGCTTAGGTACATTACACGCAATTAATCTCATCGCACTTACTGCTTGTTCATCCAAGCAGCTAAACAACACATTAATTCCTTGGCTTTCGCATTGTCTTCTATTCTTAAGTATTTATTTTCTAAAAGTAATATTTTTTAAATAATAATATGTTAAAGTTCTCCTTATTCTGTGAAACTTCAAGACAGAATAGAATTTTGTTACGCTAAGACAATGAGATTTACCGATTCATTATCTAGGAGTTTAGTACCACTCACCACCAGTTGGAATTGTAGTAAAGCGGTGGCTAACATAATTATTACGGAAAGATATAACGATCTATGACATCTGATATGTCAACAAAAAAAAATTACAATGAAAAATATAATTATGGCATTTCATCATTCCAGTGGGAGAGACATATGGCAAAAAATGAGATGAAAATTTAAAAATGGAAATAAAATAGAAAATTAAACCGAAGTAAAGTAATTAAAAAGTTACAGCCTATATACCTCCCACTGCTGGGCACAGGCCTCCCCTCATTTCTAAGAGGGTTTTAGGGCAAGGAAGTGTCCACCGCGCTGCCCCAGTGCGTGTTGGTAAACTTCACATGACTTGCAGGTTTCCTCATGATATTTTCCTTCACCGCAGAGCACGTGGGAAATCAGCACTTAAATTGCAATTAACAATTTCATTGGTGCCGGCCGATTTCATTGTTAACGACAATTTAATTGTTAAACCGAAGTAAAACCAATTTATTCTAAACAAAATAAACGCAGTCATGAAAATACTTAAATGAAGATAAAATATTAAAAGTGTGAGACGTGTATATGTATGTATATGAATTTAAAATTTAGTAACGATAAAAGTATTCTGAAAATGTCGTAATTATGCGATATTTTCTACCTCACATACATTACAAAACATATGAATGAAGCAAAAGTGCTATATCTACATCCATTCACCATCAGGTAGACCATCGCTCGTTTGTCGTCTATATTCTGTATACAATCTGGATAGGAGTAAGAAGTACAAGTCTACGTTTTAAATGTATTAAAATGATCACACCAATTAAAAATTTAAAGTTACTTCTTTTTCGATACTGTTTTTTAAAACAGTATCGAAAAAGAAGATAAAACTTTAATTTTTCGGTAATTAAACAGTTTACTACTATCATCAACTATAGAAAGTCAGCATAATTACAGGTTATGATGTATTCCATCTTAGTTTTTCCGTAAGTTTGTTCATTCATCTGTAAGTTGGTTATATTACTTTCACAAAATAAAGTAATTAAAATCTATTTTACAAGTCCACAACTGAAATAGGCCTGCTACTAAATTTTCCACAAAATACTACCACGGCCCATTTGTATCCATCGCGATTGTACACGCCTCACCAGATTGCCAATCTATCTGAAAAAGGGACCGCCTAGATTGCTGGCATGACACTAGTTATTCCAGAACCTTCCTTCCCCACCGGACGTTGATTCTGAAGTATTTAAACATTTACATGTTTTGCACATTATTACTTCAGTTTAGTTACTCGTTGGTTTGCATCGGTTATTCTGATTTTTATAAAGGAATATATAAGTTATTGATTCCACCATTCCGAACTTTGAAAACTCTGGGCGTAGTTTCTTTTTATACGTTGCTAAGCGACTTTAAGCTTCCTAACACGTTCGGTTTGTCATGAATCACACATCATGAATACCAGCGTAAACTAGCAGGTAATGCTGCTGTGATTCTGATGGTGAGTGCAAAGAACTAGAGACTATTTTTACTGGAAACGAGGCATTCCATCTTGGTTTCAGAGAGAGCATCTGCATTTAGAATCTTTATTGGGGATAAAAATATGGATTGGAAACAGCATCAACTTGTGGACTGTGTGCTCGTTTATCACCTTTATTCTATAAAAAAATTATTGAACCTTGGCAAAACGCGTTTAGGTACATACTAAAAAGGAATTTGAGTCGTAATTACCTCAATAATGCTTTACTGAGTTGGATCAGTTCATCTCATGGTCGAAAAATGACAGTTCGATTTTTTTCTTTTTAAGAAGTACTCAGCCATAACTTCTGGAACAAAAAAGCTGCGGTTGCCAACCCGCTAGCCAAGCGTGTCAACTGTGGCAATGTACTCCCCATGAGAAACGTTACAAATAAACAGCCCTCATCCCTCGGCGGCCCAGCTATTCCCGGCTTAGGTGACGACCATGGTAACGGCAGGGCAGCGGGTGCTAAGAATCTCCGGTGTAGGTTCTGTTGCCACCTAAGACAACTCAAATTGGCAACATTTAACGCTTGCAACCTGAGCACGGACAAGAAGATCCTGGAGCTGGAAGAAGAGACAGACAAAGAGACAAGTCAAAGGAGAGGGGGAAGTGACGGTAATCCTCGAATCCGGGAGTTTGATTCATCACTTGGGTGGCAACCATCTGGTCCCCAGCAGGTGTCGGATTTATTGTGCAGAAGTCTCTCGGTAACAACATTGTAAAGATTGAAAGTGTGTCGACGAACGTTACGTACCTTAAACTCAGAATCACCAAACAGTATTCACTGAAGATCATACAGCCATAAGCATGTATGAAACGTATGAGGATATTTCTAGAGCCAAGCATTCCTTCAAAACCCACTACACTATGTTAATGGAAGACTTCAACGTAAAACTAGGTACAAGAAAGATCGGTGAGCTGAAGATGGGACAATTTGGGATATAACAACCAAGCTGTTTGAATTCATGGAAAAATGACTCTTTATGACGAACTCTTTCTTTCTGAAGCGACACCAACGAAAATGGACCTAGTCCAGCTCGACGGTTCGACAGAAATGAGATTGAATTCATTATGTCAACTAGACTTCAACTGTCTCAGTGATTGCAAGGGTGAAAACTGGCAGTGGTCAAATGATAAGAGGCTTACTGGACCTAGGTGTTAAGTTGGAGAGGTCTCGTCTAATCGATAAATAATCTAATCTCTTCAACGGTCTGTCCCCTTCGTACTCTAATCCAAAATCGTCGGGAACTTTCCGATCGAGCTACAAAACCGTGTTCAGCGCCTAGCAGACTGCAATGTAGTAGACGATATAAATGATAAACTCGTGGAAACTATCCATGAGGTTGAAACTAAGTTTTGCAAGACCCGCCGCAGCAGAACACAAAAACTCTCCGGTCACACTCTTAATCTCATGGCTGTTACACAAAAAATGAAGTTGTAGTCTTCAGCATATTTAACAGCATACAAGCAATTGAACAGACAGATGTTCAAACGCATGCGGCGGGACTGACGCAACTTTAATACTGCTGGTATTGAGGAAGAGATCGAGCGGAACCATGGCTCTAAATTCTTTGCCAGAGACCTGTCCGTCTGAAAGAGCCAACTGTAAAAGCTGAAGACCAAGTGTGGCAACATAGTTTCTGAGACACACAAAATTTTGTGTGAGATTAAGAGGTTCTATAACAGCTGTACACATCACCGTTGGAGCCTCACGCAAGTGTGAGTAACGATCAAGGAGGAAGTCTTATCTGGCATTATTCTGATGATATCGCAGAAGTCAACCTGAGTGAGATTAAAATGGTTTTCCATCAGCTTAAAAACGGCAAGGTCTCAGGCGAAGATAGAATTAAAGCGGAGCTTCTGAAAGCGGGAATAAACCGGTACTTAAAGTCCTTCAGAAACTCTTTTTCCACGTATATATACAGTAGTATCTAAAAATGGCTTAAAATCGGTAACATGTTCCCGGAAACTGAAGATTTTGTCATCGCATTACAGGATCCGATCACAAACACTAAAAACTACAGAAATATGTCATCAAAGACCCCACAGTAACCAACGATAAATTGCCGCAAGTGCCTTATTCAACCAGAAACTATACAACACATAACAGGGGCATGCACACAGACAGACACAGCCAAGTAGCAACCGACAGGTCCATTCACTATATTAGACCAGACATTACACTACACGATAAAGTAAACAAAATCACTCACCTAGTAGATAAAGTAATACCCAACACAAAACTTACAAAAAGAATAGGCAAGAAGATAAGCAAATATGCAGAGCTTAAGGAAGAAGTGGCCAGAATTTGGACACAAATAAAGTTTATATAGTACACATAGTCGTCTCCACCACGAGTGTCATACCCAACTATCTCCAACATAGCCTCAAACTAGTAGGACTGAAGGACTCAACGTAGGTTATTCTCCAAAAAGCCTCAATTTTAAATACCAGTTGAATTGTAAGAAAATTCATGAAATCGGAAGAAAATTAAATAGCTTCCCATAACATCCCACCAACATAAGTGCTCACTACACGCTGCATTTTCTTGACTTCATTCCGTATATGCAGTCGAAGAGCTAAGAAACATAAATTTTTACCCCGAAATATTAATAATAATCCTTTATAGCAGACACAGAGATCCATATTTACAAGACAAATTAATAATATAGGATAGTAAGAATAAACATGTTGCAATATTTACACGCAATATTTCTAAAAGTATATCGTCACCCAGTAATTTTCATCCACCGCCTGTGCATTGCAGTCTCTATCTGTCTATGTGCCAAACTACGCACAATAGTGTTATTACACATAAATTTACCCATAACTCTGGACATAAATGATGCTCAAGGGAGAGAAAGAGGGTATTTCGATGGATTGCATTAAAAGAGTCAACCCGGGTTTTCGCGTGCATTTCAGAAGCGCTACGTTTAAATCCCATTAGAAGTCTAAAAATATTATTATAAGTTACCCGTACACTATCATGTGTCTTCTTGGTATAGTCAACCCAGAGTTAACATGTTTAAAACGCTTGGCAGAAACATCTAAATAGTGTAATTTTCACGTCCGGCGACGCCTTGCAGAATATTAAAAACGTGTTTTACACGTTCCGTTTCAGACTACGAAAAACTTGCTCATTTGTCATGTGATTTATGAATGTTCAAAATAACCAATTTTTTTTATGATTCATTAATTTATGATTAAATACGATTTTTAATGGCTTATTACTATGGTGTGGAAAGAAAAATAAGTGTACCGACCTTATCTGACAGCTGTTATAACCTCAAACTTTCATTTACATAATAGCATTTTTCCCTGGCCTCTAAATGAAAAGATGATAACTTATTATGTTATTATAAACATGCTTATTTGATATATTATTACATGATATTATATCACAATTACAATTTAATGATATTTTTGTCTGAATATGTTAAAAGGTATGTAAGTCAAATATAAAAAATATACTAAATGTATGTTTAACAAAACTTATTAACATATCATTTAAATTACAAATATATTTATTTAAATTAGAATCAAAGTCGTTCATAAACGCTGGGCACGCGAGAGTTAAAAATGGACGAATTCATTCCACGTTGACTGTGATGTGGAAACCTAAAAATAAAATAAAAGAATAATAAGCAGATTTAAACATGAAAAATTTTGCCAAATTATAATAACCTATATATGTTTCTACAAAAAAATGTGTATAATAATATATTCGTCATATAGGTAATTAAGTACCCACAGAAATGTCGCATCTGAATATATTAATTTCATAATCTATATTCCCTGATACGAGATGACGTCTTAAGAATAATTTGTTTTATTATTAATACATAATACTTTTTTATTGATTAAGTATCTTATTAACCGATGAAAAGTAATTCCTTGGTTTTTACTGACATTTCTTAAATCACGACTGCATATTTTTATCAAGAGATTTTTTTAAATCAACACAACACGTGACAATTCTATAAGCGCCTAGCGAGTGACTGATTAAAGTGCGGTGTATGCACCGCAGTTGAGTGGAGCAGAGTAGCTGAATGCAGTGTCGCCTCTAGTACATAGTACATAATAGCTCAATGCTTAAATCTTATTTATTTTCATAATATATCCAATTACTTTCAACAATAAATACAATTAATTGTCAATTTGACATATACTGTTTTACGACATTCACTGTCATAATTAAATATAAATATGTTTACTTTATACATGTCGTAAGATAATAATATGATAAACCAAATTTTCGGAAAAATCTATGCTTATCGCGAAAAAACGGCTAATAAGATGATTGGTCGAATCATTTCGACAGATATTAAAACTGAATCAGCACGCTGCAACTCCACGTAGTCTTGTCTGCCCTACCCCTAGAGTGTTTTTGTAAATTCGTACGCGCGGAGGGAGAGTAGCCCTCGCCCGCCAATGGTTGACTGCGATTTGCTACGCATTGGCATAGGACAGGGGCTGAACTTCCAGCAGTGTCGAAGCTGTTACGGCAGTAACTTGAAGGGTCAATATTAGTCAATGTATGTTATATAATCTACGTAGTACATTTTCTTTTATTTTTTTTTATTTCTTCACGGAATTGTCTGGCGAACAGGAAGTTGTTATAAGTTTAATTATAATATTAGTTTTATTTTGTGTAACATACAAATACTATCTACACACATTAATAACATACACTTTATCGCGTTTATGCTCGATGTATGTTTTTAGCTGGTGCAGTATGTTTTTCGCTCGAAATTTAAGCGTACTTTATTGGAAAATATACGCGATATAAGCGTTATAACCATGTATAGTTTCTAAAAATTGTTATGCTCATAACAAATTGAAACTACACGCGATCAGTCCCGACATGTGCGTACTGTTGTTGTATACTTTCAATATATACGTCGTGGTATGCGGTTAGCGCCGTTTTTTCTCCAGCTCTACATCTTAAACGCCTAAGGACATATAATACGAATCTGCCCAATTTTATGCAAATGCTTTACATGTGTGCCTTCCAATTGCAATGCTCGTCAAGAATATAATATATCCTTGCGACATTTATATTTATATCCATATTAGGGGATAAGATAATGAGCGTGAAAAAATGGTGGGAAAATTTGCACGTCCTAGAAGTTAAAAATATTTTAAGGCTAGGTATTTCTCAGAGGCCGCGCTTTTGAGTTCTTTTAAACCATCTGAGGCATAGAAATTCGTGTTTTAAATTCTGATAAAAATATATGTATTAGTTAAGGATCTATTCTAGTCAAAATCGCATTCAGTTACAAAATCTAAAGAACTTCACTCAATAGAAAAAAATCCCGAAGTGACTCCTTTTTGTATTGTTTTGTCAATATTATGACTAAACTACTAACATTTTACACTTAAATTTTGTACTCAACTAAAGCCACTTAATTTTTACAGACAAATTCGCAGAGTTTGAATTATAAAAATATTGTGTTAATTACTATATTTAGATACCTCCTAAAAGCGCGAGCGCGGCGGCTCGGCAAGCCTGACAAGTCGCGCGCTGGCGCTTATGGACGACGGACTTGTTTCAGTTTTCTCCGTGCACCAATAAATCAGTTTTTGACGAGTTTATATAATTGTTGTTAGTTATTCATAATGGGCAATAAATAATGGAAGCGAAAAAAGTCGTGCAAAGCCATAAAAATAACGAATAAAAAATGCACTCGAAAGATATGTAAAGAAGTAAGTAAACATTTGTATAATTTGGTCGTTCACAAACTAAAATGTAACTAGTTACCTTAGGTTAGATTTTATTTCACTTCAATGTCTAATTGGTAATTTATAAAAATATAATGCCTAAAATTACTGTCATAGTGCCATTGTGCATCAGAATATCAGTAAGACTACTGAAGATCGTTATGACTTTTGATAATTCATATTTTGTATATATCGGTAGCTCTGCCTGCCGTTTGCAAACGAAAAGTTAATACCTACTAAAACTAATAGGTACTCCATTTACATGGTAGGTCATTGGAGCAGCCTCAATATACTGACATGGAAACCGCAACAGAAATAAATCTGCTACCTGCCGAAAACACTGAAAATAGGTAAGTAATTATCATAGATTAAAAAATTGGCTAAGTGTGAGTCGGACTCGCGCACGAAGAATTCCGTACTAATTTCTATAAAACGGCCAAAAAATAACGTTTGTTGTATGGGGGGCCCCCTAAAATATTTATTTTATTCTAGTTTTCAGTATTTTTGTTAATAATAAATAATAAAATAATACATCATCTGTGAACATTTCAACTGTCTAACTATCTAATAATAAAATATGCTGTTATGAAATTAGTTTGTACGATAACATTTATGTTATCGTACAAACTAATAATATATATTTTTATCTTTCTTTGTCAGTGTATAACTTTACATTTTGTACATCAAAAACTTTTAAAAATTTATACCTCATATAGTAGGTACAGAAAAGGATATGCCATCCATCCAGAAAAAAGATATTGTTCCCGAGGGATAGAAAAATAAACTTTAGCGCGAGCGAAGCAGGGGGCATAAGCTGGTATAATAATACTTGATCTAAAAGATGTAATACTTACCCTATGCGTTCATTGTTTCAGAGATACTGAAGAGACAGAAAATCCACTAATCGTAGAGAATGAACAAAAAGAAGATGAATTTCAACCTGTTTCGGGACGTCGAATTATTGATATAAACTATATTTTACAAGAATTACAAGAAAAAGCTTGTCATAACGATCTATTTAACTGCACATAGGGTAACTTCCGTTCAATTAGTGAAAAACGTCGAGGAATTTTATCGGTTTATCGTTTTGAATGCAATATGTGCAAACAAGTTTTTTTGATGAACTCTGAAGACCATAACGACAAAGAACAAGTAAATCTAAATATAGCTGCTACTACTGGAATTGTGGCTTCCGGTATCAGCTTCTCTCAATTTGAAGAATTATGTTCAGCTATGGATATTCCAGTTTTCAGTTCAAAATACTATTCGAATTTAGAGGATGAAGTATTTGAAAAATGGAAAAAGACGGCAAGTGCTTCCATGGAAGCTGCAGCTCAAATGGAGAAGGATATCACTATCGCAGAAGGTTGAACTAAGAACGGCATTCCTATGATTGATGTCTACGTTGACGGCTCATGGTGTGCTAGATTTTACGGCACAAACTATAAAGCGTCATCAGGCACAGCAGCCATAATCGGCAGAAGAACAGGCCAAGTCTTTTACATTGGAATAAAAAACAAATATTGCTTAGTGTGCGCTCGAGCTGAGCACAAAAATATGTCACCAAAGCCACACAAATGCTTTAAAAATTATGCAGGTTCTTCTAGCTCCATGGAAACCGAAATAATTGTAGCAGGTTTCAAGGCGTCGATCCCAATGTATGACATTATATACGAACGAATGATAGGAGACGGAGATGCTTCTACTTACGCTGCAATCCTCAAAGCCAGGCTGTATGAGACCGAAAATGTTACCGTCGAAAAAATTTAATGTCGGAATCATATACTGCGTAAATTTTGCAAAAAACTACGTAGTCTGAACACAGAAACAAAATACGTTTTAGCACACCGTAAAATGCTCACCAATGTCAAAATTATGACGATGCGAAAATCTATTGTGCAATGTATAAAACATCACAAAGCTTCTGGCAGTCCTCACAATGTAGCAATATTAGGTCTTCACAATGATATAATTAACTGTGTAGCACATGATTTTGGCGAGGAATATTATTGCACCAAAGATAAAAATGACAACGGAGAGCTCAAAAAGATCCAGAATTCAACATTCATATTTAGGATGAATGCAATTATTTCTAACGTTGCTGCAAAATCACGCAGTTTAGTGGAAGACGTTGACACAAACACTGTTGAGTGTTTTAATAGTGTCATCGCTAAATTTATTGGTGTGAAAAGAACAAATTACGCACTGAAAGGAGGTTACCAAGGGAGGTGCTCAGCAGCTGTTGTTTCGTTCAACTGCAAATCCGCACTTTCAGCCATCCAAAAAGCTTTAAATAAAAGTCCTAAAGGCAGGGTAAAGATAATTGAAAGAAGAAGTGCACGAAAACGAAAGTTAAACTTGGAGCATCCGGTAAAAACATACGGAAATTAAAAGAAGTTAATCAGAAGAAACATAACTATGGTCCAGTGAGCTCAGCACCAGATATGTCTCCCCATGAATTAAAGAAAGCTGAAGATGAGTTTTTAAATAATTTAAAAATGCTTACTTCTGATAGGCATGCTATCGAGAGATCTACGGTTTTGCAACGAGATAGTAGTGAATGGCTTGAAATACGGAAAAACCTAATCACCGCATCTAATTTTGGGCAAATATGTAAAAGAAAAATTAGTATAAATACTGCGCCTTTGGTGAAAAATATACTGTATCAAAAAATTTGTCACGTGTAGCTGTTGTTGCACACGGAATATAGCACGAAAAGCAAAACACAAAAAATATAAATATTATGTCTTGCGGTTTGTTCATAGATAAGACTTATCCATTTATTGGAGCAACTCCAGACGGATTAGTAGGCGATCATATGCTAGTCGAAGTCAAGTGCCCTTTAACTGCAGCAAAAAATGGGCTTACAAATGCAATACAGCAAAATAAAATTCAAATTATAAAATATGACAAAAAAGTTGCACAATAAATAAAAAATCTGATTGGTTCTATCAAATACAGGGGCAGCTCCACGTCACTGAAAGACGACGCTGTCTGCTCGGTATTTGGGCTAGAGAAAACGAACCCTTGCTTACAAAATGCATCGAAAGAGACGATAATTTCTGGAAAACGCAAATTGGCTCCATTTGCGTTTTCCAGAAATTATAGTTAAATTAGTCAAATTTTACATGAAATATTTAATGCCGGAAATTGTAGACTAATGCCACCGCTGTCATTACAAGGTGGTAAGGAAAATGAAAACTATCTAGTCTCCCCAGCCTTACCATCACCCGAATCACAAATGGGAATGCCGATAAGACTGCTGTTCTTACAAGGTGACAACGAAAGTGAAATTATTTAGATTCCCCAGCCTTACCATTACCTGAACCACAAACGGGAAATAATTCTTTAGAGTCCATAGCCTTATCATCTCCTGAGCCACCATCAGATTTGGAACCGGATACAAGCACACGAGAAATAAATTTTGAAGAATTTTGAGATTTTAAGTAAGAATATAATAAAAAAAAATTTAAAAAAATGTTTTATTTGTAACCCTTTATTCTTCTTATGCCAAGCAGTCTTTGAAATAAAGTTATTTCTCTTAAAATAAAGTTTTTTTACAGAGATAAATAAAACATACTGTAAGTATAAGAAGAAAAAATACTGTGACTGTTTAAACAAATCTGTCCCCTTAGCCAAGATGTCTTTCTACAATCGTAATAAACGCTAGTAGAAACGTAATACATGTATGGAAATGACATTTCAAATGGATAAATCATGTGGTCATAACGACCTCTTACCTAAGGGGGCAGAGTAGATATTGAGACCCACCTTTTTTTAGGTGCAAAGTGGTTTCACAGACTAAATATTGCGTGCTATAAATATAAATACTGTAGTTTTAATAGTTATAATGAATTTCACTGTAAGTTTGACTTTCTCCCCTAGCGTTGTGTGTGTTCACACGAAACTTAAAAACAGTTCTCTACTCAAACAGTTTCCATACCTATCAAAAGCGAACTGGTTGTTAAATTTCTATTTATTATGTAACTCTAATTTATCGCTATAATAAAAAAAGTTTGATCATAAAAAATGCATTTGTAAAGTCAAATAAAAAAGTTATCCTACTGCTTATTTCTACACTGTGTCGCTGGTGGGGTCATGCAAGTTCACTGCCGCGGAGTCCGCGCGAAATAATTCGTGTGCGGCCGGGACAGCGCTAAATGCCTACTTTTGCAGGAATACATAGCCTTAAGGTTACGAGTTACGAAGTCCACCACCAACACGCATGCTGCAACACGGACCTTTTCAGAAATAAGCGGAAACATTTACCCAGCATTGGGACGTAAGAGTATGTAGGCTACTAGCTCATTTTTACCGCTTGAGTCGTCTTTTCGGGTTGAGGGTCTTTAAAAGCCCAGGTTTTAAAAAAGGAAAAATATTTTATACTTTGGTTTGTTCTACGTAACGTAACGTAACGTTTAGGTACCATTGCAAAAGTAATTATTGGTGCAGCATTGTCTATCAGCTGTCTGTTCACGCACTCGTAGTGTGTTCTAGACGTGTTATTGCGCGCGTGGCTCCCAGCGACCCAACGTGATGAATCACGTAAGTAAAAACTTGCGTATTTTATTTAAGTAAGTTCTGAATTTGAGTGTTTCTCCATGCTTTCTGATTATTTACATTTTACTTATTCTTTTTATGGAAGAAGGGGCAAACGAATATGCGGCTCACTGATGGTAAGTGATTACTGCCTACTATTACTAACGTAGTAGAAATACATAATTGGATCGCATAACAATGGATGAACTCACATGTAGTTTGGGCTGGTTAGAAGTACCTGGCGTGGAGATTTTTGGTGGTTTGGAGGATGAAGACATAGACCTGGTGTACTCCAATGAATTTAGCGAACACTACACAGATTCAGAGCAAGAGTAAGACGAAATTGAATCTGCTACAGGTCAACAGCTCCAGGTCCAGGAACCATCATATTCTAGTGATAGTGAAGACGACATGCCTCTTATAATTTTTTCTGTATGTAATTTCCTCGCCTCGCCTCTTTTACTCTTTGAGTCGCGGAGGATGGGGCGAATGGCGCATCGCCATACCAACACTCCTCTTCTTCCGCGACTCCACCTCGGCTGCAGCGGTAGGGGGGAGGACACCCCTTTCGCTACAGTCCACCAGCACACTTCCAAAGTAAGACTCGCCAAGCCCACTCGGAGCGGCCACCTCGGGCCAGCCTTTCACCTCGGACCAGTCATGTGGGTTCCTCTTTGATCACCGCGGGTGACCAAGCTACGGCTACTAAGACCCCCCGCCACGACAAGGCGGGAACCCGTTTGGGGGGGTGAACCTATACTAACCTAACCTAACATATTTACAGTGGACACTTGTTTACAAACTTTGAAATATGAAGAATGTGGGTTAAGTATGAGCGAGTTAACCGTCAAATGCCTTTTGTACGCCGATGGTCAAGTCATGTTTGCGTCGTCGGCACCTGAGTTGCAAATAATGGTTGTATTAATGAACTAAGCATTAAAAGAAAGGGAATGAAACTGAACGCAAGGAAGACGAAAATGATGATTTTTGAAAGAGAAGAAAGTAAAACGTTATGTTAAATAAGAACAGAAGGGGAGTTGGTTGAGCAAGTGGAAGAGTTCGTGTATTTGGGATGTGTATTAAGTAGGGATGGTATATATGATAAGAATATAGAATGATGAGTGAATGCAGGAAATAGAGTGAATGGGGCCTCTAAACTCTATTATGAAGAATCGGAATATGTCAAAAAAGACACGTATGGTAATTCGTAATGTTGTGTAATCACTACTTTAATGCATGTTTGTGAAAGTTAGGTTGGCAGAAGAAGCACGAAAGTAGAATAAATGCTGTAGAAATGCGGCCTTTGAGGAGTATGCTAAGGTTGAATCTGAATGACAGGGTGAGAAGTTGTGTGATAAGAGAAAAATGTGGTATGCAAGATGATGTTGTGACCAGGATTAAGAAAGGCATGCTTCGGTGGTTTAGTCATGTAGAAAGATGGATGTGTGCTTGGCGGTCCACCATTCGTCTAAGATATTACTTCAGTCAAAGATTCGCTGGCTAGAAGAAAATTCTTGCCTAATTTATTTACATTCCGGGTTGCAAGAAAACGACACAAATAAATCTGGCTTCTTGTAGTAACTGCGCACATATGTAAGTAATCGCATCTAAGTTTTTGCTGGTTTGGGGATATAACTATATATTACTAAACTAATGATAGTTTTTACAAACTAAAAGAAAAAAGTGTCACACTGCGGCATTTTCCTTGCGTTTAACAATTTTATATTTATGTTAACTACTAAGCGAAAGGTCCATTTCGAATAACTTAAAGAGTAATTTACATCTACCCAAGTAAATTTGAATTTTTTTTCTGTATAAGAGTCAAAACAATGATGCGATTGTAATCATCTTTCGTTTCTACCACCTTATTAATTAAATTTTAGAACGCAAAAACTGTTATATTAGCTGGACAAATTATCTTGTGAACTTTTTTGTACATATTGATATAAGTCCAATGAACGCTTAGTTCATTATTTTATTCTACCTTCAATAGTTTTCGCAGTGTACGCCAATTATGGCAATTTAATAGACAATTTTTTGATTAATTGAATTACAATATTCAAATTTCTTTAGGGACACCTATTTTTCAAAAAAATGCCTATGTTACTCTTTGATAATGTAAATTTCTTTAGGTAGAAGATTTTATAAAATCGGTTTATTAGTTGTACAGTATATCCCATTACAAACAAAAAAATCTTTATAATATAAGTGTATTATATAATTATATAAAATATATGTATAATATTATAGTTGGTTATCTATCTTATTACCCTTTTCGCTCGACAAATGTGACTAACACAACGCCCTCCGCGGGCTCGGCAAGGTACACATTTGTCCACTAATAATTTGTGAGGGCGAACCCGACAAAAAAGGTTTGTCATTAAAAATTATAACAAATTTATACTGAAATGTATAATACATAGACAAAGACATACTCTTTAATTTGGTACCATAATCTGTCAATTTCGAACTAAAAATAGACATAAAAATCATTCTGACGTAATGGCTCTTTACAACAGTAGTGCGTGGTAGTGCGTGAGTTATTTCTGTATTACGAAAAAGAAGGCCCATTTTACCGGTTGGGTCAAAAATGTGTTATTTTTCCATTTCTCATTAATTTTTAGTGTAAAATGTAACTAAAAATACTTTTATAACATATTTCAAATAATTTGACGTTGTATTTATTTCAAATTCACACAAAATATATTTGGAATATTGTTCGGAAATCACATACAGATAAAAATTAATTTCGTTTTTTTTTATTTATTTTTTTATATTTTGGTATGAGTAACGAATAGAAACACATAAAACATAAAAATATACATATTTCCAAACATTTTCATATAGATTTCTCCAAAAACAAACGTGTGGAATTCAAATTAGTAGTAATTTTAGACTAAAAGTGAAGTATCTACTACTAATATGATATAAAGGGTAATTTATGAATTTTATTACAATTTCTAGCAACTAAAAATAATTTTTTTCGATAGTTTATACATTCAATAAGAATACCTGTAAGTTTTATCCATAAATATTGTCTCAAAGTAAAAATATAGCAAAATTTGCAAGTTAGCAAAAATTTGCAATTCCCGCCATTTCACATCACGAGCAAACCGGCGTATCGAATAAAGTCGCCTTTCGAACATACAGGTTTTTGGAGTGCCTGTGCATTCTTTCTGAGCAAAGAGTTAAACAACGTACTTGTAGTAATTACGTCCGTACTTACATAACGTTAATTTTAAACAGGGTCTTTGTCTTTGCAATATATCATTACCCACTCAGCTGTTGTAAGATCAATACAATCGTCCAATACCACATTCAAGTTACATTATTTTAAAATTCCCGTAAACTCCCGAACATGGTCCTGGATCGTCGCCGGATATAAAATAATAAGCACCAGAATTAATATTATACTCGTATATGGTAAATTTAGTGGAGTTTACGTTGGAATCAAATTTGGAGTTACGTCGCCGCCATCAAGAACTTGGGTCAATTTGCAGTAATTACGTGGTGTTTAAGATAAAATTTAAGATTCATCATCACCCAACACTCTATTAAGGTAATCTAATAGTATTTAGTGTAAATCACCGGACTTATAGGTTAGTGAATTTATTGTTCTTATCGATTATTAATTACCTACTGCGTTGTGGTTAACATTCGCAATTTTTTTGATAATTTGCAGTAATTAAGTAAGAAATTGTATTGTAAGGATACTGTTAGTAATTAATCTACATTATTTTTTACTTATTTACTTTATTTAGTATAGTTGTGCAGTAGAAATCGTATAGTAGCATTAATTATTATTACCTACACCAAGTAAATGTTTTTAGGCTTTAATTATTATTTATTTTGTTGTTTAGAGTGTTTTATAGGTAATAAAATTATACTAAAGTAATAGCATAATTGTAATTGTAGCATAGGACGATTGTTGGTTTTTTCTTTGATTTCGTGGGTATGTAATAATTGAATTAGGTATTGTAAGTAGCTTAAATCATAAATTTATCTACTATTATTTGAACGTCGAGAAATATTGTGTAAAGTTACTTGTCACTATAATATTATTAAATTATTATTTGCCGAGTTAGTAACTGAATACTGTATGTAGTTAAGTAGTTTTTCAGAGCTTAGTAGTTAGTTAGTGTATTAGATAGTCGGAGATTGTTTTTGAATATTTGTAATTGTATACATTCCCGATCGAATACTCTCGTCTTCCAGAATGACCGAAGAAAAGTAGTTGATCAAAAAACGAGGTAGTTTTAAAGGCCGCTTAACTGCTTTCATTGGTTACTTGGATTCGCTTACTACACATTTACAAAACATGACGCGACGGAATTGCAATTGCGTATGGGTAAGCTGGACACATTGTATAACCAATATGATGAGGTGCAGTTAATGTCGACCAAAAATATCCTTGTCTGTGCCCGGTTCATCAGCAAAATATCAGGCTTATTCGCAAGAATAGTCCTGGTCGTAATGATGGCCTGGTCCCAGTAGAGCCTGGCGCGGTCATTTTCGACCACGGCTTCCGGCAAGTACTTGTAATACGGCAATTTCCGGTCCACGAGACCGTATTTCAGAGCGAGCTCCTGATGTAGAATTCTTGTTACTAGGTTGTGCCTGTGCAAGTACTCAGAGTTAGAAAGCGCCGAACAACCGGAGTTGACATGCCTAAGTGATTCCCCGTGATAGCGACAAGCTCAACAGACGTCGACAGTGCTATCCTTTAGGATGTATCTCCGATAGTTGTTGGTCTTAATAACCTGATCCTGTATTGCACACACAAAACCTACTGTTTCCCCGAAGAGGTCACCGAAACGTAGCCAGTTGAGGGACGTGGCTTTATCTACGTGGGGCTCATGTAGAGCCCTGTAGTACTTCCCGTGGAGCTCCATCTCCTTCCATACGGTCTCCCGGTCGGAAATGCTCTGAACTATCGGGTCCTGCCATTGCTAGTTGGCTAAGGATAGAGGGGTAAGTCCTTTATCACTAGAAATGACGTCATTATAGAATGGATCATCCGATCTCGCCAGGAAGTAATGACGGAGGCTGCACACTTCGCGATTACGCATGGTGAGCGCGCTCAAGTAGCCACACCCACCATGCTTTTGCGGCAAGTACAGCCTCATTACCGACGATCTCGGATGATGCATCCTAAGGGACGTCATTGTAGTGCGGACTTTTATATCCAGGGCGTTTATTTCAGTCTGACTCCATCTGAGTATGCCAAAGGTATACATGACAGGCATGACCTAGCCGTTATATGCGTGTGTTTTATTCACACCGGACGAAAGGCTGTTAAGCACTTTGGTCAAGCGTGCATAAAACATGTCACAAACTGACTCTTTCATTCCAGCCTCATCGATACCGATGTTCTGTGACATACCCAGGTATCGGTATGTTTCAGCCTCGGAAAGGATCCTTAAGTTGACGGGCATAGATAAGTCTATGCCCTCAGATTTAGCAACCCTTCCACTTTCAACATGGAGGACCGCACACTTATCCGTCCCCAGCTCCATTCCAATAGAATTACTAAATTCACAAGTGATGTATAGCAATTCCATAAGATGGAAGCGACTGGAGGCGAATAATTTGAGGTCATCCATACAGAAAAGGTGGGTCACTTTTGTACCTACTTTCCGAAGCTGAAATCCCCTCCCGGAGCCCTTCAGTAAAGTACTGAGAGGGTTCAAAGAGAGACAGAACCAGATTGGACTCAGACAGTCGCCCTGGAATATAACCCTTCTTATCCTCTTGCGGCTTCCCGCAGCCGTCATCCGCTCGCCTAGATGACAGAGGATCGTAGTCCACTGCCCCATACACTGCTCGAAGAAGTCTCGAACTGTACAGTCAATCTTGTACAGCTCGAGGACCCTCTTTAGCCATGTATGAGGCACCAAGTCAAATGTCTTTCTGTAATCTATCCAGGCGGCGGAGAAGTTCCAACGGTTGCGTTTCACCATTTTGCCAATTACCGCGTCAATAAGGAGTGGTTCCTTGGTTCCACGACCGCCGCTCCGACATCGATTTTGAGCGCGCGACATCACTTGATTTGAGTCCAGGTGACGAGTGATTCTCGCGCTCAAAATGGATGTTAGTGTCTTGTATATGGTCGGTAGACACGTGATGGGCGGTATTTGCTCGGGTCTGTGGCACCCTGATCTTTAGGAACCAAATGAGTGATCCCGGTAGTGAAGAGGCTCGGGAGCGACTTCTGGTTGAGAGCCTCTTGAAACTGTCGAGCGAGCACAGCATGACACACCATGAACCCCTTCAGCCAGTAGTGATGCAGCCCGCCAAGCCCCGAACTTTTCCAGTTCGGAGCTCTACGGACTACCTCAGCTGCGTCATCCGGCGTTATGATGGCGGGATCCATGGGCGTAATACCCGCACACTGACTCGCCACAACTTCCGTCCCAAGGGCCCTCGTTGTGGTTTACGGGCTCTGACCACAGGCTGCGCCAGAATGCGACCGTGTCGGCCTGATTCGGTACTGGGCCCGTTCCACTTACCATTGGTCGCTTCAATGAATTTAAGAGCCTCTTCTGATCACTCGGAAGAGACGATTCTGGTTGAACCGTGTCGACCTCTCGGTATATCGCCGAATCCGCTTTCTCCAAGCAGCGATTCTCTGCTTCAGGTCGTCTATGCGCTCCGTCAGTTTTTGTATTATATCCGGCTGGGACAAACTAACATTTGTCCCAGCAAACGCCATCCTGACGGTACGCACAATCCTTGGCCTGGTATTGCCTGACCTGAAGCATATCAGTCTGCCGATGAGGGCCCTAGCCTTTGCAATACGTTCTTTAATTCTTGTTCTCCAGGCTGGGATGGCATTACTTGGTCCAGTAGTGCGTCCAGCCTTGGAAAGGTTGGGCGCCTATAATACGGCAGACTGCCAGTGCGGCCAAAGGAGGTCGTCTCCAAAGGTCCCGGCTGGCTTCCAAATAGGTCACCAGTATTGGGTTCAGAGCCCTCACGATAGCCCGATTCCGCTTGCTGAGGGCTATGCGGGGAAGTCGCGGTCAATTTTCGAGAGGCGTACTGCGCGTTTCCAAAATCGCCTCATCCAATGTACTCCTCATTTACTCCAGTTCCAGTTCCTGGGCGACTGTTCCATCATCGTTTGAATCAACCAAAACTGGGGTATTCACGGCGGCATACACGTTTGCCGGTAGCTCTGCAAGTTGTGGCGCCGCACCCTCAGCCATAGCATTTTCATACGATGAAGGAACAGCATCACGTCGTAGCCGTTCGAGTTCGGTGACATCAAATGTATTTGAGCGCAAGATATACCGAACTCGGTATGCCAGGTTTTGCTCGGTGACGGTTACAGATGGCTCCAGCTCAGCAAAAAGTAGATGCATCCTTGCCCGATACGCAAAACCTCCAATTTCTCCCCCTTTCGCCCTAAAATACGCCCACAATGCGTTGCTGTTCATTTGAGTTGTCCAACGCATGCGGCGTGCTACACCAGTGGCGGGTGCCGATTGCTGGGCCCGCGAAGACCCTGCCGACATCAAGCCAGCTGATGGGGATGATGGATGCGAGGCTGGCTGCTGTGTGGTCATGCAGCACATCGCGCACGTTAGCTGGCGGTTCGCATGCTGTCGCGTCCAGCGCCAGCTCCAGACGCGCCCTGGCGTCCTCCAGGCAGCGGCCCTTTGCGCATTCCAGTCAAATCCATCATCCATTATTTATTATTATTTATGGAGTATCTGTATAGTTTTCTCATCTGGTTGGTTTCTATAAATATATAATTATAAATCAATTATAAATATATAATTATTATTATTTTTGGGGTATCTGTATAGTTTTCTCATCTGGTTGGTTTCTATAAATATATAATTATAAATTAAATTGAAAAGATAAATATTCATAAATATCAATAAAATAAAATAAATACAAAAAATACACAAATAAATAAAGATCCAACCAGATGGAAGCCCTCGGCAGGGGAGACCAAACGGCCGAGGGTTAGGGGGAAAGGGAAATAAACCGACGGACGATGCGGGCGGTATCGAGGACCACTGCCTTCTGCATTTGAGCCCGGAGCGGTCCGTCACGGAGTCCCAGTCGCCTCAGATGACCCGAGAGGCTGACTGGGATTAGCCCATTCGCAGAGACGATTACAGGAATAATTTCGGTCGGCCAACCACCCCACATGTCGGTCACCTCGTGAGCCAGGTCCAGATATTTTGTTCGCTTATCTGTTTCGGCTTTCACGAGGTTCTCGTCATACGGAATGGTAATGTCGACCAAAAATATCCTTGACTGTGCCCGGTCCATCAGCACAATATCAGGCTTATTTGCAAGAATAGTCCTGTCTGTGATGATGGCCCGGTCCCAGTAGAGCCTGGCGCGGTCATTTTCGAGCAAGGCTTCCGGCAAGTACTTGTAATACGGCAATTTCCGGTCCACGAGACCGTATTTCAGAGCGACCTCCTGGTGTAGAATTCTGGCTTCTAGGTTGTGCCTGTGCAAGTACTCAGAGTTAGAAAGCGCCGAACAACCGGAGATGACATGCCTAAGTGACTCCCCGGGATGGCAACAAGCTCGACAGACGTCGACGGTGCCATCCTTTAGGATGTATCTCCGATAGTTGTTGGTCTTAATAACCTGATCCTGTATTGCACAGACAAAACCCTCGGTTTCCCCGAAGAGGTCACCGAAACGTAGCCAGTTGAGGGAGGCGACTGTATCTACGAAGGGCTCATGTAGAGCCCTGTAGTACCTCCCGTGGAGCTCCTTCTCCTTCCATACGGTCTCCCGGTCGTAAATGCTAAGCACTGCTGGGTCCTGCCATTGCTCGTTGGCCAAGGATAGAGGGGTAAGCCCTTTATCACTAGAAATGACGTCATTATAGAATGGATCATCCGATCTCGCCAGGAAATAATGACGGAGGCTGCACACTTCACGATTATGCATAGTGAGCGCGCTCAGAAAGCCACGCCCACCATGCTTTCGCGGCAAGTACAGCCTCATTACCGACGATCTCGGATGATGCATCCTATGGGACGTCATGGTAGTGCGGACTTTTCTATCCAGGGCGTTAAGTTCAGTCTGAGTCCACCTGAGTATGCCAAAGGTATACATAAGGACAGGCATGACCCAACCGTTATATGAGTGTGTCTTATTCACACCGGACAAAAGGCTATTAAGCACTTTGGTCAAGCGTGCATAAAACACGTCGCAAACTGACTGTTTCACACCAACCTCATCGATACCGATGTTCTGTGACATACCCAGGTATCGGTATGTTTCAGCCTCGGAAAGGGTCCTTAAGTTGACGGGCATAGATAAATCTATGCCCTCAGAGTTAGCAACCATTCCCCTCTCAACATGGAGGACCGAACACTTATCCGTCCCCAGCTCCATTCCAATGGAACTGCTAAGCTCACAAGTGATTTTTAGCAATTCCATAAGATGGGAGCGACTGGAGGCGAATAACTTAAGGTCATCCATATAGAAAAGGTGGGTCACTTTTGTCCCTCCTTTCCGTAGCTGAAATCCTCTCCCGGATCCCTCTAGTAAGGTACTGATAGGGTTCAGGGAGAGGCAGAACCAGATTGGACTCAGACAATCGCCCTGGAAGATACCCCTTCTTATCCTTATGTGGTTCTCCGCAGCTATCATCCGCTCACCCAGATGACAAAGGATCGTACTCCACTGCACCATACACCGCTCGAGGGAAGTCTCTCACTGTACAGTCTATCTTGTACAGCTCGATCACTCTCTTCAGCCATGTATGGGGCACCGTGTCGAATGCCTTTCTGTAGTCTATCCAGGCGGCTGAGAAGTTCCGACGGTTGCGTTTCACCACTTTGCCAATGACCGCGTCAATGAGAAGTGGTTCCTTAGTTCCACGACCACCGCCCCGACATCCATTTTGAGTGCGTGACATCACCTGATTTAGCTCCAGGTGACGAGTGATTCTCGCGCTCAAAATGGATGTCAGTGTCTTATATGGTGGGTAGACACGTAATGGGGCGGTATTTGCTCGGGTCTGTGGTAACCTGGTCTTTCGCACTAATGCCAAATGCACAAACTTTGTTTCTTGGAGACCGGATACAGATGCAATGGCTGTAGATGCTTTTACTATAAACTGGAGCGGATGTTATTTTTACGCATTCCCCCCATTTTCCATAATATTAAATTGTTTAAGGAAAATAATGGATGACAGGGCTCACGGAATCTCTGTTTTTCCTTATTGGCCTTCACAGCTCTGGTTCCCCTTACTACAAGGGTTATTAGCATCTGATATTCTGTTCTTGCGCCCTAACAAGAATCTTTTACGATCACATTCCAGGGAACACCACCCTTTACACGCGAGCCTTACCTTGGGTGCCGCGAGGCTCTCCAGCAAGCTTTCACCCGGAGATGCCCACCAGAGGCCCTCAACCTCATGCTAGCATCGCTCTCCGATAGCACGGTAAAACAGTATAATGTTACCTATAAAGCATGGTGGCCGTTTTGTGACAACAGAAATATTAATCCATTTCAACCATCTATATCTCCTTTTTCATCCTTCTTTACTGACCAGTTTAATGCCGGTTGTTCTTACACGGAAGTCTCAATTCGCATAGATCAGCGCTATCACGGAAATAATATTGGTTCCGACGAACATGTAAGTCGATTGCTAAAAGGAGCTTATAAATTAAGGCCGAACATTCCAAAATTTACACAGACCTGGGACCCTCAAAGTGTTTTAAATCACGTTGCAGGGTGGCATCCTAATACGAATTTAAATCTGGAAAAAATTACAAAGAAATTAGCAATTTTATTAGCCCTCTGTACAGCCCATAGAGTACAAACGCTATCATTAATTAAGTTGGAAAATATATCATTTTCTCACAATAACGCTAAGATCATAATTACTGATCTAATAAAGACTTCCACCCTAGGCCGAGAGCCATTTTTTTTTAGAAAATGTGAATATTTGCCCAGCTACCGTTCTAAAAGATTATATTTCTGTCACAGAAAGTAAAAGATCGGAAAACATAGGCAAACTGTTCCTCACTTACAAGCCACCACATAGACTAGCCACGACGCAATCAATCAGTCGATGGATTAAACAAGTGCTCTTGGAAAGCGGCGTGGATACGTCAACGTTTGGCGCCCACAGCACTCGCCACGCCTCTACCTCAGCTGCGGGCCGCGCGGGCCTCAGCGTTGATGTCATCCGTAAAGCTGCCGGATGGACTCCTACATCGAATACTTTTGCGCGATTTTACAATAGAACCCTGGTTGATGAGGGGAACTTTGCAAGATCCGCTTGCTTTACGCCCAATCACTAGTTTAAGATTTTTTCTGTATTCATAAATACAAAACTAATTGTTCAAATTATCGTGATTACATAACGTTTCATGTACCGATCGGTAACTAATAAATATATTCTAAGAAATATATATTATTTTATTACAACGAAAAACTTCCTGCTCTAAAATTCTACCTGGTGAATAACTATATCTGAAAAATGAAGCGATGAAATATAATATAAGATCAAACGAACTTCTCAAGTGAAGTTCGATCATTATTATATGAATCGCTTCATTTGAAGATATAAGCCATTACCCACCCTCCCATAGCAGTAGTTTGCTAGCCCTAATTCGGAAAGTTTTTCTCTACACTCTAAAAATAATGAGCTCAGAATGGCGACTCACTCCGTCCCCGAGTCAGCGGTGGTAGGGGTAAGTCGGTTCACAGCCAACCTAGTTTAGTCAGTTGAGTGTCTTTTAAAGCGTGCAAAGTCACCTGTAGGTTAAGGGGACTACCTGGTGAATAATTATATCGTCAAATGAAGCGATTCATATAATAATGATCGAACTTCACTTGAGAAGTTCGTTTGATCTTATATCATCCAAACACTACGGTAAGGTACATAGCGACATATTGAAATGACGTTAAGTAAAAAAGTTGATACTGGTTATTTTTTTAATATTTTGCTTTGTTTGAAAGATTCAAATCTAAATTAGTGATAAAAACTATACACGTTATAATGTAATATAGATTTAACTTAGAACTTTATAATTCTTCGAATTTACTAAAAGGTTATTTTAAATCGTGTGAGTACGTTTGTGCAAAGTTATTGCGGAATGATTAATGTGAAACGACAAAAGATATTTCTTAGATTTAGTTGACTATAACACCTAAAGACCAGGAGAGATCTAGGCTATATTTAATTCGAAAAACTTGAATATATATAAAAAAATAAAAGTTAATAAAATATGATCTTTGATTATCTTATAGCTAAATCTAAAAATAACATTACAGTAATAGATCATATTCAAACGAATCCACTAGTATGAATGCCTTTTGCTTTTAGTCGAAATCCAAATTTCAAACGTCACGTTTAACATCCAATCATTAACACTTAATTCAATTCCCTGAGTAAAGCGTTTATGACGCCGAAGTTTTTTATAGAGTTTTTATAGAGGGGATTGAGTTTTGTTCCTTTTAGCACGGTGCACTATTGATTTTATTAAACCGGAGACCACGCGAGCGAAGCCGTAAGAAAAACTTAGACTTGAATAAAATATTTAGCCTATAACTTAGCAATATAGTAATATTATCAGCAATATTAATTTTATCTTACTCATTCATTGTAATTTATGAACTACATGACTCACCAAGTTATCATGTACTACGCAAGAATCCTAAAGGATTTAGAATCTGAAATTCTTTTATTCGTAAGAATTCAGCAATTTTTCGGACCAAGAGGTATTCTTGGCTACAATAAAGAAAAATTTATATTCTACTCACAAATGTTTGCAAGTCGCCCGTGAAATGATAATGTAAAATATTATGACACTGCATTCACAATGCCAATCGAAATATCCCATAACTTCTTTTTGTTATTTAAAAGCTTAAACTTATTCTTTTCTTTTAGTAAAATAATCAGTCAATCGTCTTAGACTATATAGAATGAACTAGAAGCCGGCATAATAGATGAAAGAATGAAGGAATGATGAAGCATTACCAGCATAATTACATCCCAGCGTATGTGTGTATGTGTTTGTGTGAGATTGTTGATGTTTTTTATACTTTCATATTGTTTCACGCTATAATTGATGCCTGGTACATGAGATTATACCTACCACCCAGAAGTCAAAACTTTCTACACCTAGTCGGGCGAGATCGGTATGTACTCGAACATTCTAGATGTTTCAGTAGAAGGGGCCCTATATAAGGTCGATATCGACCGTGATCCGAGTAGTATTGAATTGACAATCCAAGCGAATACTTCGAAGCGATACTAATATAACTGGGAACTAAAGTGTTCATTAGTACAATTTTGTTTTATTATTTAGTGTGTTTTAAGTTGCATTTAGAATTCTGTGATTAATGTATCAATTTTGGTAATTTAATCGGCAGTTTATATTGTCACGAACCCCAAGCTCGAAACAATTGGTGTCAGAAGTGGGATCAAGTCATGTCAATTTTACCTAAAGACGACAGGGAGGATATCCATACCCGAAGTCAACGCCAGCAGGAGACGGACCAGAGACGATTACGTGGTGCAATGCTGCAGAAGTCGGAGGGCCAGCTGCCTACCACGAAGGCCGGCCCGTCAGCAGCTCCTGCATCTGCAGTACCTGACTAAGATACTCCGATGATGGTGCTGTAGGAGCGGGCTTGCCAAAGGAAGGAACAGTCCCACCGACAGAAGGAACAGGCCTGCCGATAGGAGAAACAGGCCCGTTGATTGGAAGAGCAGCTACAGCGTGGCAAGGAAAAGCAGATGCTCCTCATGAAATACCTTTGCGCTACCTACGGGAAAGATATAAGGGAGAAGAGGGATAGGGTTGCTCAACATGATAACCGAATGTCAGAAACTAAAACCAGAATCGACCAAGTGAACAATCGGGTTGACGACGTGATGGCTGACTTGAAGTAAACGCTGGACGACCTCAAACTTGGGAATGGAATAACAGCCCCCGAGGTAGCTACACCTTCACTACGCAAATTCAAAGTGTTGCCGTTCGACGAGACGTCTTCCTGGTCGGCCTACATAATCCAGTTCGAGGCTGTAATGAAGACGAACGGCTGGAATAAAAGTGAGGCCATGACTGCTCTCACCCTAGGCCTGTGCGACCAAGCCTTAACAGTTTTGGAAGCTCTCGGTAAGGAAGTGTCTTACGAAGGCTTGAGGCATTGGAGGCGAGATATGACGACGCTCACCTGGAACACCTCTTTTGTGCGCAGCTCAAAGATAGCGTGTAACGATGCAATGAAAACGCGAAAACATGCAGCAGTGGGCTTTTGTGGCGAAAAAGCTGGTTCGAAAGGGATACCGGTCTGTACTTGCGCTTATTCAAGAGAATTTGGTGCAGATATTAATCGACAGTATCCGCGACCTTGATGTCAGAGCCGCTGTGAGGCTCGGGCACCACGAGGTGCATAAGCATGCCTTGGTCCATGCACTGGAGATGGAAATCGTGTGGCAGGATCGACGTTCCCTTTGCTATAGGGAAGTTGCAGCAGCTACAGTTCGCGACCGCAATAAAACGTACAGCCTAGATGCTACGGCTGTATCGCAGAAATATCCCCAATAGGGGCCATTTCTGCGATACAGCTGCCCTAAGCAAACTATAGAAAAGGAAGGTAAATGACCTCGAGAAGGTAGTGCGGCTAACAGCACCGCCCAGTATCGTAGCGGGAAAGCTCATGGCAACGCGGATGCATAGTCAAGAAGACCTTATCCTCAAATTTGCAAGCATTGTACTAGGCAAGAGGGTAAGGAAGTGGTATCTGTGAGGAATCTCAGGACAGACCACCTCAGAAACGAATGGATGGATTACTTCATTAAGTGGCCAGAAGTCTTCGCCATTCCAAATCAAGAAGCTTCAACGGTTGCTGATAAACTAGTTCATGAAGTCTTCTGTCGTTTTAGAGTACCTTTAGAGATACGTAGCGATCAAGAAAGGTATTTCGAGTTACTTCATAGGCGTGATTTTTTACTGACAGCTGTCGCAGAGATCAAGCTATCTTTTATGAACTATAAAGTGATCAGTCGTACTATTGTGTTCTATTAGTAGTGTGTATTATGCTATAATTGGTGTTCCGTAAAGTGTCAAATAAAGTGTCAATTTTGGTAATTCAATCGGCAGTTTTTATTTATATATAAGTTTTTACGAACCCCATGCTCGTAATAATACTAATAGTATATCATAAGTACACCGAAACTTGGTAATTTTCTGTTTTTTTTTCTGGTGAATTATACAATATGTAATGACAGCAACGGCGCGGTTTGAACCACTTAAACAATCATTAAATTATCTCGAAACTGGTAAAAGGGTATTTTTGCTGGCAATGGCTTTTATTCGCACACTTCAAGCACACCTCAAGCATGCCATTCTTGGTGACTTTGACGTGATGGAATGAATGAGTATATATTGCAAAGCTTTATTTGACTGTAACGGTACGCCATGTTTTTTGACGTCATACCCTTCACAATAGCTTTTGAGATAAAATAATGATATCGTATAAATTCCGATGGGACGGTTATCGCCCAACTTCCCAATTTCGGCTTTGCTAACAACTTTAAAATACTGTCACATGAGTTTAAATAAGTTGAGAACACAATGAAAATGTCAATATTGCTGTCAGGTCAATACAAAAAGATAAACAATCCACGTACATTTCAATGACTCCGAATTGTAGGAACACATCGAAACAACGAAATTAATTTGAACTAGGTTTTAGGTGCATATCCGTACGTGTAAGAATAGACTTTTATGGGTCTATAAAAAGAAAGGAGAAAGATGTGTGCGTGAGTGGATATCAAAAAGTATAACATGGGCACGACGTCGGTTGTACGCAGTCACAAAATAAAAAATTTAGTATAAAGTTGACAAACGAGCGCACAGTCCACCTGATGGTGAGTGTATGCTGAGGGTAATAGGCATCCACAACTGTCATTGATTTAGAATCGAAATGCAGAACGTTTTCACCATTGGACTAAATGGAATGCCTCCGTTCCTGTAAAAAATACTCCAGTTTTCTTCACTCACCATACGAAACACAGCATTATTCTGCTGCTTCATTACGATATTCTGTGGGAGCCTTTGTGCAACTAGTACAACTATTAGTTGTAGTTGTAGCGTTGTTCTACCACGTATAAAAAGTGTGTTCGTTTCCATTAATTAGCAAAGGATACCGCATGCAGTTTGACATTTAAAAAACACCATTACAGGTATTGCGGAAGAACATGGTATAGTTCATTAGTTTTATTTAACAAAGAATTAGTTTCAGCTGCGGACGAGAGATGACCAAAGATGACAAAAAAATTATGCGATGAAATACTTCATAATATGTATCTATTTACACGGAACAAGAACGCCTATATTGTTAAGTATATTGTTTAGATCAGAGTTCCCCAAACTTTTTTGTGTCGTAGACCCCTTGCCATGTTTTTCCGTGTTGGGTAGACCCCCTACATACCTGATATTGATTTCCTGTAAATTTCTAACTGTAGTGAGGTTTATTGTTAAAAACTTAAAGTAAAAACACATGTTAATTTATACATTTATTAATTGAATTTAAATTAAAACTACTCAAAATAAAATTTTGTATCTGTTATGTAAAATATACGTAGCAACACCATTAAATAAACATAAAATAAACTATAAATAAAATAACATAAGCAATAAGTCAATATTTCTAGTGAGAAGAATGAACCTGATGCTTTAATAATAAATTATCAACATTTGGCGTCAATTTTGTAAGGGTTAATCCTAAATCTCCTCGGCTAATGATGTCCAGTCTGTTTCTTTTTTTCGTTAGGAGATTGGTAACATCGCTGAACCCCCTTTCCACTAGGTATGACGATTGAAAGGAAATTAAAAATTTCCTCGCTATATTCCATAATACAGGATAAGTAACGCGTATATTGTTTTGCAGACAGAATTGCTGATATCCGTTTTTAAACTGAACCTTAAGTTCTTCGTTTGTACTTAGTTCAGTCAGTGCCTCTTGTATTATGACATTCGTTTCTTCTATGTCACCATATGGATTAATTATCCACGGTGGTATTACCATAGTCAAAATATCCTCAAACCTAGATTCAAAATCTGAATAGAGGACATTTAAATGTTGAACGTAAGTTGAAACGTCGTCTTCCTGGCAGCTTGTCTGTGACAAATTGGGGAACTGAGAAAATTCGCCCCATCCAATATTTTGCTTCATTAGTTTAACTCTGGCAAGAAACGCTGATAAGATGGACTTTGTTTTAATCAAATTTAAACTGTCGCCTTGTAATTGCAAATTAACCATATTAAATTTTGTAAACAAATATGTTAAATAGGCGATGTCTGTTTTCCTCTTTATTAAATTTTCTTTTAAAATTTTATCTTTAGTATCCAGAAATTCTAAAATAGTCTCAAAAAATTCAAAAAATCTTGTCAAACATAAGCCTTTCGACAGCCAGCGTACTTCAGAGTGAAGGAGTAATTGATGAAAGTGTTCGTCATTTTCTTCACACAACTGCGCAAATAACCGCGTATTCAACGCGTTGTTTCGGATTCGGTTTACTGCATCAATGACTAAATGAAGTGATTCATGCAATCTAACACTCAAAGTTTTAGCAACTTAATGTTGTCGATGGATGACGCAATGTATTGCTAACACCCCTGACACGTTTTGTTTTAAATAGCTTATAAATCCACGATAACGTCCAACCATGGCAGGTGGTCCATCTGTAGCTACTGATATTATATTTGATAAAGGAATTGCTTTTTCAATGAAGTAATCCTTCAAAACATGAAATATTGATTCACATTTAGTGTCGGTTATCAAAGTTCTTGCGAAGAGCAGTTCTTCGTAGATTTCTTGATTCATAATAAAACGAACATATGCCAATAGTAATGCTGCATTATCAGGTAAAGTTGACTCGTCCATTTGTATAGAGAAATGGTTCGTTTGCAAATAATTACATAAGAAGCTTTCAATATCAGAACTCATTTCATCGATACGTCTTTCAACAGTATTATTGCATAAGGGAATTCTTTTAATGATATCAGATGCAGGTTTGTGTAAAACAGTTTTTAAAACCTCTTCAACGGCTGGCAAAATTAACTTCCCTCCGATAGTATGCGGTTTTCCGGATTTTGCTATAAGTATATTGTAAGACGCCCACAAACCATCATCATTTCTTTGTGACGTCGAAGCGAACGTTCTGTCCAGTGTAGGTCTCTTCTGAAGTTTATCTTTGAGTGTTTGAAAGTATTTCAATCTATATTTCTCTGTTTTATCAGGGTGGCATCTTCTCAGATGATCTTGCAGTTTAGATGGTTTCATAGTGTCATTGCCCAAAACTTTGTTGCATAAAAGGCACATATGCAATTGTTTGTCCGGCAATGATGGAATGAAGCCAAATTTCAAATAATCGGCACTGTATTGTCTACATTTCTTTTTAGATTCGGACATGGCATCGGTCATCTGTGGGTAAAATTAAATTATTTAAATAAGACAGAAAATCCAGCAGCTGCATATTAAAAATATTTTTTGATTTTTCCGAAAACATTCCATAATTCGAACATCTTCTTGCAACAATTAGCTCGAATTACGGAGATTGCACTCTAATTATAATACCGATTGCTAAAAATTTCAAAAAGAAACTATGTGAGGAGTACTCGTGTAATTTTGCATGACTGAATATTAAACTACTAATAACTAAAGTCATGATTGGCGTAATTTATCTATCTTTGCTAACTTCGAGCACAAAACTAAAATTTAATAAAAAATAATATACTTACTTTTCTCTAGCACTCTCAAACAAAATAACACTGACTCACTATAATTTGTGTGATATACTATCTGTTTATATTTTTTAAAATATTTTCTTAGCACTTTCATTTTCAAGATTCAGGAAACGAATAAACGTATTTGTCCCACATTCGTATTTATAGAGTGACTAATTGAACAAGTCAGTGCAAGGTAGCGAAGCTCTGAGACTGCGACTCTCAGGTTTTTACAAGTTCAAAATGTATTGCGACCACAAAGCGAATACCAACATCCTACAACTTACACAATTTTATAAACATATATAATAACCTTTTTACTTCATAAGTACTTTTATAAATGTTCGTAACTTGACCGAATTTGTAACAAATAAACTGGACCATAAACAGAAGTGTGTAGGGATTTTCTTAGATTTAGCCAAAGCTTTCGACACCGTTTCGATACCCATTCTTGTAAACAAATTAGAAAAAATTGGAATAAGAGATTCTGCCCTTTCCATTTTTAAGGATTTTTTATATGACCGTGTGCAGAGAGTAAAAATAAAAAAAATTATTAGCTCAGACGCCTGTGTCACATTTGGAGTCCCTCAGGGCAGTATCCTGGGACCAAGTCTCTTCTTAATTTACATCAACGACCTGTGCTCAATGACACTAACTCAAGGCAAGCTATTTACTTATGCTGATGATACAGCCTTAATTTTCTACGGAGAGACTTGGCCTGAGGTCCAGGAGTTTGCGATGAGGGGTCTTCAATCTGTGGCAAAATGGCTTGAGGAGAATCTACTGACTCTTAATATATCAAAGTCTACCTATATGCAGTTCCATATAACCAACACCCAAACTGTTAACGATATACAACTAACAGTACACTCTTGTGGTTTACAGTCAACAGATACTTGCCTTTGCCCTAAAATGACGAAATCCAAATCAATTAAATATCTCGGAGTAATTATAGACGAGAAACTAAGCTGGCTCCCACACATAGACCTTATTTCATCGCGCACTAGGATTCTTATTTGGACATTTAAAAGGCTAAGGCACATCGCTGACTTTGATTTATTGAGAACTGTATACTACGCCTTAGCACAATCAATTATAGGTTATTGTATAGTTGCCTGGGGTGGAGCATGCAAAACATTTATGATAAAATTAGAAAGAGCTCAAAGATGTCTCCTAAAAACTATGACTTTTAAACCGTTCAGGTATCCTACAAATCTGCTTTACCAAGAATGCAAACTGTTGACTGTTAGGCAATTGTATATCCAACAACTGATCTTAATGAAACATGCTCTAACTCCTTATAACCCTGAGATCTGTCGTAATAAACGCAGAATACCGGATGTAATGATTATTGGCAGATGTCAAACTGCTTTTTCTAGGCGACAAAGTTCATATCGATCCTCAGTGCTTTATAATAAATTAAATAGAAATCTAAATTTTTATCCTCTTTCCAGACATGAATGTAAAGTTAAAGTTCGAGATTGGTTATTGTCACTTGATTATAGTAAAACAGAAAATATAATTTGTTAACATGTAGTAATGTATGTCGTATAATAAAAGTATAATAAAATTATAAAATTTTAAAATTATGAAATTAAAAATAGCAATCTTTGTTTAAAGCATCTATTTATTCATTATAGGTTATAATGAATAAAATATATATTCTGTATGAAATTATATAATAATATATTATATATATTCTATGTATGTATATATATATATATATATATATATATATATATATATATATATATATATATATGTGTGTGTATGTATATGTATATACGTGTGTGTATGTATATGTATATATATTGCAAATTGCAAACTAATTTTAATATACCTACGATTATATGAAATATAATAACGACTAAAGAGTCGCATTAAGTTAAAGTATATGTTTCGTTGTAAATAAATACATTCAATTAGCTAAACAATTACTTAAAAATGTAAAGCTTAGTTACTTAATTAATTGTTAAGACTAAAATACTGTTGTCACAACACTGGGAGAGGCCACTGATTCCTAAGATACAAACTTGTCTAGTTTGGGAATCAGAATCTTCACTCTATTATTGTACTTTTATTTGAATAAATGATTATTATTATTATTATTATTATTTATAAATAATGTATATGTTTTGATATTATAAGATAGTATGATGTAAGTAAATAGGTCTCTCTATCAGTGTATGTGTTGAGATCCACTATCGTGGACCCCCATTTTCATTTCATGGACTCCCATTTCTTTTTCGCTGACGTAGACCCCTTGCAGGTTATCATAGACCCCTATGGGTCGATATAGACCACTTTGGGAATCACTGGTTTACATAAAACTTCAAGAGTTGACTCGAAGTTCATACAATTTTCTGAAAAAATATTTAAACCGAATAGCATCACTGAAATCTCAAACTAGTTTAATAAGTTCTTGTTGCATATACAGTGCTTAGAAGTGTTAAGAATTTCATGAGATACTTTAAATGCCTGGAAAGAAACGTTAGATGACTGGTCTATATCTACTACATTGATGATCTAAAACACGTGATATATTTGTAACATTCTAGCTTAATAAATGTTTTGTATCCAAAATTATTTGCAGTTGTCGATAACAGTTATTAAGTAAGAGCATGTTCGTGCAACATAATGAGTATCTTAATTACAGTGTGAATAGTGAACCAACATTGTTGTTGAAATAAATTTACCTAAATATTGTTATCGATTATAAGCTTTACTTATTCTAATTTGGAAGTTGCTATAATGTTCCCGATATTTGAAATTTCAAATTTTGACAGATCTCCTACTTTCTGAGGTTCGTAGTGTTCGATTCTATTGATTTTAAGAGAATATGTGTATTGCTTTAATATTCAAACTCCGACTGTCCCTGTCACTCTACGTCAAAGAAACTGTGACACCAGGAGTCTTAACTGCGCTCCTGATGTGCGTGAGTGCGTGCGTACGTGCGAGCCTGTGTGCGTGCGTGCGTGCATACGTTCGTGCATGCGTGCGCGTATGCGTCTGTGTGTGCGTGTGCGTGTGCATGGACACGATCTTCATTTTTATATATTTTTCCCTACATATAGTTTCCAACATAGCATGGGCCAGTAGAATAGAATAGAACAAACCCTACCGGCACATATAAAAATTGTTACATAACTGTGTGAGGTCCTCCAAAAAACAAAGGTATTCTTAACCTACGGTTTCCGTTCCGAAAGTGCTCCTTTCTGCTTCTTTATGCTGGTGTGTTTTATAATGGTGAGTTTTTGGATTTACAGAACGAGGCATTCCATCTCAGTCCTCACATTTATTTGTGTATGTCATAGTTGTATAAAATGATATATATATATATATATATATATATATATATATATATATATATATATATATATTTAAATGAATTATATTGAAAATAAAACCCCCGCTAGGTTTCTTGCTGGTTTACCCAGGGCAAAAGTTTATTTCGAACCAAAGGTATAATTAAAACGATTCTATTTTATTTCATGTAACCCACGTTTAATATTTCCAATATCTTCCTACATTTACAAAAGTAGCCTTACGGACTATTTATAAACCGATTTAGAGTAAGAGGCATCTATGGAAAATGCCAAAAATACTTTCATGGCTTTCAAATATACTTGGCGGTAAGACGATAATTACTCAGACTTTTTATATTTACATAAAAAATATGTAAGGCAACGTAAAAGTGTATAACTTACAGGGTTATTTTCAAAGACAAACCAAATTTAATACTTTAGTTTAATTAGTTAAAATAATGACATTTCACATAAAAATACCTCAATAAAACCTAATAACACATTAAATATACGGGCCACGATGTAAAAGAACAAAGGTTAAAAAAATTTGAGACTACATATAGACATTGTCATGAAAGACTCAAATTGATTGTATTTGTAAACAAATGCACCAATTTGCAAACGTCCTTTATATGCTGGGAAAAATTACAAACCACTACTGCCTGCATACCATGCTATGTCTGTGTTAAATTTTCATATTTTGAAATATTTAAAATTCTAACATTACCCTCAATATACTTATGACACAAGTATTTTTGTAAAACGTAATGTTTCTGGAAAGTCAACGTCGCTCAGATAAGCTTCATTTAGTACCAATTTAGTAGAACTGTTTTTTTCTACAGAAGTGTTATATACGCATTTGCACCAAAAGTATATAGCAAAATACCTAAGTGAATTATAGATTGTGACAACACTAATATCTATAAACGTAAACTTTTTTAACTACTAAATGATAAAGCATCACTGACCTCTATATATACAAGTACGCTGGACTGGCTATACACCGTGATATGATGAAGCGATTTGATTTCCGCCATTTTGGTGCTGACAGCAGAAGTGCGCGTCCACGGAACTAATAATAGGGATGAGACAGTGTAACAAATTATATCGATAAAAATTCTATATCCTATCCATAGAATTGACTCTATGGATAGATGGACTCTACCCATAACGTCCATTCCATTTGTGTATTATAATAATATAATGCCATTATCACTCATCATCATTAAAACCCTTTACAAGTCCACTGCTGAACATAGGCCTCCCCCAAGGAATGCCACAAAGCACGATCCTGAGCTAACTGCATCCATCAACTTCCTGCATGTCTTGCCAGGTTTTGACTCCATCTAGTGGGGGAACGTCCTACACTTCACCTGCCGGTACGAGGCTGCCATTCTAGAACCTTTTTTTGCCATCAGTATTCGGTTCTTCGAGTTATATGGCCGGTCAATTGCCACTTCAGCTTACTAATCCATTGGTCAATGTCGGTCACTCTGGTTCTGCTGCAGATATCCTCATTCCTAAGTTTAAACCTCTGAGCATAGCCCTCTTCATAGCTCGCTGAGCGACTTCGAGCTTCCTCATATGGCCAGCAGTGAAAATTTCAATCCAAAGGTCATCACTGGCAACACGCACTGGTTGTACAATCTGGTTTTGAGATATTTCTGATGAGAAAATGTGTTGCAATCTCCCGAACGCTGCCCAGCCGAGTTGAATCCGTAGATTGACCTGTCGGTCGAAGTTGAAATTACTTAGTCAGACTATTTGTCCCATCGTCAACAATTTCAGCTAAGTGCTCCCAAAAACTACTGGCATACGTGTGACATGGACATTACAGATGACGTTTGTTTTGTCCATGTTCATCTTAAGACCTATCAGTTGGGAGACACTATTGAGGTAATTGAACATTGCGTAGGATAACAGTGCGTAGGTCTTCCAGCGATTCTGCCCTAAAAACTATATTGTCGGCAAATCAAAAGTGAGTGACGTACACGCCATTGACGTTAATACCGTATCCTTTCCAGTCCAGTAGCTTGAAAACGTCTTCCAATACAGCAATAAAGTATTTCGAAGATATTACGTCACCCTGTCTTACACATCTCTACAGTTGAATTAGTTTTGTACTCTGTTTCTGTACTCGGATAGCCATTGTAGCCCTTAGACCATTCAACAAAAAAAAAAACTAATTACACAAAAGCAAAATAAAAACATAATTTCTAAAATAATTTATTGTCAACAGTTCTTTTAGTTCTAGTATTATAAAAAACCAATCAGCTGCTATATTAACGCCTATTCAATTCAACTGCAGGTCAGTCTATAGACAGTAAAATATTTTCTACTATATAAAAAATTATGTTTGTTCGTACTTTCTACGATGCCATACCGTTCATCAAACTGCGGTAAAACTTAGTCAACTTATTGGTTGCGCTTGTGCGAAGGTTACATGCATGGTACAATTAATTGACACTAGGTGGTGTGCGTATTATGACTATTTTTTTGAAAGTTATAGTTATATATCATTCTATTTCAATGATTGTATTATCATTCCTAATTGATCAATATAACTGCTCCACATTTTTGGCGATATTTCCACAACTATTTCTTCTGCAGCAGCAATGCGCCGGGTACGAGCTAGCAAGATAATGTAAAAAATATAAACTTTGAATTACATAGTTATCAGTTATTTACAACGTCATTTTCGAAATTAAAATTACAATATTAAAAAAATAAATAAAAAATAAATGAAATTATCATACAGTCCTATTTTCCGTGGTATCGTCCCGAGAATGCTGGCTACGTGTCCTCTCTGAATGGCTATTCTTAGCCTTCAAGCGAGAAAACAACGAACTAAACAACTTCTTATTACCAGCAGCGATGATCAGTCGCAGATACAGTTTTTTAGGAACTACACCGCACGTGCACCCTACGGACCAATAGTCTCTACAGCAAATTGCACAAATATGTACTCATCTTCTAGATACTCTGGGCTATTTACTTAGTTCAGTTGCCTCTAATGCCACCCCTGCTTTAGACGAGGTACTCCTGAGATAGGATGCTGTCAAAGTGTTCGCAAGTGGTATCGCACACTAAAGCTTTATCTCTCTCTCTCTCTCTCTCTCTCTCTCAAGCAACCAAACACATACTGTCGGGTCTCCTGGTATCGTCTCTAAATATTCTACAAAGATCTTAAATCGACGCAACACTCCCTTCCCTTACGACTCGACTGCGACTACAGCGGTACAGGGAAAGGAATCTCTTCTAGCCACATCCCACTAACATACATCCAACGTGGCTCGACATCATCAGACAACCTTTCGACACTTGGCTATGGCCCTTGAGTTTGGTGGAAAATGAGGAAAGAAAAAAACATTCGAAATAATAATCTAATACTTTTATACTTACTGGTACTGGTACTACCAGAAAAAATTGTCGGTATACTGCACTTTTTCAAAGCGGTGCAGTTCTCATGTTTAATAAAACAGTCGTCTGTGAAATGTTTGCAACAAATATGATCATTTTATTTCGGACGCCAATTCACAATATTTATGCTTTTAAGTCATAATTATAGTCTAGGTTCAGTTGGAAACCTGTTAATTAATAAACATTTGATAATTATCTGTTGTTGGCGACTTTGTTTGTTAACAGATATGGATAGGAAAGAACATCGATAAGTATTATAGACAAGGAACTCTACAACCCTATTGAATGCCGACAGCGCAAATACGACAGCCAAACATGTTCGTTTATATGATATTAAGATAAGTAACAAAATTTTAAGTACTTATATTATCAAATAGTTTTAATTTGTTTAATATTTGCTGCAAATTCACTTACTTGTGAAATGTTATACCACTTCCCTTTTGGTAACGAGTTTTACAGATTACGCACACTCTCATTATTAATAAAAATACGTGTGGCATTCGGTGACTGCCGCGGTAAAGCTATTGCATATCATTTTTTATCAACTTATGCAATTATAATTATTTATTTATTTTATTTATGCAGTTAAGTCTTTGATATTAAATCAAGTTACACTTTTTGAGCGTGGTGACCGATAAGAAAACAATTTTTTTTCTCTTATTGAATAAATGAGAAGTTAATATTGTTTAAAATATTTTTAATATCTTACAATACATGTAGGTTATTCAGGAATTTTTATCATTGAGTTAGCAGCTAGTGTACACGCACACAAACACCGTGCCGAAGTCTGCCGAGTGCCGAAGTCTGCCGAACTAAAACGACGTTAGACGATGCACGGCTTTCAACGCCACACCTCCGTGCCCGTCGGAGTGGGGAGCGTGAGGTTTTTTTTCGTTACGGAATTTCTGGATTCGGTCCCCGCGCTCAAGGCCCGCGATAGAAGCTATGCAATAGCTTAAAATATTTTTATTATGTAACTAATATTATACACAATCAAACAACTTAAAATACTTTCGTTTTTAGTATAAAAGTTAAAAATACAAACTTATTAAATAAGACAATATAAATAAGACAACAGACTTTGGCATATTATATCAATTTTATTTTTTAAGACATCCTTTAAGTTGGTGATAGACGTACGAACTTAAAGTAGGCGGTTTTTAAGATCGCGAACTTACTTGGCTCGACGTCGGCGACACACGCGCCAACTTACTCATACCGTATCGCGATGTCGTCCACTGAAGAAGCTTTGTGTTATTTAGGAATTATACCGTATTACATTTCAAAAACTAAAAACAATAGACGAAGGCGAAAAGTGTGGGTTAAGAACTGGCTTACAAAAAAGAGAGCGTTTATCACATGTGGATTTAGTAAGAGAGTTACGTGAAGAGAACGAAGATTTCCAGAATTATTTCAGAATGCATGAGCCTGTGTATGAAGAACTTTTGTGTTTAGTCACACCAATTATAGCTAAACGGGATACTTGCATGAGAGAAGCTATTTCACGGCATGAAAGTTTAAGTGCAACATTACGATTTTTGATAACTGGTGGAACATATAAAGATGTAATGTATTCGTCAGCGATATCAAGACAGTCATTGGGGTACATAATTCCTGAGACATGTGACGCAATCTACTCTGCACTGAAAACATATTTGAAGGTATGTAGCATTTATTACATACTTTATAAATAAAATAACTCAGTACAAATAATCAGACTTTATTTTGCAATGGCACATTAACATTAATGCTTAACAAATAAATTTAATCTTGAACATATACAAATGTAACGTACTATTTTATTTATTTTTAGTTATTATTATTAAAGTTTAAATATTCAACCAGGGTGTCCGGGATACTAATAGTTTGCGAGTCTTGTGTCAAGTTAAATGCTTGTGTTTCTTACAGCTGGACTGGAACAGCTGGCATGTGTATCAATGGTCTGTTGGACTGGAACTGGATTATGTATACTTGTATCGAATGTTAATTTTTCAAACCGTCCCAAAAAAATAACTTCATTGATGAGCTTTTCAGCTATGCCTTGTTGAATAGCAGTCATGTTGCGGAGTTTAATTGCGACATTTTTTCCTATAGCATCATATTCATCATCTGGGTTTTGTAATCTTTTACCTATTAACGATATTGTGTCTTCAATGGCGGCATTGCCGTGTCGCTTACGACGTGCAGATGAAGCAACAGATGTTGCAGGTGTCACAGGTGATGACACGTTGCAAATGGTACTCTGTAAATAAAAATGATATCATTTATACTGAATTATGGGTTTTTTTTTGTTACAGTTCCCGAGTTCAGAAGAAGAATGGCTAGCAATTGCTGAAGAGTTTGAGCGTACATGGCAATTTCCAAATTGTTTAGGAGCCGTCGATGGGAAACATGTAGCTATAGTCCCTCCTGCCGGAGCCGGCTCACATTTTTTTAATTATAAAGGGTATCACAGTATTGTACTTATGGGAATTGCAAATGCAAATTATGAATTTATTTATGTAGATATTGGAACAAATAGACGTATATCTGATGGAGGTGTAATACAAAAAACTACATTCTTTCAAAGATTGAATTCCAAGCGCTTAAATCTTCCTAGCCCCATAAAACCAAGCGGTCATTTAGAAGAATTGCCTTATGTATTTATTGGCGACGAGGCTTTTGCTTTGAGGACAGATTTTATGAAACCGTACCCACAAAGGCAATCACAGGCTAACTCAAGTAAGAGGATATACAATTATAGAGTATGCAGGGCTAGAAGAATTATAGAAAATGTTTTTGGAGTTCTGGCGGCAAGATTCCACATTTTTCGATCGCCTATAAATACCAGTGTGCACAATATTAACAAAATAGTTTTGGCATGTTGTGTATTGCACAATTTTTTAAGGAAAAAATTAAGACAAGCTTACAGTCCACATCAGCACTTAGATAGTGAAAATCACGAAAATGGAACTATTGAATTGGGGCTGAGACCACAAAATGGAGAATTACAGTCACTACAACAAAGTCACATAGTCGTAACCCCACTCAAAATGCAAAAATTATCAGAGAAAAGTATGAAACCCACTTTAATACTAGTGGTGCAGTGTCATGGCAACAAAGAATGATATAATAATAGTATTTTTACCCGGGTATCATTTTCACTATGTTCAGCATCAAATGTATTTTCATTATCATTAGCTGTCTCCTGTTCGCTGATGTCTATATTGTCAGTTGATTGTTCACCTGTAATTAAATAAAAACCCTCTAAATTTACTTTTGGTTTTAATGTTCAACATCACAATGTCATTATTGTAATGAAACAAAGTGCTATAATAGGTACTCTATTTTAGGTACCTACCTAATTTAGGCACAAGCATAACAAAGAATACGCACGTATAATATAATAGTGTATAGAGAAATTCCTTAATAAATAATTAAACTTACCTTGGCCTTGATCTTTGAGAAATTCAAGCTGACTTTAATACCATAATTTTGGCACGTATACCTGGTCAGTTCCTGAACCTGTCTTCTTGCTATCTTGCACTTTTTTATGTTCTTTTGAGAACCCAGCCCTTAATGAATTAATTTTTTTCTTGACGTTCTCAATCGTAGCATCTCTTTCTACCTTCCGTATAATTTCTAATAAATTATTGTATGCTTGAAGCTTCAAATTTTTGTCTTTGTAGTCGTTGCTTCTAATTTTCCAAAGAAAAGGGTTATTTCGGAAAGCTTCTATAAATTCGGTTAGCAGTTCATGCGAATAAGTTCGAAAATCACACACTTTGAGAAATTTCTGAATCAAAATTAACAAAAATTGCAATTTAAACAAGCGTGCGCGTCCACAGACTGGCGAAACAAAATGGCGGCTCGCGGCTCACAGTGCTGCCACACGTACGAGCCAAGACGAGCTACTAGTAAGATTTCAAACCGGTTGGATCGCCGACGAACTTACTCGGCGGTTTTAAAGTACGCGTACTTACGGGGACACACGAGCGAAAAAGGTCGTCGAGCCATAAGTACGCGTACTTGCTCGCCCGTCTATCACTCACTTTAGCGGCGCTTCAAATTGGCACAGTCATTTGTATGGTATAGCCAGTCCAGCGTACTAGTATATATAGAGGTCAGTGTAAAGCATATTATATTTATTTTGACATTAAAATATTATTATTAAATTGCATTGTACTATCAATAGCCGTGCCATAAAACCAAGCGGTCATTTAGAAGAATTGCCTTATGTATTTATTGGCGACGATGCTTTTGCTTTGATGACAGATTTTATGAAACCGTACCCACAAAGGCAATCACAGGCTAGCTCAAGTAAGAGGATATACAATTATAGAGTATGCAGGGCTAGAAGAATTATAGAAAATGTTTTTGGAGTTCTGGCGGCAAGATTCCACATTTTTCGATCGCCTATAAATACCAGTGTGCACAATATTAACAAAATAGTTTTGGCATGTTGTGTATTGCACAATTTTTTAAGGAAAAATTAAGACAAGCTTACAGTCCACATCAGCACTTAGATAGTGAAAATCACGAAAATGGAACTATTGAATTGGGGCTGAGACCACAAAATGGAGAATTACAGTCACTACAACATAGTCACATAGTCGTAACCCCACTCAAAATGCAAAAATTATCAGAGAAAAGTATGAAACCTACTTTAATACTAGTGGTGCAGTGTCATGGCAACAAAGAATGATATAATAATAGTATTTTTACCTGGGTATCATTTTCACTATGTTCAGCATCAAATGTATTTTCACTATCATTAGCTGTCTCCTGTTCGCTGATGTCTATATTGTCAGTTGATTGTTCACCTGTAATTAAATAAAAACCCTCTAAATTTACTTTTGGTTTTAATGTTCAACATCACAATGTCATTATTGTAATGAAACAAAGTGCTATAATAGGTACTCTATTTTAGGTACCTACCTAATTTAGGCACAAGCATAACAAAGAATACGCACGTATAATATAATAGTGTATAGAGAAATTCTTTAATAAATAATTAAACTTACCTTGGCCTTGATCTTTGAGAAATTCAAGCTGACTTTAATACCATAATTTTGGCACGTATTCCTGGTCAGTTCCTGAACCTGTCTTCTTGCTATCTTGCACTTTTTTATGTTCTTTTGAGAACCCAGCCCTTAATGAATTAATTTTTTTCTTGACGTTCTCAATCGTAGCATCTCTTTCTACCTTCCGTATAATTTCTAATAAATTATTGTATGCTTGAAGCTTCAAATTTTTGTCTTTGTAGTCGTTGCTTCTAATTTTCCAAAGACAAGGGTTATTTCGGAAAGCTTCTATAAATTCGGTTAGCAGTTTATGCGAATAAGTTCGAAAATCACACACTTTGAGAAATTTCTGAATCAAAATTAACAAAAATTGCAATTTAAACAAGCGTGCGCGTCCACGGACTGGCGAAACAAAATGGCGGCTCGCGGCTCGCAGTGCTGCCACACGTACGAGCCAAGACGAGCTACTAGTAAGATTTCAAACCGGTTGGATCGCCGACGAACTTACTCGGCGGTTTTAAAGTACGCGTACTTACGGTGACACGAGCGAAAAAGGTCGTCGAGCCATAAGTACGCGTACTTGCTCGCCCGTCTATCACTCACTTTAGCGGCGCTTCAAATTGGCACAGTCATTTGTATGGTATAGCCAGTCCAGCGTACTAGTATATATAGAGGTCAGTGTAAAGCATATTATATTTATTTTGACATTAAAATATTATTATTAAATTGCATTGATTACGTACCAATCATGACATGTGCCAATTAATACAAGATGACAATTAGACAAAATGATGGCAACTATTATATTATGTACACCATACCTTTATTTTCATTAAGTTTTTCTTATTTTATTATGTACATATCGAGATCTGTAAATTAAACTATGTTCATGAAATAAACAGATTTGATTTGATTAGATTAAATTTGATATTTTTAACTGAAAAAAAATTTAAACATAAAAGTTCACGCATTAGAGCAGTACGTTGGTTTCTTATTTTCTCTAAAACTCTTTCAGTAATGAGAAAAAGTTTGTGCTTTATTTTACTTTTAATATTTTATATTATTCTCGTTAAAGATATACAGATGGCAGCAGTAATAACACAGTTAAGATCAAGGTTGATCTTTACTGTATTATTATTGTTGCTGCACAATTTTTAACTAATTGCTGCACATTTTTTTTAATTACAATATCTGATTGAAACTAACGAAATGCACTAAATTTAAATGAGCACGTTTGTGAGTTACTGAGTATATTAAGTTTTATATTTAAATTCAGCGAGTATTTTTCCAAATATGCTACGTTCGCTACGCTTTTGCTTTTATTTTATAACTTTCCTTTATCTGCGTTCGGCACACTGAAATATTTTTCGCAAAATGCACTTATATTTTATTTTTAATAAAACGAAAAGTTGTTACTATCCTGTTATAATTTACAATGTCATGTACATTGTGCAACTGTCTCATAACAAGTCTGAACTGAGCATAAGCCCTGTAGCGTTACGAAAAGCCTACGCCAATGCTGATAGTTAGTATCACTGTGGAGAGAGGGCGCTGCACGGCCTGTGTAAACATCTTATTCTGTGTTTATAAATTTCGTAAAAATGTTATATTAAAAAAGTAAGTTTTTTTTATGTTTGTGTTCTTTGTGTGTATGAGGACTATAACTACAAGTGTTATCTCAATAGTACGAGACTTAATTACCATAATAATATGCAATAAGTGTACAGACGGTGATTTTATGATAAATTTTTAAAATTATAGTATAAAAGCTCAATGAAAAATGTAAAAACATTGTGTGACTAGTGTTTCAAACGAGTAACATTAAAATCTTAAAGAAATTAATAAATAAAGTGAAAAGAAATAGAAAAAAACTTTTAAATGTGGCGGTTGAATAATTTAAATTGATTACGGTGCTGAAATAGCTATCATTTATTGTAATAGCGACATCTATTGGCAAAGTAAGGAACTGCTATTGACTCTCATAACATATTTATAGGTTATACAGTTTTAGTGACTGCAACATTAGAGGGCGTTGTAAAAAAATGGAAACCAACTATGCATCTAAAGAGAAAAATTGTTCCAAACGTAATAAAAAAATTAATGGTGTGAATTATTTAAAATGTAATATATGTAATAAATTGTATGAGCCAGACCGTACCAATGTCTCTTTTAAAAGATTTAATGTTATGTCTAAGGAGAGAAAACAGAAATGGAGATGTATTAATTGCGTTCATGAAAAACAAAATAGCAGTACGACTATTTCACCTATGGGTACTACAAATATAAACAGACAAGAGCAAGAAACTACCGAAAAAAGTACTGATGAGCACAAATATGAAAAAAATGTGACAATAAGATCTAAAAAAAATTTACATGAAACATGTACCAGTTCGCACATGAACACCTCATGGACTTCATCTGATTCGGAATATGACATAAAGAGTTTACCTGATATTTCAACCCTATTCAATTTCGAACCGGAAATCATAAAGGAAGAATTGGAAAGAACTAAAAGCATACTCGCTAGCGTTAATTTGGAAATAGAGAATCTATTGCTTGAGAATAGCTCACTTAATAAAAAGAATATGGAATATGAAAAGACGATTTCTCAACTAATAAATACATGTAATAATCTTTTTTACGGGTCTCAAAAATCAGTCAGTTCGGTACAGAAAAAGAAAAATAAGAGAAGTTCTATATTAAGTATTGAATCAAGCAAAGACATTGAGCAGGACATGTTGATTACGACTAAACCAAAATTGTTAGAAGGGCAAACTGATTCTCAATTGAGTTTCCATAAATGTCCGCTAGATGGGACTACAGAAACAACGGAAAGTAAACATCCGGTAAAACAACTCAAAGAACAGAAAATTGAAACTCAATCAACACATACTATATTAGAGAAAAAAATTTACTGGGTGATGAACAAGGGACAGGAGTTGCGACTAAACTACTCATGGATCGAGAAATTAGGGGTGATAATAACTCCAAAATTATGTCATTTATAAAACCACAATCTCTTTGTGCAGATTTGTTGGACTACTCTAATCATATAATTAAGAACTTAAATCATGACGACAAGATTGTGATTGTGACGGGTGCAAATGATTCTAACCCAATAAAACTATTAAACGATTTAAGCTTGGTGCTTTATAAGTTAAGTAAATGTAGTAGAGTATATATTTTAGAAGTCGTAAATAATCCTTATTTGAATATTAAAACTTTAAATGATAATATATCTTCTTTAGTTAGGTTGTATAATAATTGTACTTTTTGACATCGAGTGGTAATTTTTATAACGTAAAAGAATATTTCGTCGCTTTGGTAGTGAAGAGAGTCAACCCACACATATCAAGTTCCGAAATAATGAGCAATTAAGTGGCGAGGTTAAACAAAAAATATTTATTAGTCTATACCTTCTAAACCGTAAGTTAGATTTTAATAAAAATGGCATTGGTTTAGCTAAACATGCTTCTTGTGTTTTTGGTATATTTATAGTTTTTGTAATTTAACTAGTTTTTCTGTTAATCGCTATTTTGTACTTGGCTCTTTTCACCATTTAGATATTTTGAAAATGATCTACTAATAAATAGGGAGGTGAAAAGATGTAAGTGTTATAGATCTACTAATTTATTCAAATACTTGTTAGCAGCAGGGTTGGTTGGTAGTTGGTAGACAAAAAAAAAGAATAATAGGGTTATTTTAAATATTGTTATAGTAGAAATAATAAAATTAGTAATTATTTGTTAAAAATCTTCATTAAAAAAATCAATAATCTTCTATAATATCAACATCCTGACTTGAAGCAATAAGATTCATGTAAAATTCATGATAAGAGGTAGGAATTGTACCTTTTTTACAAAGATCTTGTAAGTACTTAAGTTTTTTGGTATCTATTTTTAAGCTACACTTATAAAGATTAGCTACTTCAGTGGCAAGTATTTCTTCATCATTTCGAGTTGATCTGAGGCGAATACATAGTTGTTCAAATTCAATTTGGCTTAACTTCACGTCTATATTGCAGCCATTTAACAAGAAGCCATTTCATGATGCCACTCTCTCCTTTATTTTATTTGTAATTTTTTTTAAAAGAATATTAACAATGCATTTAATACATTACTAATATTCCCCTTAACCACTTGTATTAAGCTTAAATTGCTTGTGTTACAAGTGGATCACGCCAGTAGTCGAATGGCGGATTCGAACCCACGACCTTTTTGAGTTCGCGGTCCGCGCCCTGCCATTAGGCTGCTGTCAACTACTACTGGCTTTACGACTTAAAATCAAGAAATTGGCTAAAATTCATCTCCTTTACGATATATGATGGTCGAGTGGTCTTCGCTGTTCTTGCTAAAGTCTACCATCCATCTAAGACAAAAATATCAAACTTTGTACCCCATTATTCAATGGCAGAGTGAACACTCACATTTCATTTCGGAATATCCAGACTCCATGTACTTTTGGTTGATAATCTTCAGATTTGGAAATGAAGAGAGTGCTCTAATGTACGTAGCAGAAATGATATGGTTTTTGTTTTGTCCTAAAGCAGTATCAGAGTAAAATATTACTTCTGTCACCTCTGGTGGTAGTTCAGAAAGGAGTTTCCAAATAAATGTGGCTCAGATGCTCCTTTTGTACCACCGGTTTCATGCTACATGTAGTTAATTGCGGTGCCTTAAGCAAGGTCATAACTGGTAAAATTATGTTTTTAATTTCTTTTATAATACAATTGACTAATCTCTAACTGTAAGGTAAGGAAGATTTTTTTTAAATCCATAGTGTAAGCACAAAACGTTAGAGCAGTCTTACCTCTCGCCTTGTCTTCTCTTTTCTGTTCTCTAGTTTCTGTTTTTCTTATTAAATGTAAGTCGTAATTACTTCGTTCTTGGAGTTTCTCTTCTGGTGATTTGTTTTTAAATTGAGCGCAATAATCACAATGGTCTTTTTTGGCCTATGGAATCCATAATTGAACTCAGTAGTAAAAATATGTTTATAATAATAAGATGATACAGGTAATGGTCCGTTCTCTTCACAATATTTGATATAGTTTTGATACAAGCGATTTTCAGTCAGGCCAGATGGCAGATATTTCCACTTAGATGAACTTCGGCAGTAGTGAGAGTCTACTACAGGTTAGGACTTGATGTGATCACGAATAATATTCTTTTGTTCTTCAGAAATTTTATTTGATGCAGGGTTCAATCAAAAATGTCAAAGTATAAACATGAGTATAATTTCTCTTATCAGGAACATCAGCTGCCACTGAACTAGAGAACTAGAGCCTTTCGACTTGTAACTTCTTTTTGGTAGCTCTTTACTGACTGAGCGGTTTATAAAAGCCTATTTGACTCTATCGAGAGCCAAATGGGCTTTAAAGTCAAAAACCCTAAAAAAATGTTCTGTCTATCATTCAAAGTAAATGTATTATTGCATTTGTAATGACACCTACAGGGAAATTCCTTAACAGCTTTTTCTCTCACCTTTTTACCTGACTGAGAAACATGTTCTTTACTTTCAAGTCTCAGTTTTTTTTTTTATTTCGTGGCACTGCTACGGGGTTATCATATGGGGAAATAGCACAGACGTTTCTGATCTTTTAACCCTACAAAAAAAAAACTAATACGAATAATATTTAATACACAAAATACTGATAGCTGCAAACCATACTTCGTCAAACATAAAATACTTACCGTACTGTGCATTTATATCTTGGAAATCTGCAAATTCATTAAAAAGTACTCAGAATTTTAAATCAAACAAGGGGAAAAGTAATACCAGATACCAATTACGCCATAACGAAAAACTGACTATACTCATATCTTGTCTTAAACTACATTCATCAGGTCCCTTTGTCATGTTCATCACAATTGTTAACAAACTCCCAAACTCGATAAAAAAATGGAAAAACTCACTAATTTTATAAATAAACTAGTAAAGGAATTTTTAATTTGTAAACACACAAACACACAACAGCAAATTTTAAATGCCTACCTAGAATACCTACAGTTGCTATATTATATAGTGTATTCATCATTATTGTTTCATTAAAACGGCCCTCCTTTGCCGTGCCCTGCAGGGCCCATAATGATCTCGTAGTTTTAAGTAAAAACTTAAAATGTTTTCAACACATTAACTGTAAAATTATGGATGCAATAAATAATATGAATATGAATGTTTTTAAATTTCCATCATTTTGTACATCAGAAATGGTTAACGTGTTGTACTACATATTTTTTATAACAACAGTAAAACACACACATTATGCAAAATAACCGAATAAATGAATATGAATCTCAATAAGATCACGACAGATGTCAAGCCATACAAAATAGCTCTTTTAAATGCAGGGATACGTTGACTTCGTTTAAAAACTAGTGATATAAGCGGCTTGACTTTCTTCACTACTGATTACAACCACTGTCCTATTTCCAGAAGTTAACTAAGCTATGCGGATTGTATTCCTCTTTATACTATAAAGAAATGTATGGTATTTCTGTTAACATCTTTTCACCTTTTTGATTATTTTTTTTACCTTAACTACAGTCAGTTCGCTCTATTCACCACTGTAAAAATCACATTGTTTTGATTCGAATAGTATACTTATTTCATTTCGTACAAAGTTGTGGCTTGGCTTTCTTCACCACCAAAGCGACGATTTGTGGCATATGAGTCGAAAAATAAATTTTAATATAGATTGCTTCGACTATGATACATCATTTCTATCATTAAGTAAATTAAGAAATAGATTGACACACAACAAAACTATTAACTCGCAAAAAAACTAAACCTAATTCACCTAAAGGTCAATTCATAAAAGGGCACTATACCTTACTATTTTAATTTAATGAATAAAAATAATGTTAGACATAATAATGAAAATTGCAAGATCATCAATGATAGCTCTAAATATTCTAAACCAAATAGAGGGTTAATAACTTATTATTTTCATTCTGTAAACTCATGTAAATAAGTATCACACGATTCCTTTCGTCCATAAAGAAAATTTTTTAAATACGAAATTCAAAATCTTACAGCAAAATATAGCTGGCATTTGCTCCAAAAAGGATATTTTAGAATTAACATTAAAAAATTTACACGAAGAGGAGCATACACGAATAGATGTATTATGCTTAACGGAAATATTTGTTAAAGCAAGCGACTATAATAATTATAATGTTTATGGTTATGAATTAGCTGGTTTCTATGGTCGTAAAAAATAGAGGTGGTGTATGTATTTTGATAAAGGAAGATAAAGAAAAAGTGGAATGAAAAAAAATTTATTTCAGATTTAACAGAATCTGAGCATTTTGAATGTTGTGGAATAGAAATTCCTTTACATAATATTTACGTAATATGCATCTATAGGACACTTGGTACAAATGTGAATATATTCTTTTTTAAACTACAAAACTTATTGTCAAAATTAATAAATAATCACAATAAAAGAATTATTATTGCTGGAGACGTTAACATTAATACCTTGGAAAATAGCAAAAATACAATTGAATTAAATGATATCATTTCAAATTATAATTTATATAGACATATTAATGAACCAACGCGTGGAAACAACTGTATAGATCATGTATTTAGTAATATAATGAATGCAACAACATGTGTTAAAAAGTTATATTTATCAGATCATGAATCGGCGCAAATATTATCTATTGATGTACATAAACAGAGAAAAAAGTTAAATGATATTTGGGATTATAAAAGGAATTATAATTTATATTACATTAATATGTTTCGTGAATGTATAAAAAAGCTTACTTTTAAGTAAGGTTTTTGAGGACAAGAATATCAATTCTGCATATAATAAATTTATGGAACTTTTTATCTTATTTTATAATCTATGATTTCCGATGACTAAGACAAAAAAACTAGACATGAAATATAAAAATAACTAGATTGCAAAAGGCAAACCTTAAGTCTCAAAAAACTTAGTTGCTTAATGAAAAGGAAACTCATAATTGGTTATTATAAGAAAAAGACTGAAGACAATAAACAAAAATACAAAAGATACAGCAAATTACTAAAAATGTGTATTGACGTGTCTAAAAGAATAAATTATTTTAAACGAATTAATACCAGTAAGAATAAAGGGCAATGTTCATGGAATATGATAAAATCAGAGGCAGTATTAAAATTGAACGACCACTATTTAAACATAATAAACAAGAACAATGAATGTCTAACATCTCCACAGAAGATTGCTAATGATTTTAGTGAGTAATATGAAAGCCAGACAAGGATAGTTAACCTTAAGCAAGCGAAAGAAACACACCTGTATAACATTAAAAGCCCGTGCAAAAGCATGTTTTTACGTCCAATTACTCTGGAGGAGACAAAGTCATTAATAGTTAATTTAAAAAATTCTAGAAGTGAAGGTTATGATGGCGTAAATACGGTTTCCCCGAAGAGGTCACCGAAACGTAGCCAGTTGAGGGAGGCGACTGTATCTACGAAGGGCTCATTAAGAGCCCTGTAGTACCTCCCGTGGAGCTTCTTCTACTTCCATACGGTCTCCCGGTCGGAAACGCTAAGCACTGCTGGGTCCTGCCATTGCTCGTGGGCTAAGGATAGAGGGGTAAGCCCTTTATCACTAGAAATGACGTCATTATAGAATGGATCATCCGTTCTCGCCAGAAAGTAATGACGGAGGCTGCACACTTCGCGATTATGCATGGTGAGCGCGCACAGAAAACCACGCCCACCACGCTTTCGCGGCAAGTACAGCCTCATTACCGACGATCTCGGATGATGCATCCTATGGGACGTCATGGTATTGCGGACTTTTCTATCCAGGGCGTTAAGTTCGGTCTGAGTCCACCTGAGTACAGAGCCAAAGGTATATATGAGGACAGGCATGACCCAACCGTTATATGCGTGTGTCTTATTCACACCGGACAAAAGGCTGTTAAGCACTTTGGTCAAGCGTGCATAAAACACGTCGCAAACTGTCTGTTTCATACCAGCCTCATCGATACCGATGTTCTGTGACATACCCAGGTATCGGTATGTTTCAGCCTCGGAAAGGGTCCTTAAGTTGACGGGCATAGATAAGTCTATGCCCTCCGAGTTAGCAACCCTTCCCCTTTCAACATGAAGGACCGCACACTTATCCGTCCCCAGCTCCATTCCAATAGAATTGCTAAATTCACAAGTGATGTTTAGCAATTCCATAAGATGGGAGCGACTGGAGGCGAATAACTTGAGGTCATCCATATAGAAAAGGTGGGTCACTTTTGTTCCTCCCTTCCGTAGCTGAAATCCTCTCCCGAACCCTCCAGTAAGGTACTGAGAGGGTTCAGAGAGAGGGAGAACCAGATTGGACTCAGACAATCGCCCTGGAAGATACCCCTTCTTATCCTTATGTGGTTCTCCGCAGCCATCATCCGCTCGCCCAGATAACAGAGGATCGTACTCCACTGCCCCATACACTGCTCGAGGAAGTCTCTAACTGTACAGTCAATCTTGTACAGCCCGAGGACCCTCTTTAGCCACGTATGGGGCACCGAGTCGAATGCCTTTCTGTAGTCTATCCAGGCGGCGGAGAAATTCCGGCGGTTGCGTTTTACCACTTTGCCAATGACCGCGTCAATGAGGAGTGGTTCCTTGGTTCCACGACCACCGTCCCGACATCCATTTTGAGCGCGTGACATCACCTGATTTAACTCCAGGTGACGAGTGATTCTCGCGCTCAAAATGGATGTCAGTGTCTTATATATGGTGGGTAGACACGTGATGGGGCGGTATTTGCTCGGGTCTGTGGTATCCTGATCTTTAGGAACCAAGTGAGTGATCCCAGTAGTGAAGAGGCTCGGGAGCGACTTCTGATCGAGAACCTCTTGAAACTGTCGGGCGAGCACAGCGTGACACACTACGAACCCCTTCAGCCAGTAATGATGCAGCCCGTCGAGCCCCGGACTTTTCCAGTTCGGGGCCCTACGGACCGCCTCAGCCACGTCTTAAGGCGTTATGGTGATGGGGTCAATAGGCGTAACACTTGCACTCTGGCTCGCCACAACTTCCAACCAAGGGTGGTTTACGGGCTCTGACCACAGGCGACGCCAAAATGCGACGGTGTCAGCCTGATCCGGTCCTGGGCCAGCTCCACATACCTCTGGTCGCTCCAATGATTTATAGAGCCTCTCGGCTCAATCACTCTGGAAGAGACGATTCTGGTTGAACCGTCTTGACCTCTCGCTAAATCGTCGAATCCGCTTCCCCCAAGCAGCGATTTTTTGCTTCAGGTCATCTATGCGCTCCGTTAGTTTCTGCGTGATATCCGGCTGGGACAAACTAATATTTGTCCCAGCAAACGCCATTCTAACGGTGAGCACAACTCTCAGTCTATTATTACCCGACCTGAAGCTTGTCAGTCTGCCCATAAGGGCCCTTGCCTTTGCGATACGGTCCTCAATTCTTTTTCTCCAGGCTGGGATGGCGCTACTTCTTTGAGTAGCACGTCCAGCCACGGGAAGTTTGGCGCCAATAATACGGCATACTGCCAGTGCGGCGCCAAAAGGAATTGAGTCCGTCTCGCAAAGGTCCCGGCTGGCTTCCAAATAGGTCACCAGCATTGGGTTAAGAGCCCGCACGACAGCCCGATTTCGCTTGCTAAGGGGTATGCGGGAAAGTCGCGGTCGATTTTCGAGAGGCATGCTGCGCGTTTCCATCATCGACTCTTCCAATATGCTCCTCATTTTCTCTAGTTCGTGGGAGACTATTCCATCATCGTCTGAATTAGCCACGGAATATTGACGGCAGCATCCACATATGCAGTTTGTTGCGCATCTAGTGGCGCCGCATTCCCAGCCGTAGCACTTCCATTCGATGAAGGAATAGCCTCACGTCGTAGTCGTTCGAGTTCGGCGTCACCAAATATGTTGGAGCGCAGGATGTACCGAACTCGGTCTGCCAGGTTTTTCTCAGTGACGGATAGAGATGGCTACAGCTCTGCAAAAAGCGATGCATCCGAGCCCGATACGCCAAACATCCAGTTTCGTCCCCTTTTGCCCTAAAATACGCCCGCAGTGCGTTTGTGTTCATTAATTTTGACCAACGCATGCGACTTGCTTCACTAGCGGCGAGTGCCGCTTGCTGAGTCCGAGAAGACCCAGCCGACACCAAGCCTTCTGGTGGGGATGATGGATGCGGGGGGCTGCTAGGTGGTCTTGCAACACCCCGCGTTCGGCTGGCGGCCTGCATGCTGTCGCGTCCAGCGCCAGCTCCAGACGCGCCCTGGCGACCTCCAGGCAGCGGCCCTTTGCGCACTATCTTTTTTTCCATCATCCATAATTTGGGCGTCCATTAACGGGAGACGCCCAGGCCTGGCACCGTATCGTGGACGGCCATAAGCACAAACTGGCCTTTGCACCCTGAATTCTGCCGAGGCACGGCGCTCACACCTCTCACAAGACGCTGACTGACTGCGTTGACGTAGCAGTTTGTCACTTAACTGTTACGTCAGCGGGCGATAGGGTCGTCAATTCCCTACGCCATTCTATTATTATTATGTGTGGGGTATCTATATAGTTTTCTCATCTAGTTGGGATGTATAAATATATAATTATAAATGAAAATGAAAAGACAAATATACATAAATATCAATAAAATAAAATGAATACAAAAAATACATAAATAAATAAAAGCCCCACCAGATGGAGGCCCTCGGCAGGGGAGACCAAACGGCCGAGGATTAGGGGGAAAGAGAAAGAAACCGGCGGACGATGCGGGCGGTATCGAGGAGCACCGTTCTGCATTTGAACCTGGAGCGGTCCGCCACGTAGTCCCAGCCGCCTCAGATGACCCGAGAGGCTGACTGGGATTAGCCCGTTTGCAGAGACGACTACAGGAATAATTTCGGTCGGCAGACCACCCCACATGTCGGTCACCTCGTGAGCCAGGTCCAGATATTTTGTTTGCTTGTCTGTTTCGGCTTTAACGAGGTTCTCGTCATACGGAATGGTAATGTCAACCAAAAATATCCTTGACTGTGCCCGGTCCATCAGCACAATATCAGGCTTATTCGCAAGAATAGTCCTGTCTGGGATGATGGCCCGGTCCCAATAGAGCCTGGCGCGATCATTTTCGAGCACGGCTTCCGGCAAGTACTTGTAATACGGCAATTTCCGATCCACGAGACCGTATTTCAGAGCGAGCTCCTGGTGTAGAATTCTGGCTACTAGGTTGTGCCTGTGCAAGTACTCAGAGTTAGAAAGCGCCGAACAACCGGAGATAACATGCCTAAGTGACTCACTCCTCCTTTAGGATGTATCTCCGATAGTTGTTGGTCTTAATAACCTGATCCTGTATTGCACAGACAAAACCCTCGGTTTCCCCGAAGAGATCACCAAAGCGTAGCCAGTGGAGGGAGGCTACTGTGTCTACGAAAGGCTCATGTAGAGCCTTGTAGAACCTCCCGTGGAGCTCCTTCTCCTTCCATACCGTCTCCCGGTCGGAAATGCTCTGCACTGCCGGGTCTTGCCATTGCTCGTTGGCTAAGGATAGAGGGGTAAGTCCTTTATCACAAGAAATGACGTCCTTATAGAATGGATCATCCGATCTCGCCAGAAAGTAATCACGGAGGCTGCACACTTCGCGATTATGCATGGTGAGCGCGCTCAAGAAGCCACGACCACCATGCTTCCGCGGCAAGTACAGCCTCATTACCGACGATCTCGGATGATGCATCCTATGGGACGTCATGGTAGTGCGGACTTTTCTATCCAGGGCGTTAAGTTCAGTCTGAGTCCACCTAAGTATGCCAAAGGTATACATGAGGACAGGCATGACCCAGCCGTTATATGCGTGTGCCTTATTCACACCGGACAAAAGGCTGTTAAGCACTTTGGTCAAGCGTGCATAAAACACGTCGCAAACTGACTGTTTCATACCAGCCTCATCGATACCGATGTTCTGTGACATACCCAGGTATCGGTATGTTTCAGCCTGGGAAAGGGTTCTTAAGTTGACGGGCATAGATAAGTCTATGCCCTCAGAGTTAGCAACCCTTCCCCTTTCAACGTGGAGGACCGCACACTTATCCGTCCCCAGCTCCATTCTAATAGAATTGCTAAATTCACACGTGATGTTTAGCAATTCCATAAGATGGGAGCGACTGGAGGCGAATAATTTGAGGTCATCCATATAGAAAAGGTGGGTCACTTTTGTACCTCCTTTCCGAAGCTGAAATCCCCCTCCTGGAGCCCTCCAGTAAAGTACTGAGAGGGTTCAAAGAGAGGCAGAACCAGATTGGACTCAGACAGTCGCCCTGGAATATACCCCTTCTTATCCTTATGCGGCTTTCCGCAGCCGTCATCCGCTCGCCTGGATGACAGAGGATCGTACTCCACTGCCCCATACACTGCTCGTGGAAGTCTCGAACTGTACAGTCAATCTTGTACAGCTCGAGGACCCTCTTTAGCCATGTATGGGGCACCGAGTCAAATGCCTTTCTGTAATCTATCCAGGCGGCGGAGAAGTTCCGACGGTTGCGTTTCACCACTTTGCCAATGACCGCGTCAATG